>CM046721.1:10095459-10695459 GCA_025584915.1 Monochamus saltuarius | reverse complement strand
GGAAATGTGTACATTTAACTTCTTAGGGTAAAGGTTAAGGCTAAGTTAGGGTTAAGATTTTTTTATAAACTTACCAATAGACTAACAAAAATAATCGAATATGAATATTGACTACATTATTATATTATTTGAGAAGTAGTAATCCTCATTAATAATTTTCATTGTGAATATGTTTTTTGTATCAATTTTATTTAGGAACTGATTGTGGCAGTAATTGACAAAGCTCAGTGGTAGTAATATTTGGCAGCAGCAGCAGTAACAACCAGTTCAGTAGACAATGCTTTGTGGCCTCTCAAGCCTAGCATGGAGTAGCTAACTAGATGTAGCTTTACAACATTTCGCGTACGTAGTTTATTAGACGTTCATATTATTTGCACAGGTCATTAGGTATATCCTATATGTCCACATCTCTCTATTAGATTCAGTCTATGCTAAAAAATTGTTTAGAAATCAAGGAAAATGTTCAGATCAGGTTTATTTTTTATATAAACCTAATTAATAACATTACTATTTTGATGTAAACATACCTTTCCTAAAAAAATCAATTTTATTCTTATTATACGTAAAGGTAAATGAATATACATGTTTCAGCGTAGATAATTAAATTTTTACTTCACTTTTGAAATATTGAAAGAAATGAACGCGTTAGTGTTCCCAGATCGATCTTGGTTTAAGCCTACGTAAAGTCAACTACAAGTAAACACTTCTGTGAGTTGAGAACAACGTCGAATTGAAATGACTGTCGCGTCCCATTTCGCTGGAGGGTTTTTTTAATGCCATAATCATACAATGGGTTGTTTTTGTGTGTGTGTCGTGTGCTCATCACGTCCGATAGCGCGACTAGTCAGCAAAAATACGGCCTGAGACGCATGCAGCTTTTCCGCCAATATGGTGCGCCGTCGTGCCCTCACTACAGATGATCTCTCGTGGCTGGCTGGAGCGATTCACGAAATTAGATTGGAAGAGGACTAAAAACGCAATTACTGTAATTCGATGATAGCACAATCCTTACTTTCACTTAAAGAAGAACGAGTCTGTAATATAGAACTGATATAAAATAGGTATTATGAAAAATAATAACCCAGTATAATAACGGGTGTCCCATTTAAATCGAAGCCTTTTGTAGATCCGTCAATATTAATAATACAAACAAGTGAATAAAAGTGGGAGTAAATCAGTTTCCTCGCATTTTAAAATCATTTTCGACTGTACAGGATGCCTTGCTTTCTCTGGGCGTTACATAATTTATTTTTTCAAACAAAATTTTTTACCTAGGACTTACACGGTTTTATAGTTGACTATATTTGAATTGCTACCTCATTTGAAGCTTTCAACAGTGTATTTGGTTTCAAAATTATACAAAATCAAATAAATAATAGATTGCTTTTGTCAGTTTTATTTTTTTGTTTTACATACCGAGATTGATCACATCATCATTTACCGACCCACCAATGCTAGGTCTAGATACGACCACAAGCAGAGAGAGACCTACTATACCAACTAGAACAATTAGTCTTTGGAATGTAGCTGCGACTATTGTAGGTACTTTAACCTAAAGTTGTGCTACTAACCACAGGCACGTAATAATGATGAAAAATAGGGAATAATTTTTGTATGGCCACATTCCAGCAACGTCATGGTTTCGTGGAGGTTTCGACGCAGCGTAATTTCAATACTTTCCCACCACTCATATGAGTATGATGCTTTCTTTACCTGGCAGCTAATATTATAACATTTTATTACTTTCTAAACGTTTCATCTTCATTTTCATAATAATAATTTCAAGTAGATATTAGACAGTTGCGTGCGTGATGGTGTTTAATACCTCTACAGGTAGAGATGTTAGAGACGTTGTTATGTTACTTACAAATTCCACGACGTTAAACAAACAATTAAGGTTCTCTGAATATCACGGCAACTATCATAGATACTTTAAAGTGATTGCAACTTTGTAGTCATATTTGTTTATTCGCTACTACAATAGTTTACAACTTTCAAGTTCTAAAAACTTAAAGGTCGTTCCGCTGGTAACTAAGACGTCCCCAAAACCTGAAGAGCTACTTAGACTTCACATAACTGTAAAGTAATTACAAGTAGTCGAAAATACGTAGCAACTTTGTTGCATGAAGTTATTTATACAACAAAGTAGAATATTTGATAGTGGTTACGTAATAGTTTTTGAAGATTCCAATCTCAGTTATTGATGCTAGTTGGATACTGTAGGTACTATTGAAAGTGATATGTGAAAAAGTGGAATTTGAGGAAACAACAACTATGTGAACAAATGCCTCGATCAACATTGAAAAACATAGTCATAACAGACATAAAGACAGCAACTATTTTATAAGTTTGTTCTAATTTGTTTGCGTACAAAAACTTGAACGATTATTGAAATAATTTATTATTAGTTGCTTTAATAATTGTAAATAGCTGAACACAAGTAATCACCGATAAAAATTCCTGTCGTTTCCGTAACTACGTGCAGTTTTAATTGTTGATATTTTTAGACATAGCTTTTAAATTTTCAATCAATTCAGTTTGAAGGTTGAGTGTGATTTATTTTTCATTTCTCTTAGTCGTAAACTACCCAAAATGAATGAGGTGTCTCTCAGTGATGTTCCGACAGTGACATTGGAGGCATCATGCAAGTAATGCATTTATTCCTGCAAAATCAAGAATTCGCTATGAAGAAGAGTTTGCTGCCTTCGACCAATGGGGTATGGTATCTTTGAAAGAAGAGGTACCCTTGGTTTATTTTCACGAGATTGCAAAATCTAACTCTTCGTGATTTCTATGGTCGAAGTATCCAATGTTGAGACTATGCTTCCAAGAAAAAAAGGGCATTGATATTGGTTAATAACTCAAGCTGAAGGCATATTTGAAGAAATCAAATGTTGGTTACGAGCCAAAAAAATCAAGGGCATTAAGAAGAAAGAAAGGAAATAGAAAATTGTTTCTTAAATGCCCCAGACAACGTATATCTTATGAACAAAGTAGCCACGATATTTGGAATTGCCGGTGTCTCAGTATAGAAGACAAAGAGGATATGGTTATTATTACCATACCAAATACGAAAACCAATGTTTCAAGAAAATTTGTAGTGAACAACTAAGAAATAATTAAATATGTCGATATCTATCGAAATTATGTTATTTTCCGTCCTAGAAATGGCCCTCACGATCGGTTTTTCTTATTCTATAAGGGGGAAAAATGTACTAAGCAATGTGTGGGTATCAACAGCTTCGGGAAAATGCCATCTAACATCGTTGGTTACTTAGGCCTCCCAAACCCCAAAACCTATACAGCACATGGTTTTCGGCACTCTTCTGTCTCATTATTAGCCAACTCCGGGTCCAATATTTCAAACATAAAACGGCATGGTGAGTGGAAGTCTACAGTGGTAGCTGATAAATTGATGATTGTTTGGATAACACAAAGAAAATAGCCCACAGTATTCTCAAAGTATCAAATCCCTCATAAGAACTTTAAGAGAACCGTGCTGAAGCACATAGTACATCAACAGTAACAGTTCAGTGACTAAAGAACAACATCTAGCAATTATTCCGTCATCACTGAAGCTACAAGCTAATCATGTAGCATATACTTTGCCAATAGTGAGTTCCACGACTGAAGAACATCTTCAAGCGGTTATTGCCTGAGCACTCAATTTTCCAAAACGTTAACATATTCTATTAGTTTCTCTAACTACTTAATAATTACTTGTTAATGTTATAAATTGGTAATTAAAATAAACTGTTTCTCCTAATTAGAATTGTCATGATCGTAGGAAAAATTTTGTATCTAGTACGTGCGGAAAGGGTCTTTTCCGCACTTGTTAGGTAATAGTATATTACACTATTAGGTTGGTAAGTGTGGTCTAACAGAATCGAAATTCTGTTAGCCACTTAACAACCGTATAGTGTATAACGTTTTCCGCACAATCGCTTTTATCAAATCAAGTAATAAAAAAATTTAAGAAGCTGGTAGCATTTCTAAAGAAGAAAAATATTGGACATCATGCGAAAAAATCAAAGGTATTTACCAGAGAAGAGATGAAAAAATTTCTGCTGGAAGCCCCCGATGAAACCTATATTATCATGAAAGCAGTGATGATAATAGGAGTCACTGAGGCTCTTAGGCGTGATAAACTTATGAAGATGACAGTTAGTGACATTACGGATGAATGTTCAGTTGTCATTGTTAAAGTGCTTGATACCAAAACACATATGGACAATGAAAAAGTACGTTTTTTGACGATTTTACGAAAATATACAGGCTTAAGACCTAAGCAGACTAACTCTCGTCGATTTTTCTATTCAGTTCGTCAGGGAAAATGTGTAAATCAACTTGACAAAAAATTGCCGAATATTTAAAACTGCAAGATCCAAAATCCTATACTGGACATGCTTCTAGAAGGACGTCGGCGACTTTGTTAGCAAATACTGGAGTTGATGTTATGGCACTCAAACGTCATGCGGGCTGGAGGTTTTAGTGATAACATTAATGTATTATTTGACTAACAGAAAATGTAATTTTAGGTCTTCTGGTCTCGCTGAAGGATATGTTGCAGAGTCTTTAACAAAGAAAAGAGTTTGCTGATAAGATTTTACATACCAACAGCGACAGTGACAATGAATTTCACTCCATTCCAGTGTTTGAAGACATAACCACTGAAGTTTATTCTAATCCTAACATATCTAACTCAATAAGTAATACAGAAAATTCAATTACTGTAAAAGCAATAGATAAAACGAGGGAAAAACAATTACATTTAAGAATTGTACAAATTGAACCTTTAATTTTTACAATAAATGAGCCCAGCATTTGTTGGTGAAAACAATTACTGATTTTTACTTAACGCATTACTGGTGTTATGAACTCAAAGAACACTATCATTTTTTTTCTATAGAAACAAGTCACAGTGTTGTATATTCAACTTACAGAATGTGTCAACAATAACAGTAAGTGCATATTTCAGAACGATTGTGCGAAAATAGCTATATCTGATGTTGTGCCTCTATTAAACCATTCGAATACGTGGCTAACGTTAATGACATGCAGGAATCATCCTGTATATTTTACCCCCAACAATCCTTTGTTGAAACATTTTGTTAATATCTGAGACATGACATTAATTTCATGTTCATACTTTTGAGTTACAAATCCATTGCTTTGTTAAAATTTACTTTTTGTTCGCATCATTTGTTGTACGCGCACAATTGCAGCACAATGCAACCGAGCTTCCTTGTTCCTTGTCCAATTTAAATAATAATTACCGCCTTCTGTTTGTGGACGCGCTGGAGAAAGAGCGAAGATATTAATGGGCCAGTCAGAAATTGAACAGAACCTGTTGTTAGTTGTAAAAGTTCACATTCAGTGTATGAGAAAAAACATTACAGAACTCGTTAACTACAAACTTATTTAACTTGGCTGAAGGGAAACAAAAAAGCAAACAAACACACCGTTTTATGGCGTCTCCCATTTCCTTTCATTTGGGAAAACAAAATAAATATCCCCAAACGACTCGGAGTAATAAGTAGAATAAAACAATTGGAAAGCAGCAACAAAACAAATTGGGAAAATAGTGTGGTGCCATTGTAAACTCTCTGAAATGAAACGCGAATCTTTGTTTATGGATTTTGTTCATCTGTCACGACTATTGTTTTTGATTTAGGATTTAATATCACGGATAGTATGAAATATTTACTGAGAGGTAACATTAAACATAGCAAAATGTTAAAAATATAATATTTAGTTAGGTTAAGTTTTATATTTCACCACCTTAAATTTTTGTAGAATGTACATTTAACCTTAAAATAATGTAAATGTTATTATGGCCAAAATGGGACATATATTTGGGTTAAATATTTGTATTGTCTAAAACTGTCCAAATAAATTTTAAAAATACATGCAATACAGGGCGTCCCTTAAGTGCATGTGCCAACAAGCTACCTTAGATTGTTGCAAGTCAAAATACGACGATGTATGCTAATTTATATATACAGGCTGTCTTACGGTAACGACCCATTAGAATATTTCAGAGAGTACTTCCAGATTTGAAAATTTAAGTTTTGGAGTTCTCGGGAGGGCTTTCTTTAAATAAAGTAATGTCATTCTTGTAGCACTTCCAATTATATCCGATATCGCTACATACTTGCTTATTTTAAATGGAACACCCTGTATATTTTTTCATATACGCATAATTTTGAGGGAACTTTTACCAAGTTTTCTTATATTTATCTCTATGGATCTGGACAATGAAGCCATATGTATGCTCTCTGATACCAAACATCTAGGTATGCTAATGAACAATTCCACAGACAAAGCTCTATTCAATAATCTAATGAAATTATTCTAGCTAAATTTACTAATGTGGTTTAATAAAAACACTATAAATATCTAACTTCACTTTGAAATAGTGGGAACTCGAACATTCAACCACAAGTTTCTTCAGGTGGCCTCCTTTAAGTTGAGTCAAATATCTAACTATAAAAATTATTATATAAATTAAAATTATTTGAAATTAAATATCGACAATATCAAAGTTACAAAAGCTAATAATAATGAATATATGCAATTCAATGCTGGTTGGGGCTTAAGTCCACAGAGTAGTTAGTTTCACACAATATTATTAATACCTAAAAATATATATAAAAAAGTCTGCTAAAGTTTAACAAAAAACTTGAGCGCATATATTTTCTCCACGTAATAGGTATTTATTATTAATAAACAAGTGCACATGTTTAGAGGTAGAGGAGAGGATTATCGTCTAGCAATCCAATCCGTCCCAATCGATTCGGTAGAAAGAATGGTCGCAGTAGATGATTGCCAACAATGCCGGTCCAAAGATTCATTGAAAATCTCCGTTGATAACCAGTATCAAAACTGGCATGGTGATTTTAATCACACCACATATGAAGTTTGTGCAAATTGATAACGCTATCCCGTGTAAAACAACCGTCATTAGTAAATAAAATATTTGAAACGAATGTGTAATTATCTTGCTGACGACCAAGAATTGTGCGACAAAAACAAAGGCGGGCGGCATGATCTGCCTGAAACATGCTATGAACCCTTTGAAAATGGTAATGGTGTAATCTATTTCTCTTAAGCAACTGTCATACACAAGTTTTTTTTATTCTACAGCGAGCAGATGCTCTTCTTACGCTCGTAGCAGGATTACGTTAAAATAATCTAAAAATTACTTCGTCTAAATCATGCCTACGCTTCCTTAGATGGCCACATTCACGATATGTTGGAGTTAGCGCTCCTAATTCCATTGGTCTTGCATGAATTTCTCTTAACAATCTTGCAGAAGGTTGCCTTCTATCAGGGAAACGTTGTTGATAATTTTCGAGCTCCCAGACTATTTCCATTACAGAAACCATAAATAAAATGCATATCGGCATATTCACGGTTAGTAAAAGCATGATGGTTCATCAAGGTCACGGTCACAACTAATAAAATAAAGAAACTTAAGAAATTAAATGATAACACGCAGAAGTGATAATCATTACAATGAAACAGTCAGCATGACAGATGCCTACTATGTCAAACTGTTACTGTTCTAAACCATACTAGTAGGTAATTATAGCCGGAACTGGGACTCCCCACCACTTTTGACCTTGGGTCGACCTTGGGTGACGTCATTCGTGACCTGGTTGACATTGAGAGGTCACGTCAGTGGCTGACATTCATTTGACCTCCACATATGGGAGGAGCTATTTGACATTGAATGTATTGATGTGTATGTTTGAAAGTTGGAGGGGATAAAATCATTTCTATATAATCCAAGGGTCTGTGGACTAAAATCATATACTAGTTTAACCACCAGCACAGCAGTTAACAAGTGCAGTAAAATTGGTGTTGTGATTACAGTTGTTTCAAGTGAGAGCAATTATTATATTTATTACTAATTAGATAAAGAAAAGAAGTGCATTTAACAATGGCTCTATCATGTGAAGATTTAAATAAGATTAATAATAACATTAACAGTGATTTTGAAAATATATCTCTAAGACAGTTTACCTCTTTAGAAATAAATAGACCCTATTTAATTTTTACATTGTCTATGATGAATTCAAGATATGGAAAGTGTGTGTTAGCCACATTATTTGATGATAATGATCGCAAGTTCAAATGCTTTTTACCCAAGAGGGTTGTAGAATATTTATCAGAAGAAACTTTAAGTAAAATTAATTTTACACAAGCAAAATATACTTTGACATACATAGGTCAAAGTAAGCCATTTTGTAAAGATGCTAAGTGCAGACCTCTATTAAAATTTGGAGTTAAAGAATAATTACATAAGTATTAAATATCTAGAAGAAGAAAATATAATAAGTTTTCAAAACTGTATCAATACAACATCCAATATGGGTAAATAACCAATAACATATTTCGTTGTATTGCATCAAAAGAACTTTTATTACAGCTATAACAAAATGTGGATGCACTACGCTTGTCAACAGTGGGTCGAGGCCACAGATATCGACACAGCTATTCAAAGATTGGGAAGTGAATTAAATGCTCTGAGTTTTGATCGACTACACGCTACTAATTATGATCTGGATTATTGTTATGATGAAGAAAAGTCAGGTGGCTCGAAGAACAAGCCGAAATGTACAACAATGGTTGGGAACTATGTATAAATTATTCCGAAGGTCTCTTAAATTTGGATCAATTTTGTGGAAAAATGATAGAGATCGGTTTAGTGGGTTATGTTAGAGGACATTTGTTCGAGTATTTACCTGACGCAATTTGCCAAAAATATCAATTAACTAAGCAATCTATTACTGATTCTGAAGATGACCAGGACAATGATGATGAAGAGGCTTTCACTCAAACCTCATAGAGATAATTTTAATTTTATGTTTATATTTTTTCATATAACTTGTATAATTTAATATTTCTAGAATAATATAATAAATATGTGATTATAATAAACTTTTATGTAATTAAGCATTAACTTAACATTATTTTACAAATTGTATATTATATAAATAAATTGTACTGTATTAACTATTATCTTTTTTTATTGTGATGTATTATTAATAAAACAAATATATCATTTTAAACTTTTATTGTTGATTTTATTTGCTACAAGAGTTCACAAAAAAAACACATTCTATAAATAAATTAAAATTAATACAAAAGTAATAAATAAACTACACATGTATAATAAAATACGTTAACTAACAACTAAGAACATAATGGAACACGTAAGTAATTCATTAGATTACATAAATCCACTATGTACAGAACCATCCAAAGCATTGTAAGCTAAATAAGCATCGTGAATTATCAATGCATACACTCTTGTATTTTCAGGAAAATTTTTCTTTCGAGTTTCAAATTCTAGCTTTATGTCTACAGTGGATGACTTCATGGCGTCTTGTTGATGCGAACAATCGATAATAAAGAGTGGGTTTTTCGGAATTCTCAATATCCATCATTGGCTCAGAATTATCTTTACCATAGAAACTGCGTTGAAAATTTTCATAAGCATAGTAAGCTGCAGAATCCAGTTTCTTTCCAAAGTCTAAATTCCAACGTTCATATGGATACACTTCAGAATTTAAATAAACTCGGATATTGCTTATATCTGCATGGATAAATTGAGTAACGTCTTTACTTCTATTATCAGAACTATCAGTACTCTGAAACCGATAATGATATATCTGCGTCTTTCTAAACTGTTAGTGGTCTTTATAGCCCATATATCTGTAGATGTCTTTCGCAGTGTCGGTAATTCATATAAATCCCACATACGATAGGCCATCTTAATTTTAGCATGAACACCGCCCTTATTAACGCGATTTAATAGCTTCAGTTTTTGTCTGTCTTCAGGAATGATGTGTCTTATCCTCCATTCTATTTTATTAATTTCTAGATCAGCGTCAACTTCTCCAAAATAGCAATTTTTAAATGATCGAGCAATTATCAATGTAAGCTCTTGTTTGGTGTTGAGGATGCCTCTTGTATAATCTTCGGCAAATCCCATAAGATATTTTAGAGGTAATTTCCGCTAAAAATATGACTGGTGGTATCCAAAATATCTTGATTTTTCTGTGTTAAACCCCATCCATAAGATAGTAGCGTTTTCAAATGTGTTTGCCCCCATGACACCATAGTTTTCATTGTAGATGTTATACCTGGTTTTCGAATAACAGTTACTTGTTCGCCACCCATTTCATAACGAATCTCATCGAAAGAAATGCTAACGCATTGTTGGATAGGTAGCATGGTTTATTGACATCGCTAGGAGTAAATTTGCCTTCTATATAGATGTAACTTTCGGCTATATCAAGAATAAGATCTTGGAAGTGAATGGGAATTCGTATTTCATCAGAATTTCTATAGTATGGTGATCCATACGGTTTGTACGTGTGCTCATGTAAACTAACAAGTGAATTGTCAAATAAAGGCTCATCGAACACATCCAACTTTGCACTTGTTGGTATCATGATTATAACCACTAACGTTTCAATTTCAGTCCAATAGATTGAAGAAAAATGCGGTCTCTAGTTGATAATTTAGATGTTGACCGCTTAACGTTCTTTCGTAGAATAAACTGGTCTGGGTAATTGTTTATAAATTTATCATGTTTTCTTGATGGTGTGGACAACGATTGATTTCTCTGATTAAAGCAAAATCCCATTATGACTCACTGTTTCAATATAACTTTTTAACTCCAATTTTACAATAACTTTTTCACCTCGAAAATCTACCAGAGCACCGTTATCATCTAATATACGTAGTGTAATGTTATCGATAAACTGCCGCCCTTCAGGTCTTATCAACATATAAATAATATTTTGTGGTTCCTTCGTAATTTTGAAACCTGGTTCTACGTCCATATCAAATTCAAAAGAGTATGTGCTTCTTCACCGTTCATGTAGGCTCCTGAAATAATATTACAATCAATGCGAATGATCCTAACTTTCATAATATCCACTGGAAACGTAGACTGATGTCCAAGATTTGCATAATATAATTTATTTTCAAATCCTATAACACTTGCTAGAGAGTGTTTTGGTGTCAAATCGAAATCGAATTTCGATCGAATTTCACATTTAAAGTATTATTGTTGGCTGTTAACATAAATTGATCATCAATGTTGAACGTAGAACTCTTATTGTTAAGTTTGATTATGGGTTCTATAATTCTTTGAATTGCCTTGTTTATTTCATAAAGTTCATAAGCACCTGGCGGTATTTTAATAAAGGTGACGGACGATCCCTTCTTGAATTTGAATCCAATTATGTTGTTTTTCTCATCAATATTTAATATTGAATTATAGGAATAGAAACCGTGTAGTCCCAAACCATATTGACTATGTATATCTAATTCGATCGGTGGGTAGAAGTCAGCGCTTAATACGCTTGACTGTCCTGTGATGGTAAACGTGCGAGACATGACTGATACATAAAATGTATTCACACAATAATTTATTGATGATTACAACAACAATTGAGAGGTAGTCTCTTTCGTGAATTTGGTGGGGTATCACTATATTCGCACTAACGTTGTTATCCGATGCTAATGAAACATCGTGCACGTTGCAATAACAGCAGAAAAGTTTTCTTGGCACAGGACCGTCATTCACATCTACAGATTCATCTGGGCCGTAATCTTTATTATAATGTTCTAAGCAATATTGGTACTTTAATATATCAATGTCTTCTCGTAGATGTAACGGTAATTTATCCCACACTAGAGCTATTTCATTTGCAGCACAGGAAATCATTACCTCCTTAGGTAGGTCTGCCAATTGTTCCTTTGTCATT
Source organism: Monochamus saltuarius (assembly GCA_025584915.1). Lineage (NCBI taxonomy): Eukaryota > Metazoa > Arthropoda > Insecta > Coleoptera > Cerambycidae > Monochamus > Monochamus saltuarius. Next base: position 10,683,670 of record CM046721.1, on the reverse strand, counting down.
TTGTAAGAGATTTGTGCTTGGAGAAAGCACGCAAAGAATGTCCCATTTTTTTTATCAATTCACGATCACTTTTTGGAGTCACTGGATAAGCCATGGTTGATTTTATTTTTACTGTCACTTAGGAACCTTAAGCACAGATGCCCACACCAAACTGTATTAAATTTTTGTTGGCGGTCATAATTATAGAAGATTTTTATCTGGCGATTTGATTTAAGATATAAATATTTAAGAAGTTCTTTAGGTGGGGTAGGTTTCGAAACTGTCATAATAGTTAACAGTATTACCTAACTTCTTGTATGCTACCCAGTGCGTTCCCATACCATTTCTACTATCCAGATTCAATACAGCAGATTCATTATGGTGAGGACCGCTTACTGGAAGATTATCACGCATAAATACGCCTCGAAAGTGTGGAATTCTCATAATATCAACATAATAATTAATGTCGATGTTACTGAGAGGTCTTCGAGGTAAAGAGCTTAGAAGTTTTTGAATTCTTTGGTTTCAGATATAATCCTAATCCAGTCCGATACGGTTTTAAATACAACCCCTTTCCATTTTTTCCAAGGGCAACGGCTTTCATTTCTTTATTATGACGCGTTGTTTCAGCTAATTGATCTCTAGCAGTTTTGATGTTATTAATACTCTTGTATATAGTTGCAGCACCACCAGCTAGACTTCCTAAGGCTGATAGCCCAGCAAATATAGGTATTAATGGTAAAATTCCACCAACTTTTGGAACTGCTATTATTCGTGGAATTCGAATATTTCGTTTACCACCAGACGCTTTTGTAAATCTTCGTGCAGCATTTAATGCAAATTGTGCAGCTTTTCGGATGTCCTTGGACAGGAATCGTTTACCTCCGGCTTTTCGTAATTCAGTTCGGACTTTACTAACAACACCACTACCAAAGCCAACCTTTTTCCACTCATTTTCTCTTGACTTTCTTATTTTTGCTTCCTTCTTTTTGTAATTGTTTTCGTGGATGTACATCCCATACCTAAGCGCCGTTTTGTCTTCATAGTGTTGGTAACTAACCAAGCAGCTGCTTTTCTTTAATGCTAGCGTCCTTTGATTTAACTCTTTCCCAGGCACGTTGTTCTAATTCGTAATCTGCTTTATGTCGCTCAGATAGATCACTAGATTGCTCGTAGCTTAAGTCGTGTTTTTACATGCAACGTCAAGAGGGTTAATACCCGGATCCCCTCTGGTTAATCTCTTTTTAGTTTTGTACCAGGACCACAGTATTGATATCCTCCCGGTAAATGTAGCTCAACGGGAAGTTTATTTATCAATGAATTAACAAATCCTGTCCCAATCACTGAATTCTGCGATTTACGTCTGAACTGTTTGACCGACGGCATTAAAATGAATACAAGTTTTCACATGTAATGCCAACAAACAATTAAATATCAGATACACAATAAAATTCCTTTTATATCGTTTTGAACACTCGAACGATGCGGATTGTAAAACAAAAGAAACATTTTCTGTAGATAATTTAGATGAAAGTGTGGGTTGTGGGGTAAATGTTAACCATGAACGCCATGGTCCACTTTTACCGTCAACAATTAGAGGCCTTATAATTGGTCCTTCTAACTGTGGAAAAACAAATGTAATGATTTCTCTCATTACGCATCCGCACGGATTACGTTTTGCCAATATATATTTATACTCAAAGTCTTTATATCAACCGAAATACGAATATTTGCGCAAAATTTTAAAGCCTATTCAAGGATTGGAATTCTATATGTTTAATAATAACGCTGAAATCGTTGAACCTTCTGATGCTAAACCCAATTCAGTGTTTATATTTGATGATGTTATATGTGAAAAACAAGATGTTATTAGATCGTACTTTAGTATGGGTCGTCATAAATCTGTAGACTGCTTCTATCTTGCTCAAACATACTCTAGGATTCCAAAACAACTTATCAGGGATAACTCGAACTGGATTGTCATGTTTAAACAGGACGAAATGAACATGCATCATATATTTCAAGACCACGTTTCACCAGACGTAACATTTAAAGAATTTCAGGAGATGTGTGCCAAGTGCTGGAAAGATAAATATGGATTCTTAGTTATCGACAAGGACAGCAAATTAGAAGAAGGTAGATATCGAAAGGTTTAGATAGTTACATATATCCGTAATGCACACAAATTTTAACGTTATTTGTTAATCAAACAATGTCGAGTTCGCATCAAAAAATGAAGAAGGTTGACAACAATAAAGACACGCATAATGCTAGCGAAATAGAATTACAACGTAAATTAGTAGAAGTGACAGACGCAGTTCGAAAAAAATTCAACTTGATTAAAAACAGACATATTGAAAATAAAGTGGCATTAGAAAAGATATATGAACCCATCACAAAACCTTTAAGAAGCATATCCGCAGCAGCTCAAACAAATCGTAAACCTCAACCTCCAGCAGTGACGACACAACCTAAAAGAAGCAGTTTCAGCAGTCTATCAAGCATAAAACTATCCACGCCGAAGAGTATGATGATGATGATGATGATGATGATAAAACAATGGTTTTGATTCTTCTTTTCATGGAGCAGATACATCAAATCAGTTAGATACGCCTCCAAGTTCATTGGCATCTAGCATTGATAGCAAAAATGTACCGGAATCAGTTAAAAATTACATTAACGGTTTAAGAGCCGGCGAAACTGCTTTTGATACCATATATGGAGTACATATCGATGTCGAGTGGAAAACTAATGATCGGTAACACCGAAGTGCGATTTTCAGATAGAAAAATTACTCTTTGGAAAAATGGTAAAAGATGAGATCCTACGAGGAAACTCGCAACTCTATGATTTACTATTTCTGAAATTGCCTCCAGATGTAAGTAGCAGAGGACAGGGAATTAGTGACGAAAACAAGAGGTTGTATGGAGAAATATTAAATATAACAAATGCAGCTTATACAAACTACAATGTAAAACAAGGGTATCGCAGCAGCAGATCGAAAAAGTATAATGAAGTTATTAAACCAGTATTAGCATACAGAATGATGCTTCGATCTACAAAAGGTTCCGGTTTAATACCAACTAGAAAACTATATACACATAAAGCAATAGATTTTATATATTGGAATAAACCTAAAGAATTAATCGATCGTTTACGTTTATTATGGAGTTCTAAAATAGCTGGTCATTCCGGTCATGATAATGAAATATTATCTATAATCGAAGAATTACGTGAAGAGGGTATAGTATATTAAAACAAAAACAAAAATCAAGTATAACATTTATAGAAGATAAAAATATATAAATATATATCACATCACACATTAATTATTAGCAGTTTAAACATTGAATGTGAAAGAACAACGATGAGCTCTATAGATAAATTTGGGCGTCGAAAGGAAGTCGTTGTGTAGGTCATCGCGGTCCACAGGGTGTTGGTTTCAAGCTCACCAGTGAAAAGCAATATGACATTCAAGGCAAACAATTAAAAAATATTGGCGATCCGACAGATGAAAAGGATGGAGCAACATTAAACTATGTCAATTTACTTATGGATGCCTGTAAAACTGATATCCTTTCCGCTGTACAACACTCAGCCAACCTCATAACCGATAACTTGGTAGCTTACATAAAGACGGAAAGAAATGAAATCGTGGATGAGGTAACAAAAATATTTCAAAATATCAAAATTAAGACGGATGAAACGATCAGCGATATGAAAATTGATTTGGATAAATTAAAAGTGACAAAGACAAATATTGGGAAGCTCATAATAAGTTCCTACAAGATTTGTCAGACTTTGCACTTGACATAGAAAAAGTTGAGCAACTTATTACAAAACATCATCCCCTAGAGATACAGGTAGATTAGTATTTCCATCTATATTGTTAAAACCAGTTGAATCATAAGAGGTGCCAATTGTTAGGAATGATCATTATAAAAGAGAATATTGCGACACATACATGTGCATGTACTCGTATTACAAGGTTTGAATTATATAGGAATACAATATGTTCATTAGTCATACAAAACGACAAATTGTCAATGAATTACACAAATCCGCTCGACGAAATTTTCGAAGAAGGAGAACTATAATAAAAGGATTTGGTGACCTATGGCAAGCCGATTTGGCAGAAATGCAAAGTTTTGCTAAAGAAAACAAAGGATATCGATACATACTCATAGTAATTGATTGTTATTCCAAATATGCTTGGGCCAGGCCACTTAAGAATAAAACTGCCAGAGAAGTTCATAATGCAATGAAAAATATACTTCGAGAAGCTGATTATTCTGCAAAACACTTACAGACATATCTTGGAACTGAATTTTATAACCGCCAATTTTCATCCCTAATGGAACAGTATAATATAAACCATTATTCAACGTTCAGTACAAAAAAGGCAGCTATTGTGGAACGTGTCATTAGAACATTAAAGAATTGGTTATACAAAGAATTTTCGGCCAGAGGCAATTACAAATGGTTTGATATTCTTCCTAACATTATAAACTTCTACAATAATAGAGTTCATCGTACAACAGGGATGAAACCCATTGATGTAAAACATACAACAAAGTTAAGCGTATATAATCATCCCAAAGTAGCATTAAAAGCAAAATTCTGTGTTGGTGACATGGTTCGAATTAGCAAATTTAAAGGTGTATTTGAAAAGGGATATACTGCTAACTATTCAACGGAACTTTTTAAAATTATTAAAGTAAATATAACAAATCCCGTAACATATATGATAGAAGATGTATACGGTCAACCTATTAAAGGATGCTTTTATGAGTACGAACTTCAGAGGACTAAATACTCTGATGTTTACTTAGTGGAAAAAGTTTTGAAAGAAAGGATAATAAATTATTTGTCAAATGGCTTGGACTACCATCATATCAGAATGAGTGGATCAACAAGACAGCCGTAGTTTAATATATTTACAATGTATTTGGGACATAATTCTTTTTTATTATTATTATTATTTTATTACAATAAAATTACACTTCAAGTATAGCACTGTTTTTATTATTATTATTTATTTTTGTTTGTATTAGAAATAGAAAGGAAGTTGAAGTAAAAGAATCTTTTGAAAAGAAATTTCCTTTATTGGTGTACATAGGTATATTACAATGTTTACAAGTCAAAAAAAATAATAAATAAAATAAGATTATATACATATAAACTAATATTTATTTTTCATTAACATGTCACTTTTTGCTTTGTATTGTTGGCTGACAAGGCCATACAATCTAGCCCTCTCAGCCATCCTATACGCCTTTTTCCGCTTTTGTTTTATTTATGACTGCATGGGCGGTCCGTATCACCATCCTATTGTTTGTGGACGCAATAGGGTTGTAGGTCCCCACATATTCATTGTCCCAGTTTTCGGTTTCGGACTCCAGGATAGACGGCTGGGAATTGTTGTTGGACGGCCCCACACATTCATGGTCCCAGTTTTCGGACTCCAGGATAGACGGCTGGGAATTGTTGTCGGACGACCCACACATTCATGATCCCAGTTTTCGGATTCCAGGATAGACGGCTGGGAATTGTTGTCGGACGACCCCACATTCATGGTCCCAGTTTTCGGACTCCAGGATAGACGGCTGGGAATTGTTGTCGGACGGCCTCATGGTGGAATATGCACTTGAACTATCAAACAAATACAAAATGTAAGTGTATATAGACACACATTCATCAAGGAATTTATAATAACCAAAACTTTTCTTCTACTTACCATTGTGTGTATGCCATTTTAATGCTGTTGAATGATGGATGCTGCTGCAGTGTTACAAGTATTACTATTGGAAGTAGATGTTCAGTTGAACTACCAAACTGATGCATGTTGCAGTATATATAGGCACTCAGCCATCCCTCCTCTTACATTTGAGTGGGAGGGATATTCAAAATCTTCCTTCTACTAACTACTATATGGTAAGATCTTAAATCATCCACTCATCCCTCCTACTTAGCAGTGGGGAGTTTGAATCTCAGACATTATTATGGTGGTGGGTATCCCTCTCTGAGTAGAGATTGGTGGGAATTAAAAGAAATATAAATTGTACAAGATGTTTTTAATTAGGTAGGTATGTGTACAACCAATTATAAAGATTCCTACAGTTCCTTAAGCTATACATATATTGTAACTATGATAAAAACAATATGGATTATTTTTAATAAATACAGGAAATGTACTGGAAGAAACATTACGTAATAGAGTATCTACACTGATTACAATTGGGTGCAACGATGTTTCCAATTCTTGTAATAATCGTTTGAAAAATATTTCCTTCTGGTATTCTTTAACATAAATCAAACATATCATAAATAACAATAATATAAAGTATAATAAATATTTGTGCAATATATTATCAACATTAATCCTTGGTGATATGGCTGTAGATATGTAACTCGCTTTTTCAATTGTCTCTCTAGTGTATTGAATGCAACTGGGGGAATCAATAGATAATGAGCGGTGTATTGTCCACTGATAAATGTAATCTTCTTTGGATAGAACTGTTTTAAGTTGAACCCTTTTACGTCGACAACAATTATCCCCATTTTTATGAAATGCTGTACTTTCCGTTTGACGGTTCACATACAAATGAAACTACTAAATTGCACATATTTCCTTAAGTTACTATTTTCTACCGATTACGTATAGTTTTACTTTAATCATTTTTTTTTTGATATATGTTTTATTCAATTTCATAGATACCTCTCTCAATGATCTAATTAATTATTAGATATAGTCCGTAATAAAAGACATGAATGCGATAAAAATATATATTATTTATTATAGAAAAAAATATATACTTCCTAAATATACTATACTATTATTCAATATACATAAATCTATTTACACAACTTAACCTAAATCATCACACTAGTTATTACTATTACATAGTATGCAACACTCTGTTAGTTTCAGCTGGTTGAGGGGTAGTTGACATGAATCGCAAGTATAAGTAAAGGCTTCCTCTCGCTTGATTGTTCGGTGCGATTCGATACACTGATATCTGGATGTGGGGACAGCATTGATCGTGAACCACTCGAAGCAGCAATAGCAGAGGAAGTAGAGCCTATCACCTGGCACTACGATGCAAGACATCATAGAGCAATACTTCATCTGTCCCAAGAAGATCTCTACGGCTTCCACATGTATTCCACGAACAAGGTCCTCACCGACGTCATCCGTGGCGTCAGCTTCTATACTCTCGTCATCACTGTCCCCGACGACATCAATCCAGCATCAACTAACTGCTTTATTGTTAAAGCACCAACGTTATGGGGCTCAACCTACATGAACACAAAATATATGTAAGTTACCTGCAATAAAAATTATAAATTTAAATTCAAGTACAATACTTACCTCGTGGTCCTCTTCATCGCTATTTTCTTGAAAATTTGTGGTAGCCAACCACGTCAGGAATTCAAGATGGGGTTGTCCTACAGCCATTTTATTTACTGTTTACTGTTCGAAGATCAAAACTAAATGAATTGAAATAGACGTCCTCCTCATTTTAAATATATTCTGTGACGTTACCCACATGGAAGGGATAATATCATCCTATATTCAAGCGTAATGTGACGTCATCTGTTAAAGGCATAAAACTGGCTACTTGAGGATGGAGGAGTTCAGTGTTACTACGTCTCTTCAGCAGTATACATAAAATCAGTGAGTGAGTTAATTTTTGTTAATAAAATGCCATTTCCGAAAGAATGGGATTCTAAGGTAAAGATATGTGTATATCCATGCAAAATAGAGGACGCAGTGGTTTGTCACAATTGTTACTGTTCGTACAGCAAACCTTTACTCAATCCTTGTACTGGACTTTGCGCTAATTGTGTAACAGTGAATTTTGAACAATCATTGAAGAAAATATACACAAATAAATGCGAGACATGTGCGAATATGGTTAAGAATAATGCAATTAATATGGGGATAATTCGAGATCGTTGCATCAACTGTGTATCGAATGTGTGTCAACCATTAATACAAAGATGTATAGCGTGCAACACATATAGCCAGGATTGTTGGAATAACGTTTGCCGACACTGCAGAGCGAATAAATATTTGTGTGAGAATGTAGGTTGTTTGTACACTGATGAAAATCATCATTTTCGAAAATGTTGGTGTTTGGTTAATAAACAGCAAGTGTTAAGATATAACTTAAAGAACTGTTAAATTATTATTATTGAAAATATTAAATAAAAAAAACCCTGTAATATACCACTGTGATCATTATTGTAACTATTATTAAAAAATTAAATTTATAAACAGTATCTTAATTGCAAATTTAATTATAATACATCTTATAAAAATATTATTTTTTTTCTCACAATACTACTATATAGATGGATCGTCAAAAATATTTTATCGGATGGGTCTGGAAATGGTACCAATCGATAGAAAATGTCAAGACGAGTAATTCGATATGCTACACATATATCCGAAATGTTAGTAATCCACAGTAGAGATTTTTATTGAATTTTCTGATTTTTAACGCACTTTTTCAGATGGGTTTTCAAAAATTTTATCGGATGGGACTGAAAATGGTACCAATCGATAGGAAATGGTTAGACGAGTAATTAGACACGTTACACGAGGTACTACAGGCGCTTAGAACCCGAGAAAATGAATTTAAAAATTTTAAAGCCTTATCGACTTATAAAAATTAAAAATTTTTATTATCCCCTCATAACCACCCCTTCCCAACCCCAACCCTCCTTCCCCAAAAAAAAGTTCGCGCATAGCTAGCTCTACTCTAACACCAAAATCGACCATTTTAGTGCGCTCTCGAAACCCTTCGACGATACTTATGCGCAGTACACTGGATCATACTCAGCACCGAAGTTGGTTTTTCCCCCCGGAGGGGGGAAGGGGGGGGGAGGGGGGAAAGGGGATTTTGGATATTGGGTTATGTTTTCGATTCTGGAACAATCGAAAATGGATTCCTAGGGTACTAGTGTCTCCGTTCTCGCGGCCGCTTACCCATTAAGGATGTCGGCTATTCTACGGTCTTGCGCCAAAAGCCGATCGCGTTTTCGCACTAACTCGTCACGACCCACTAATAATTGTTGAAGTCTTTCTCTGACGGTCTCAATTTCGTGATCGGTCATTGCGAGATCGCGATCGACTTTCTCCAATTTCTCGCTTCGGCGGCGCCTCCAGTGCTTTATTTCGTTACACATCTGCAGGTCCTCCTCCTGCGAGAAAAGTTGCGCGTCCTCGTCGACGTCCTCTCCTACGGCTTCGGGATGTGGTTGACTACCGCCCGCTCGTTCCCGTCTCGGTTCGGCCGGTACGTGAACTTGCGCGGCGACAGTAACCACATCTATAGAGCTCGTTCTAGATGGCGTCTCTTGCGTCGACGATTCGACCCTACAATCGCGTCTGCTCTCGTCGGCGTGGGATCCGCCATCTTGGAGCGTGCCCTTCCTGGTCTTCTTGTTGGATTTGAACTTGGACCTGGTGGTCTTCGTCCTCGTCCTCGGTATTGCTGCTCATAGGAGACAACATCGGCGGCACCACGGTGGAGATCTTGAAGTGGCTACTTCCTGACCGCCCGTTGCCAGGTCGCCCTTTGCCACAGACGCCGTGGTTAGATCTCTCCCAGTCCCGGACGATGTAGAGGCCGCCGATACCTGGGAGATTTCCGTACCCTGGGGATGGTGTACGTTAGATGATGGACGAGCCTGTGGCCGGGCTGGTTGTAGCCACTGACGGTGTAATAGCCGTTGGGCGGGCGTCACCAACGGCTGAGGCCGGCGTTCTTCTGCCTCGGCTGCCACACGTTTTCTTGGACGACGTAAACCGACCATTCTTAATAGGTTTTAGAAACGAAACAACGAAAACGAAAACAAAAAAAATGAAAATTATAAAACGCAATTGCACAATTGCACTTTAGACTCTACGCGGAGACACACTTGTACACTCGGCGGAGGTTGGAAGGAAAAGAATTTCACTACCTGATCTTGTGAGGGTCTTCGTTACGTTCTCCCTCTTAACTTGCGCGGTGCTTCTACGCAGCTTGGGTACGCTTCGCTCTACCTGCACGTCCCTTCGCGTGTCCGACTTTGCCGGTATTGCCAACCTCTTTTTTCCGATGTTGCCAACCTTACTTTTTATACTCTATGTTGCCAACCTAACTTTTTATACTCTATGTTGCCAACCTCATTTTTTCACTTGACATTTCCTACGTCGTTTATTCATGTCGACTTTTATCAAATTTTCGTGTTATTGCTCCTTAATGTGTGTACTTTTGGATTTAGGGAAGGGATAACAAACAACGATGTTGCATTCTATTTATTCTTTATTTGGTACTGTTATCGTAACCGTTAAATGTTTCTGTTCCTTAATTATATACTTCTATTTTACAATATTGTTACTACCCTATACTACTACTATATTACTTAAATTTTAATTACTTTTAACTTAACCTAACGATTCCGTTACCCACTTCACTTTCTTTGTAATTTTATCGCGACGTTCTCCTATTTCTTTAAGCCGTTTATTAGTGGCTGTTAATTGTTCGTTTAAGCGAACAATATCCGCTTGTAACCCGCTTGCTTCTTGTTGGACATTCTCGAACTCGCGATCCGTCGTCTCTTTCTCGGTTACTAGCTTCTTCTTTAACGTTATTGCCTTTTTGAATATAGCCATATCTGTTTCTTGAGAAAATATTTCCCAGTCTAGATGGAGATTCTCCTGGTCCTCGTCGACTTTGATGACGGGGATGTTATTATTCGTCGTCACGGTCGAGGTATTACTCTGCGTTTCTTTTCCATTTTATTTTTCACCAGCGTCGTCTCTTCTAGCAGTAACTGTTTCAGTACGTTAGGACGTACGTTGGGCTTTTCGGTTTCTTTTACTTTTTGTCTTTTGGAAGACGGCCCCTCTTTATCGACGGAGCGGCGGGGCTTTTTGTCGATGTAGGTCCCTTACTCTTGTTATTTATGCTTGCAGTTTTAGGTTCAGGATCTACGAAGTCGTCCTCGCTCCATGGTGACATTTGGTGAATCATCTCTACCAACACGTCCTTACTTACGTTTTCTGTACTTGTATGTTGATACCCTTCGTTTATTACTTCAGCTAAAGCTTGGTTTACGATATCCAATGGCAGTGAGGCCTCGCTGTGGGACGTTCCCTGACCGTTTCCTAATTCTTCTGGTCGCCATACGTTTTTATATGGTTCCGTAAAGTAACCCGGATGGTGTGATGTAGACGCTGTAGGATGCGATGCGTTTTGTTGTTGACCACTAACGGGGTTTGTCGTCCACAATTGCATCTGGCTATCTTGATAATTGGCGCTAGGTATTATTATGTTGGATAATACCCTCATCGTTTCGATATTTTTCTGTGGCGTCTTGCTCCGCGATGTTGAATTTTCCGCGGTTTGCGGTCTTCGGCTTCCGCTAGCTTTTTGGTTGGTGTTTCTACTGTTACCCATTGTACTTGCACGAACTGATTCTAGTACTACTACACTGTTTCTAACACTTCTACTCTCGACGACACTAGACGAATGTTAACTCCTCCGATCAACCCTGGCGTTTTAAAGAATCGGAGTCGCTCTACCACCATCCCCACTCTACCGCAAAGGCTTCATATACTCCATACTATGCGTTCTGATGCTCAGTGTGTCTATGACATGCTAAGTGTGAGAGGTATGCTTGAATGATATTGTACGAATGAAAGAATGGTTGTTTAATTGTTATTTTGCTTTAATATTCATGTTACATGATATTGCGGTATTACGTACATTATTACGTAATACCTATTACTACGTTATTTAAGTTGCAGATACTTCGAGTACTTTGCACTTAGTAATTAAGTCATGTAACAATTTTTTATTACGTTTAAATTGTGGTACGGTATGTACCTATGCTATTTACGTTACATGTACTTCAATTACGTTGCACATAGTAATGAGGTTATATAACAATTATTTTTCTTACATTTAAAGTATGATACATTACTATGCTATTTACATTTTACACTTACTTAAATTACATTGTACTTAATATTCTAATCATGTAACGATTATTTTCATTACATTTAAATTATGCTACATTACAATACAGTTACGTCAATTATGTTGTACTTAATAATGAGATTATTTTAGCTTTTAATTTAATTACGTTTTCACGTTATGACACGTTACTTTTATTTTCTATACCAGTTTACTTTTATTAGTGTACGTACAATTCTATTCCTTTTCTTTTCTCGATTACCGTAAATTTATGACTGACTTATTTGGTTAATTCTTCGATTGCGTTTATTAAATTTTTCAACCTGACTTCACTGCTATCGTTGTCACAGCCTGCGGTTTGACTTAAAGCTGTTACGAACCATTCGAAATTTTTCTCTGCGTCCGTTAAGTAGAATTGTATATCGTTATGACCCCACGGTAAGCTATGTGTTGTATTCGGTATTATGAATCTTTTGTCGTCGAAGTATGACAAAGCGACTTTATTTTTATTTCTGTGTATATATTGTGTAATTCGCTACGAAACGAACTCATTTTTCTGAATATGATACCGCCTTGCTCTACGATTTTTTTATAGTCTTCAACGGTTAAATTATTTTTAATTACTGATTTCTTTATACCTTTAGCTTTTTTTACTTCCGTATTTACCGATTTTACGTAATAAGCTTTTGCTCCCGTTCCGTAAAATTCGATTATGGGATCTGAAGGAAACTCGTCTTTCATATTTCCCAATACGGAAGCTGATACGGGAATACCGAACTTATTTCCTTCTTTATAATTTGACGTATCGAATATGTTCGGATTTGACTTGATAAATTCGTAAAAATTTTCTGTATAGATTTTTATAATTAAGGAATCGGTATCGGTATAAAGCAAAGAGGCGTTATCCTTATAGTTTCTTTTATGACATCGTAGTAAAAGTTGTACAATACTGTCTTGGACAATTCTAGAATTGAAAACCCGAGATAAAGCGGTTTATTATAATGAGCTCTTGTTCTCCCCATATGTATGGCTACGAAGTCTTCTGAAAACGGTGTACAAGTTTTAAAATTAGGACGGGCGATCAACGTGTTTGCCCCTAAGGATCTACCCTTCTTTCCCAGTGAGTTATTAGTTTAATATCTCTTCTATTATCTACGTTTTCCATCGTTTTACCGTACACTGCGTTATTCATTAATTTGTATAAATCCTTCTCGAATTTGCTTGTTGCCTTATTTCTCATTTCCGTATTTAAATCTATGTACGCTTTTAACCAACAACTCTGATTGAATTTTATTATACGATGTATTTTTTCAATTTCAAACCGTTTCTTATGGCTTGTTTTAAATTTCTAAAGTGTATTATATATTTATTTTTATTATTCAGGTTGGGTATCAGTTTTGGCATTTTAGATTTTGAACCGGGCGGTACCATGCTTTCGGCTAAGAATGGTAAATCTCTGTGTAAGTCGTGCAATTCCGATGGATATTCCATGTCGACTTCTAACGTATATCCGTAACGACCCTCGTCTGGGATATTCGTGACGTCAAAATTGATAATTTCCTGCTCGCTTAACCATTCGAATCCGCCTGTTGGTAAATACTGTGACATACTGTGCCCGTATAGATTTGTAGCGTCTAAATATGCGATAAAAGAAGAAGACTCTTGCGGATTGTAATTTGGAACGAATATGTTATTTGCGACGTGTTTTCGTTCCGAACACTGACTTATACCGCCCCTAATGCCTTTTTTAAAGAAATGAATCATTGAAATATCTGTCATTAATTCTAGTTCTACTGTAGTCAGCCTTAACATGGCGTCCCAAGCTAATCCTGGGGCGGTAAAGTATTGTGCCGGGTCCAAATGATATTTTTCTAATGAAATGTTTCGAAAGTTCTCGAATACGTCGCATAATATAAGAACGTCTGATTTTAAATACGTATCTGAATATTCACCCAAATTTTGACAGTTAAAGATATTCCAGGTTTTTGCGCCCTATGATAATCGGCTTCTGATATATGTTCTTCCGATAAATTATCGTAAAATTCTTCTTTAGTGGGTAAAATTTTACTATTTAATTTATCCAAAGTTGTTAAGAAACTATAAGGAAACACGCCCTTTTGTCTGATTAAGTTAAATTGTTCGTCGTCCGGGAAATGTTTAACCGTTTCTTGAAACTGATTATCGCTCAAATTATTAGCTAGATTTTCCAGAGAAGTGGATAGAAATTTAAAGCTATCGATAAATCTCATCTTCAAATATTTTTTCTTTACTTTTCCGTCTTTACCGATATAATCGTGCAAATACACGTTCTTCGTAAAGGATATGTATTTCTCTTTGCTCTGAGCTATAACTTCTATTTTATCCTTATTAGAACACAGTTCTTTAATAAAGAGATGGGAATCGTAGGAGCTCATACTGTGTAATATGATAGGAACAAAATTGGGCAGTTTATAATTTAAATTACAAACAGAATGGGCCGCCCGTATCTCTTTCTGCCTGTCAAATGACAATGGTCCCTGACTTTTACTTCTTCTATAAACGGTTTTTCACATATACCGCAAACAGTTGCATTTAAAAAATCTTGTTCCTCCTCCTTAGATAAAGGCATCATTGGAACTATCTCTTTTAAATGTTTGTTATAAATTTCTTTTAAATCCGACTCGAGACGTTTTATAAACTCTTTCCCGGCATTTTGCCCTCTATATAATACGAATTTAGATAACGAATCGTCAAATGAACATTTTATTAAGTATGCATATGAGAATGGTTCGTGACTGAACGTTTTGTTTGTAAAAGATTTTGCAGGATTGGGCTCACAAGTGTCGAAAGGTTTTAGAATAGATTCGAAATCGGCGTACACTACGAAAGGTACTTTCAATTGTTTTTCGAAGTTTTCAAATTTTAGTATGTTTTCGGGAACGCTTTTTCCAAATTTATCTATACGAAAGTTATTTGAAGGTGTTGTGGTATAAACGTGATTACAGTCGTTGCTCTGATGTTGTAATAATGATCTATCGCTGCTAAAATACATCAAGCAACCGTCACAAAAATATTTTCTATGTTCGTGAAGTGAAACTTGACTAGAAACTAGTCTTGAGAAATCTTTAATCCAACAATAATGACTTTTTATGCATTCCTTTCTACAATGATGGTTCTCTCCACAATTCTCTGTAATGAGTAACAAGTTAACGTGATAACGTAATTTTTGGCGCGTACCGCAGCGGTCCTACTATTTCGTATTTTATTTTATTATTCTCAAATTCCCTTTCTAAACCGTATACGCTAACTGATATATCGTTCAGCGATTCGAATTTTGAAATATCTTTTAATTTAATTGGAAAATCCATACCCGTCACATTTAGAACTGTAGAAAAATGAGGATATGAAGACACCTCCTGAACTGGACCTATAGGTGGATACATCGCCGATGTTACTGCCCATGCGAAACAATTTTGATCTTCATTTCTTATATTCACTACGGCTTTCTTGTTTTCGATGAACTTCGGTAACTTCATGTATGAAGATGCACATAGAGGACTATTTTTATTTATATTTACTTCAACATATAAAACTTCAACGATAGCCCAACCTAAAACATTAAATACGTAAATATGTATAACGCATCCGTCGTGTTTTGAGAATTACTTACCAGAATCTTTTTCTTCGAATTCTGATGTTTGACATATCATTGAATCGACAAATTCCTGATAAATACTGTTCAGATCCTTGGATTCGTCTATAATTCTGTTAGAACTATTGAAAGCTTTAACGTCGGTTATTTCTTGCGTTGGTAAAACGTATTTACCGAAGGTTTCCATATTGACTTTTACAGATTTGTGCACATTCACGATTTCTTTTAACAATTCCAATATATTTTCTTTTACTTCATTAAAAAACAAATTGTAATCTATGTGATGATTTTGGCTGCACACTCGATAACTAATAATTCTTCGCTTGAACGCACAGTTAATAATTTGAATGCCGTCACATTTAGGAGTACAGGACATTGTTCTATGTTCCAGTGTTCTGCGATGTGAATTTATTTGATTAGCGGGTATAGTCTTATTACAGCAATTAATAGTTTGAGTACTTGAGGATTCGAGTTTAATACGTTTAGCACTGGGTTCCTCCTCACTAGTGACTCTCGCTTTGCAAGATGCCCTCTCATGACGACGTAAATTATCACTGCGAGTAAACGTTTTACCACAACTACTACACAAATACATTTTGTTATGCACGTTCCCCACGAAGATACCAACTCGAAATGATTTCAGTTTATCCGTTCCCTCCTTTTAAAGGTAGGATTAGGAGTGTGGGCGGAGCATTCGTTGTTCATTAAATTGCATCACTTAAAGTTACTCAATGTCAAATAGCTCCTCCCATATGTGGAGGTCAAATGAATGTCAGCCACTGACGTGACCTCTCAATGTCAACCAGGTCACGAATGACGTCACCCAAGGTCGACCCAAGGTCAAAAGTGGTGGGGGGAGTCCCAGTTCCGGCTATAATTACCTACTCATACTTTATAAACATAATTATTTCTGACAAAACTACGCAGAAATTGGAGAAAAAGTTGAGAAATTATTTCTTTAAAACAGTCTAATTTATTAAAATCTATATATATTATTTGCTTGATAACTCAAAGGAATAAAAAAAATTAGAAATATTTCTCTTAAGGGTAGTTAGAAAACTACCCTTATTTACAACCGCTTTTGATGAAATTTATGATAATTTAAGACGCTTATGGCAATTTTCATTCCATTATCTAAAATAATTTAAAGAAATATCCAAATGATAAGACCCCTTTGGAGAGCCATATCTCAGTATTGTTGCTTCGGAGGACCAATAAGAACTTTTTTTACATTTTTTTGGATTTACGTATACCGTCTTAAATTTTGTACCCACTTTTCCAAACACCCTATACAGGGTGTCCGAAATATGAGTGTCGTATTTAAATGTTTGTATATCTGACGAAAAGCAATAAAAAAACTATCTTGAAAAAAAAAATGGCTAAAAGGAATAGTTTGTCTACAAATACATTTCAAAAATAAAAATACAACTGCCATAATATGCAAAACTATGTTACGAAATTACAAACTAAGGTGCAATTAATGTTAAATAGCGCCTGAAATGTAATTTGTTCATAATTTGATTTTTGGATCAGTATTAATAAAATAAACAATTGAAGTTTCTAGGAAACTCGTTAAAATTGTAACGTAAAACAACGTTGCAGCGTCAGGCTGCTGTTCAAAACGTAAAAATAAAATTAGCCACAGTAGTGTGTGCAGCTATACTCGCGACAAGAATTCAGACGACTTACATCATACGAGCAAATGAATAATTCGTTATATTTTCATCAAAATATTTAAGAAATTGCAACTGAGAGTAATAAAACTATATACTACACTAAAAGTTTGCATTATATTTTGCACTAAATTATAAAAAGTAATTGTTTTTAATGCGACCAAATATCGAAAATTACGTTGACAATAAAAACAATTACCTAACGTCAGTCATGACGTAAGACGTCTGAATTCTTGACGCGAGTATAGTACGTTTCAATTTTCTCTAGTTTTTCTTTGATGTTTGTGAGTGCACATATACTAAAATGGGACAATTTATGCTTCTTGCAAGGAACAGGTCATTTTAAACACTTTAAACTATTATTCTGTGTTGTGAAAAGAGCTCTAAGAAAACTATTCACAGTAAGTAACTATGTTTAGGTGTGCCTATTTGTAATTATTATATATAAATACATAATAACCCTAAGACTTTCCTAGTAACTGCTTTCCTAGCGACAATTAACAGCTGGAGAACAGCGTATGGAATATTTATTTGGCATCGTAACGCACAAAGTAGCAATAAAAGCCAGACTCATCGGTCCGTGCTGTACTCAACGTGGAAAATTCTCCTCGAGCGCACTGAAATAAATCTGACTCAGCTGCAGGAGGACAGGAACTATTTTGAAATGTTTACTTTATCGAACTCTATTCCTTTGACGTCCGTTGCAGTATAAAATGTCCTGGAATCGAACAATATCCATAACTCGTTTGACGATAAAATTCGGGTTACATGCTTTGAGTTCTGATCGCAAACATGGGGAATAAATGCTTCGTGTCGAAGGAAAAAGAACCTGGTATTAATTCTGGAATTTGAGTTGCACAATAAGTTTGTATGACTGATTGTTTTCCTTTCATCAAAGAGTCGCAATAGTATATTAAAGTATAAGTGGATATTAAGAACAGTTGTTATTCACGAATACTTTACGCTACTATTTATTGGTACACTTTAAAATCATAAATACTGTTATTTATACTACAAAAATTGGAAATAATAACTAATAATGTAAAATGGTTGAATTCCTGATGACATCAGTACACCTTTTGTTGTCATGAAAATGAGAAAAACAAAAATTATTTTGTAATCTGTCACATAACATTAATTCTTGTAATGACAGTTGTTACTAATTGTATATTGTTTAAAAATGAGTTATAACATTGATTACTTAAATAGTAAAGCAGAATCGCGATTAATGCCGCAAAAAAGCTTATAAAAAAGAACACAAGTTCTTCAAATTTATTTTATTTATTTATTTATTTATTTACACAAACTCAACAGGACAGAATCCCAGTTACAGAGTCGGGAAGAAAACAACACAAAAAAATTAAATATGAGACAAATTGACCTAACAAATAAATGCAGGTTTGACATCTCTAGTTGAACAATGAAAAATATCAAGTTTATCCTGGATTAAGTTGTAATTATTACACATACTGTTAATGGGTGAGTATTTTAATACATTTGTACGAAACTTTTTAACTTCAAAAGTAACATGGAAACGAGTTGATGTGTAGGGAATTCGAATGTTAATCATTTGTAAGAAATTAGGACAGTACACTTTATTATTTAATAATTTATATAAAAACAGAACCTCGAACATTTGTCTTTATTTAAAAATCGCTGAGGCGTGTTATAACAAGTCGTAATAATAAATTTATTAAAGTTTCATTTAAATTACAGGCACAGATTTACCCCCAGATAAGTTATTCTTACCATCCGCCACTGGTCAATTTAAAATTAACTTTCTGTGTAGGAGATAAACCCAGGCTGTAATTAATTAAAAACTATTGATTTGCCGTTAGCGAACCTGCATTAACCGACGTCAAACACAACCCATTGAAAATGTATTATTTTACCTGTAAACAAAATTAAACAATCAGTTTAAAACGTAGAAATATAATTAATGGTTTCGATATGTATCGCTACAGTCAATAAACGACATGTATAGCGATCGCTCACATGAGATATATGAAATAATTAAATGGTTTATTTGTTTTATCAAGTGTTTGATCAAAAGTATTTCACTAAATTTTGTGAAAAATATATATGGTGCCCTGGTGTTAATGACATTTAAAAGATCATTTATTATAAAGGGCGTCCAGATCATACTTAAAATGCGTTGTGCAGGAATTGACCTTCCAAAAAAATATAGAGTTCATATAACATTTTTCCTTCTTATATCGCGGTTCCAAGATATAGGGTGTTAAAGTTCTTACGGCTAAGAGAGGTATCATGTGACCTGGACATGGATATGGTAGTGTATATCCATATCTGTTTTGTCGTTGAATGCGAGCCCGCAATCAGTTTGACCTGAAGATAATAGTACGAACCAGAGGGATAAAAATGTTATTTCATATACGAATAATATAAAGTACTCACAAGCTCGTAATCACAATAACCTCAAACCTCTCAATCCCGAAAACAATGTATGTGGTGGAATGGAAAATCTTAGACCCAGCTTAATGATGATAAGGTGTGAATATAAACTTACGATAAACTTGAACCCCAAAATACTTTTAACCTCTCAACCCCATAACCCCAAACCCCTTAAATCCAAAAACCTTATATCCCATGAGTTGTAAGTAAATGTAAGACTGATGATAAGGTTTTAGTATAATGTGAATATGACTCTAATCTCTAGGAACTCCCAACCCCATAAACCTCCTATCCTATAACAGCATTACCTAAAATTGTCCAAAGACCCTTGATCAAAGTTGCTGGACAATGGACAACTATTGAAACAGCAATCAAGGTTTATAAAAATCCTTTTTTTTGTGTCTATGGAACAGCAGAGATTGTGCGAATCATTACATGAAAGAAAAAGTGAAAGATATTCATTCAACTCTGTTCAAGCAATATTATCCATTGGTTAATCCAAACAAATTTTTGGTATCACATCTTCACATCAAGTTTGGACTTACGAAACAATTTGTGAAAACCCTAGATTAAGAAGTTGTTTCAAATATTTGGAGTCAATTTCGTAACATATCAAATGCCAACCTAAAGGAATAGGTATTTGATGGTCCATAAATTCGTAAGATCTTAAGAGATGATGAATTCATATCAACGGTGGATAGCAAGGAAAGAGTGGTATGAACAAGTTTTAACAAAGTCGTAGAAAATGTTTCAGGGAATTATAAAAGTTCTGACCATAGAAAAATAGTGCAAGATCTAGTAATTTTTGGGAAATAGGATGCTTGATGAAATTAAAAGTACATTTCCTGGATTCTCACCAAGATTACTGTGCAATTAATTTAGGAGACTACAAGAAACAATGAGAACGGTCTTATCATGATATTCGAACGATGGAAGAGCTGTATGAAGGCAAATGGGGCAAGAATATGATGGCCGATTACTGCTGGACTTTAAAAAGAGAGGATGTAAAGAATGATCTTAAACGGAAGAGGAAACCACCCAGATCACTTCAGGATAAAAGGATAAGGACCAGTAGGCAGAAATAAATTCGAATATAAGATTGAAGTGTGTAGAATCAAGATTCCGTCACACTTCCTTATTAATTGACTGAAGCCTAGCTTTCACAGTTCACCAGATATAAGATTTTCGGAGTTAAAGGATTTAAGGTTATGTATTTATAGGATAGGGAGTTATGCGGTTGTAGGATTCTGGGGTTTAGGATCATGGTAAGATCATATTCACACGTTGGGGATTGAAAGTGTTCTAGGATTCAGGTTTATGGTAAGTTCATCAGTTAGCTGAGTTCTAGACTTTCCTGTCCTCCAAATATATAGTTTTCAATGTTGAGAGTTTAGGTAAGTGAAACTCAAAGAATTTAGACCCTAGGGACGGACGCTGACGTGATAGAGTCAAACCGACTATAGATCAGTTTCAACAACCCACAAAACATATGGGTATGGTGGTATAGTACACCAAACATGATGCTTTTTTTATGTACCGATGTTATCTCTAAATTTTTAGCCGATAACATGTGTACAAAAGTAAATGTCTACTCCATGTTACGAAAAACGCAAAAACCGTTTTTTTTTTTCAGTTGAAAGGTTACATTAAATAGATAAATTACATTTGTTGTTGATAAAGTTTAGTAAATCCGTAGTAACCTCTCAATTTAAATATTTTGGTATTTGTGCTGTTTTAGTAAACAAACAATTTCAACACCATTTCTAGAAAAATGTACATTTTCTGGAATTTGAACTAGTAGGTATATACTTTATTTTTGAACGAGTCCTTTAGATTTTGAAAACTGTTTGAAAGTTTAAGAAATGTTGACGTTTTTCTTAACATTATTCATTTTTCTTGACATTATTAATTCGTACAGATATGTAAAAATTTTGTCTTTAGTCGATTAGTTAATTATGAAAACCCCTCTTAATTATAACAACTTTAACAACAAATACCTCGGCATCGCGACTTTGAAATAAAAATTCTTATATGAACTACCTCCATTATTTTTTCAGGCATAATAAATACTACTTTATAAGGAAACCTTGTTAAACTAACTCTATTATTATTATTATTATTATTAAAAAGAAAACAATTTAAATAATGTTTTAGGGGAAAATATATATACCTAGTTAAGACGAACCATCGAACAAAACCGTATTCAACTAGACAGAAAACAATCAGGTGGAGTTTTTTAGGTCTGCTTCGGTTCGAAGTCCGGGTAATCGTGCCAGCGATATCAACAATAGAAAATCCGGGGAAGAGATTAGAGTTGTAAGTTCGCCGACGCGTTCGGCGCGAGGGAAAAAGGAAGAGAAGTTCAATTTGATATTTGGTGGAAATGGCAGCAGCTGTGGTCAATGTAAAATGGAAATAATTCGTCTCATAATGAAATTCTGCGGGGGAACGACGATTTTCTCGGGGAGTGTAAATTGCGAACTGCCGTCATCTTTAATAAAAAAACTAGAAGGTAGGGTACTGGGAGAACTGAAACTTCCAGATCATAAGGCGAAAAGAAAAGAAGAACGACTAGTTGTAGCTGGACATATTTATTTTTCTCCATTTTAGGTCAGTAGACTAATATGTCATGAAAACTGATAATAACAGTCAACTATCTGTTTTATTTAGAAGAAAACTACGAATAAGCAATGAAAAATATATAAATATAGTAATAAGTGTACCTTGCCTCAATGTCTGATTTTTTTAATAATAAAGAGAGAGAGAGATAGGAACAAGGAATGAAGTTTGGTAATTTTGTCGAAAGTTCACGTTATTTTTAATAATTTCAATATGTAGGTATACGATTTTTTGCCGTATTTCTCACCGTAAAATGATCAAATTTGTAGTGCTCTTTAGGTACAGATGAATAATAAAACGAAAAATAAAACACGTAGAGCAAAAGTACTTTTACTTTTAAATTCTCCTCAACAATATAATAACTTTTAAAATTCATTTGTATGACACACATTTTGCTATTCTAACCCCACATTTTAACAATTATTTTCACATATTTATAAACAAAAGTGAACAATCTTATATGCAGAACTATGTAAGTTTGTGTTATTATAATATTTATATCTACAGTACTGTCTGATAGAGAATTAAACGATCTTAAAGAATCAAGGAAAAAAATATGGTGTGGCCATTTAAAAAAAAACGATGACGTCATTACTCGAAAACAAATGACATTTGAAAATCGGAATTTAGGGATAAATTTCAGCGTGCATTAAAATCGCTCCAAACCCGTTACTAATTCAATTGGAATGGCATTGGAATTACCCGGGGGCGCTCGGGGGCGCTCGGGGGCGGCTGTGCTGGGGCATCCGGGGGTCATTCTGGGGGGAGAAATAGAATTAGATATCCCCGGGGACGCTCGGGGGTCCCTCTGTGGGGTTGTCTGAGGGTGATTCAGGGGGAAATGGCTGCGTCCATGAAATTCACTCCAAAATCGATACTCGGGGGTTTTCGGGAATGCCTAATTCTATTCTGGCATTAGAATTACCCGGGGGTATGAATAATAAAAATGTTGATTGAATATTAAATAAATAAATATTACATATATTATACAAACAATTGCTTTGGAAGTCTTTTGTGCCTCGAAACTGGATTTGAAAGAGGCGTCAAAGCTATAAAGAGAGTAGAGTATCGTTACCACGGGGACTGAAGAGGAAAATATGGGTCCAGTTGTAGAAGAAGAGTTTTAGGAAGATGTTTAGTATTTAAGTTACAAATTTAAGTTTATAATCAATAATTCAACATTAATAAAAACTCCTATTTGTTATTTGAATAAAGTATTATTTTCATAATTTGTGATATTTCACTTTCTCCTTTAGAAGAAAACCATGTTTTTACCATTTCCTACAGAGCCACCCCGGGCGCCCCTGGGGAAGACTAATTCCAGAATTGAATTCGGCATCCCCAAAAACCCCCGATTATCGATTTTGGAGTGATTTTTATGGACGCTGTCATTTCCCCCTCAATCACCCCCAGAGTGCCCCCGGGGAAATCTAATGCTAGAATAGAATTCGGCATCTGCGAAAACCCCCGAGTAACGAGTTTGGAGCGCCTCCCATGGACTATGCAATTTCCTCCCCAGAATTACCCCCTGGATAACCCCGCAGAGCCGCCCCCGAGCGCCCCCGGATAATTCCAATGCCAGAATTGAATTGGTAATAAGTTTGGAGCGATTTTCATGCACGCTACCATTTCTCCCCAAATTCAGCCCCCGCGCGCCCCCACAGACCCACTCCAGTGCATCCCCGGTTAATTCTAATGCTAGAATCGAGTTCAGCAGCCCCGAAAACCCGCGAGTAACGATTTCCGAGCGATTTTTCCGAGTTTCCAGTCGTTCCTATAATGGTGCAAGTAATGATGCAACTGGAAAATGCATTTTCCGGCCCAGAAGGCATTTTTCAAAAAATAGCTAAACCAGACGATATAGACTTTATTCATGGGACTTTCCTGAGCACAATGCAGAAAACCGCATCTCGATATCTGCTGTGCCTAAAAATTTCAGCTATTCTGATCGATTTTGATCTAAACGCCCTGGACTAATCAATATTTCAGTGAACAACAGTAACCGTTTCTATAGTTAGAAAAAACTGACAGCATATTTTAACACAGATCACTGGCTTCCCCGCTGTCATCTACGTCTTCTCACACTAATGTGACAGGTAATTAAACCTCGCCGCACGAAGGAACGGTTTTAATTCGCGCCATGCGTGACAAGCGGCAATTATGACCTCAGAATCGTAACGCTCCGATGACAGGACGTGCACGCTGCATCAGGTCCACCGCCCCAGAAAAAAATCCGTAAAGTTAAAAACAAGAAAACAACGGCCGCGCTAATTAACTTCTTTCATTCAGAGCCGCTCCCCGAACGCCGGCTTTCGAAAAAATGCGGGGAGGAATTTACGGGTTGTAAATGAAATCGCCCGGAGCAAATTAATGATTTAAAAGCAAAGTTGTTTTAGGGATAAAAACAGATTTTAATTACTGTAGACATAATTAAAAGTAAAGCATTCTGACGTTTACGGAATCCTCGTGAGGCCGTCGCTCGGCAAAGAGAGGAAATATTGGATTTGCCGTAGCCAGCAACAGCGATGCACTCACTACTTAAGAGTTAAGTGCTTAAACCTTTTTGCATTCGCCTTATAAAATCAAGAAGGATGGTGCTTGGCTATAAATAATTTACTTCGAAACGTACTACCATCACATGAAAACAAAATAAATGAGGGAATAAAAGAAAATTATTGCAAAGTGGACTAGAAACTTAACATATAAGCTGAGTTTAGTAAAACTGACGAGACTTTTTTTATACTTTTTTTCATATTTTGTGTTGGTAGGTAGTTATAAGCAAATAGTGTTAGTGATAAAAGTTATAAATTTAAAAAAATGCATAGCAGGTACTTGTGTATGATTTCCATAATCTAGTAACCTGATAGGGCTTTGCTTATTTATACAGGGTGTCTTGCAAGTAGTAACAATAATTTTAGTGATAGAATACTTGATTTTGAGTCGATATCCCAAGTGTTACAATATTTGTAATAATTAATTTTTTAATATTTTTTAATTTAATCGTGCTTTTCCATGAAGTGCATAAGAAAAACCCTTTGTAACAAAAAACGAAAAGACGAAAATACCTTTTTGTAACAAAGGCTTCTATACATTTTTACTAGGAATTAATTGATTATTTCAATGATTTAACCAATAAAATCCAAAGTGGCTTTGTTACTTACCTTGAACTTCATAAACATGGTTTTTCTACTTTGTAAAAACGAAGAATCAAATTTAAACGTGGATTTTATTTGAACCTTTGTGTGTAAGTTTATTTAGATATTCAGATATTATTAAGAACTTACCTAAGCAATTAATTCTTAGGAAAAGTTTCTTGATAAATATTCTGAAAATTAGAAAAATTAATCTTAATACTTTTAAGTATGCAGGGTGCGCATTCGTCAAAACAGAACAGCAATTTAGTATGTAATAAAAATTATTTGAAATGAAGACAATTGCTAACAAGAACGAAATTTTTTAGAAAATGTTGAAGATATTAAAATACCGGAGGATTCAAAACGCTAAATATTTATTTCAATTGCTCAAATCTTAAAAGCTAATTTAAAGTTACGGCGTAAAAAGGAAAATCAATGTTTCTATTAAATACATAAAAGCATTTAAAATGAAGTTTAAACATTTTCAGTTTTTAAAAATTACGTCAGCAAGATGAAGTCCCTTTCTCAACAAGCACTCATGCCCTCCTCGCTCGCCTGAGGCCGGATTCCGTTTTCTCAATTCGACGTGATCGAATAATTTTGACAGTCTAGTGACCCTTATTTACATAAATGTAATAAGGATTATAGAATAGATACGACATGTATCGAATTGAGAAACGGAATCTGGAGGCAGATCTAATGACATGACTTTTTCTTCTGAGGTTACCTCAAGAGCAAAGTCTATGAACAATATCCGACAACACTTTGTCAACTTAAACAAAACATTCGTCAAGAAATCGCAAGAATACCTCAGCAAATGTTACGAGACGTCATGGAAACTTTTCGGAGGCGCCTTAATGAGTGCTTGCTGAGAGAGGGAAGTCATCTTGCTGACGTAATTTTTAAAAACTGAAAATATTTTAACTTCATTTTAAATGCTTTTCATGTAGATTGAGATGGCGTGAATACATTTTTCGACAGAGCATTCTTTAATCTTTGACAATTATTTTCGTCCGTTTCACTGCCCCACCCTGTATAATGTATTTCGTTATTTTAGGCGAAATCTCTTAAGGCATCCAGTTTATGGTCTACATGTTCCATGTTGAAATATACTATACAAATAAACGAAAATATGGATATATCACAATATAAAAAGTTACCTACTAGTCTTTTAAAACGTTAAAACGACACATACGAAGCAAAGAAATCAAAAGTTGTTTGACTATGAAATAAAGTTGCTATGTTTTTAAAGGAGGCTCCTAGTAATGAAAGTGGTACCTATTATTTGGTTTAAATGAAGCATGTCTTGTGCAGAGTTGTGCAGTTTAACTGTAAAAGATATAGAAAACACGGAGAAAATTTTGGTCATAACTATACATGATACCAAAACGTGTATTTACTATAGAATCACTCTGCAATGGATACGAAATTTATCATATGTATTTACGATTGAGACGCAAACATGTAAAACACAATACCTACATTTTTAATTTACTATAATAACGGTAAGTGCACGATACAACCAGTGGGCATCAACAGTTCTGCAAAAAATCCCCAAAGAGTTACAAAATACTTAAAACTCCCGTATGCATCCAGTTACATAGGTCATTGTTTGAGGAGGACATCTACCACCTTCCTCGCTGACAGTGGAGCGGGTATTCAAACACTTATCTGTGGAAGGAGTCATTAAATTCAAATAGGGGCGCTAGCGTCAAAGTTAGGTATTAATATTAAAGTTCTATGGTCTAGTCCACGAGTCTAGGCTCAATAATTTTTATTTGAATTCGTGTGAGACAAATAGTGATTGTAAATCTAATTTGCATACGTATTATCAAAATAAAACTTTGTAAATCTAATTTGCATACGTATTATCAAAATAAAACTTGTACAAGTACAAAAGTATTAAAATCTTATTTGTGTTAACCTCACATAACGTTGTTTATTTGCATTTTACATTAGCAATTTGGAAGGAGAAGAACCTAAAACAACGTTATTTAACACAGAAATTGTTAATGTTGGAGTGCCTAAAAATTAAAATTTCCTGGTAATTCTTAATTTAAACCTCTTTATTTTTTAAAGAATTGAAGTTTTATAAATAACGAATCGATATAAAAATGGTTAGTTGTCGCTCAAATTGCAAAAATGTTGCATGTAATATGCCTAGTAAATAAAAGAGTACCTACATTAAATGCCCAGTTTCTGAAGAAATACGAATAATATATAAAAAAATCAATGTTTCAAATAATACATGTGACATATAAATATATTTTATGCAGTTTTTATTTGGTATTTTTATTAGAGTACAAGTACAATACAGAGAAGTTGAAAACTCTGTTAGGTGTTTTAAATGCTTTTCATTTAAAAGAGTGATATTAGTTGTGCCCTTTTGTAACTAATAACATTTTGAATCGCCATATCGTAAAATAACTTGTTACTGCTAGATGCACTTGCTATACTCTCAGGATTACCGGCGTTATCATCCAAGTAATTTTCGTATCACTCGTGTCACATTTCTACTTTCCATCTGCAAATTTGCTTACATTTTCATCTTGTTTTCGCCTTTTCATGTACTTTTTCATCCGTTCATTATTTTTACAGTATTGGTATACTCGCGACAAGAATTCAGACGACTTACGTCATACGAACAAATGAACAATTCATTATATTTTCATCAAAATATTTAAGAAACTGCAACTGATAGTAATAAAACTATATACTACACCAAAAGTTTGCATCATATATTGCACTAAATTGCAATAAAAAATTGTTTTTAATGCGACCAGATATCGAAAATTACGTTGACAATAAAAACAAATGTGTAACGTCAGCCGTGACGTAAGACGTCTGAATTCTTGATTCGAGTATATCATATTTTCGTGTACGGGTAAATATAATGTTGAAACAGCTGTTTTTTGAGAATTTTCCATTCTAAAAATAAGAATGAAACCTTATCAAATAATGAAAAATATACACTGAAAATAGATCATGTATGCTTGTACTTATCTATACTAGTAATAGTATAACAATCTTCTGTGAAATGTTTTCAGCAGATCTTTGTGTGCTGGGTTGGTTTCTTGCTGGACTCAATTGCTATTAACCATTTTTCAGCCATTATTAGGGAACTTCCGAAACATGAACTCTTTATTTTTATTAGCAACAGATAAACATTGCGGTACACAACAATTATATGGCATGTTTACGCAAATTGAAACACAACAAAAATTAAATAACAATTGTTTGTGAGGTTAGATTTAATACCATTGATCGCAGCGCCGCCTACATGTAAATGCTCTATTTAGTAAAATAGCATATTATATGTCAAAATGCGAAAAACACTTTTTATTTGGATATTAATAATATTGTGTGAAACTACTATGCAAAAAGCAAAAATATCTACCCATATATTCTTTATTATTAGATTTTGTACATTTTTTATAGTATTGTGTATTGTGTAGTATTGTCCGTCGTCGTCTTGCGGGTTGCCGTACTCTCAAACGTCAAACGTTTCAAACAAATAAGGCTTTATTAATATTATAATTTTTCTTTGAAGGGAGATTCCGTTAATTCTTATCATAGTACCCTGTATTATTATAATTGCTTACTTTATTTACGTATTTTGTTTCAACAATGAAATTTAAAATTAGAAAAAATGTAGCGTAAAATGCTAAATTATTGTACGAATTTGAATTATTTTGTGAAAAATAATCCTGGATTACTAAAAAAATCGTTAACTAATAAATATTTATTTCAGATTTCGTGATCAACGCGAGGCAAAATCCCGGTGAAACTAAATAAGAGATCTATCTAGGTGCAAATTGAATTGACTTTAAAGTACCGTTAAGCAGGCAACTTGTATAGAGAATAAACCAATTGTAACTCGCCGAAGAAATCTCCAGCAGCAGACGGAACTTTTACCAGAAATAAGCTTTCGTTCTCAGATGCCGTCTATCTCAACTTTCGTTAATTGCTTTATCTTAATTTATTCACATTGCGACCATTTCACAGATTGATATACAAGGTGTTACAAATTACTAGGTCAAGCTGTTAACCACATACTGTTTGGAATAAATAAATAAATTTTCTTGTTAAAATAATAGATCTTTAAAATGATTTTAGAGACATTTGTTTGTAAAAAGTTGCAATATCTCGTAAATTGAGCCTCAAATCAAAATCCTATAACAGTGAAAAAAAAATTGAACAAAAACACGCGCTATTAAAAAAAATATTCTTAAACCATAGGCGTACTAAAAAAATAGTGGGCCCGTGAGTACTGCAACCCACACTGATAAAAATGGGTGGAAATTTGAATGTTTTGTTATGCCTTTTTTATATATGTAATATTTCCTGAAAAGCTTTCATTTCCATTATATATTAAGGAATAATCAAGTATATGTACTTATACGTAATCAAATTAGAAATGGTGTGGTAATACAAAGTACTACAATGGAACTATTTACTTTTACTCAATTTATTATAAAATGTTGCAGAAATGATTTCTGTTGTACATGCCCAGAGGCACATCAACCTAACCTCTAACCTAATACGTTTTAGTTGTGTTAACGTGTGGTAGACAAAAATGTACGGTTCATTAATAAGGACTTCTTAAAAACAGTAGGTAATAAGATAATATTTTATTACGTATACACTTGTGCCAATTTAAATGTTGTACAATTCATAAATAGAAACTGAAGCGGTACGTCGCGTCATTTAGATGTTTAAATCAAAACTACGCCATTACCTGTGTCTCTAAACCATAGAACATCCATTTCAAACAGAATATTTATCTTTGTGACAGTAAAAATAGTAATAGCTTACAACAGATATTAATTATAAATTTACTGTAACTAAAATTCGAATCTATAAATATTTGTAAAAACCAAAGAATATATACTGCCGATTCCAGAATAATTATGTAATATTTTAAGCAAGAATATTGAGTATATTTTTTAATGCGAATGAAATACGTACATTGCAATACATTTTTAGATGATGGATGAACAATACACTTTTACAGAAAAGGATTGATAATTCATATTTAGAGGATGGATGGACAAATTCCACGAAAAAAACCTTCCTACACAAAAGTTATTTCTGCCTTCTTAACTGTTTAGAAATAAAAAAGTAACATGCATAGTGTCCTGTTTATTATTGAATTCTAATGATACAATCTACTGTATTTCATATAATTTGTTAGTAAGAGACATCCTGCATAATATATTGACTATATTAAACCTATACTTTTGTACATTTTAACAAGTAGGCTTTTTTCCATGATATTAAAAGTAAAAAACTTTTCGCTCTTCTCATTTTCATCTGTCAACACATTTTTCACATGGCTACAAAAATAATATAATACATTTTTAAATTGTCTTGTTACACTATTCATTTTCAATAAAACGAAAATATTTGAACTGATTGATAAACTCTTTGGTAAGTATTTACATTTCATATTGTTATATTTTGCAAATGATGCTGCGAAATAATAAGTGGTACAAGAAAAGTCCCATTATTTTAGTTCAAAGAATATGTGACTAACGCATTGACTTATTAATTTGTACCACTCTGTAGAACTTTCTAAAGATGTGAACTTGGTTAGTAAAACTCGTAGACTATGTAACATTGTTCCACGATCATATACAAAGACTGTTTTAAAGTAGCGCCAACTTAAATGAAGAACAGAATACGTCTTTTACACAAATCCATAAACAAATTTATTACCTAATAAACTGAAAAATTACTCTATTGCTGTTATTATTTCAAAGGGATAATCGTATTACCGCCGAGGCGCTTTCCTATTTGAAATTCAAAGTCATCCGATTCAGATCTGATCAGTCACACTAATGAATATTCATCGCTTCTGACTTGGCTTATGCTAGGTTAGCTCGATGTATTCAACCCCCCAGTGGCGTGTCCATGGTATAATGAAGTCGGTCGTGCCATTGTGAGATTAATATCTTTATTATAGTCATAACTTGCAAAACGTCCAAATAAATACTTTCGTTTTAAAGACGACACTTATTTTGAACGTTATTATAATAAGATTTATACGTGATTACTCTTTTATTATTTTCGACATGAAAAACTGTTAATGATGTATCAGTAACGATAACTTGTTTTTCTCAAAAAATGTACAGCACTGTTTATGTAATTGTCTACTGTCTTATACTAGACCGGCGAAAATGGTTTTTACAGACAAATAATAATGACAAAGAAAATTGATTAAAATCATAGCAATATTATAACTAGAGTTAGTGTCAGCGCGAAGTCGAATTGCGCTTTTAGTTTTACGGAACTCTGTAATAGTCGGTGTCGCGTAGATACGTTTCTTTTTTACGTTTGCTGTAAGTTGTATTTGGCATAATATGTATTTATAAACAGTAACATAATTTACGGAAACAACTATTAGCTGAGGAGAAGTGAAGTAACATGCAGACGGAAATTAGCAAAAGGTTATAGCAACATACGTATTAATAGACATAACCTATTCTTCGCTGTGTGTGAACGCATTATACATTCTTCTGTCAAAACTAAACTGACAAGACATCTTAAAAGCCATGCCTTGTCCAGCCCAGAAGACTATATTTTTCTATGAACTTACAGACGCCTTCCGTTTTTAGAAAAATATATGAACCGAAAAATCCCTCATGTTAAGAGTTAAGACTAAGATACGTCTATAGGGTATACAAGAATGTTCTTACACCAATAAGCGAAAACAGTGCGGACAATTTCATTTATTTCGTTATAGATATTAATGATAGATTGATAGATAGATATTGTGAGCGTTCAGCCAATTTTTTGGAATACTATTATGTTGGACAAATTTTCTGTGAACATATTAATATGTTCCGACTCACCAGCAATTTTATTGAAGTCCTCATTAATATTTTTGCACCACATGCATGGCAGTTAAAGAAAAACAAATCTGCATATTAATAAAAATTACAAAATGAAATGAAATTAAAATGCTATTATTATTATTATATTATTATATAGCAAAGAGCAGTGATCTCAAAATACCCCATTGAAGGACATCTCTATTTAGTGTTAACATAATCTGAAAAAGAATAATCAAAATACATGTTAGTTTTCTATATTGTCCTTAGTATTTAAAGCTTCAAATTAAGGATTCTCTACTTTAAGGCATCAAAAGTGTTACTATAATCAAATAGCATCAGATATATATTTGGAAAAGCTCTATATGTCTCTGCTTTCAAATTATAATGTTCTATATTATATTATATAACATCTAAGAAAAGCAGGTTTGAAATTTGAAGTATTGCGAAAGAGACAATAACAAATATATATTCGTTTTGTACAAGGAAACATTTTTCTGGATCTATTGGTTTATCAAACAGAAAAATATGATTAATAAATAATTTTCTCTTAGGACAAACTACTAAAATAAACTCCTTTGTAAAATGATACTTTCAAGCAATGTTTGAGGTGGTTTCTGTTCATATAACTTTTATTTAATATCGGAATATTACGTTTTTTGAACAGGAATATTCTATACTGTATTAGAAAAGTATTTTAAGCTAATATATATCAAATCTCCTACAATTCCTATCAATGAGGTCATAAGTATGTTCTCTGATACCAAACATCTGTCAATGAATTCAAACACTATAACGACCTACTAAAATAATTGACATATTAATCAGTTTGAAATTGTCGACATTTAATTTCAAACAATTTTAATTTATTCGTATAATAATTTTTATATTTGACTCAACTTAAAGGAGGCCACCTGATGAAGCAATCCTAAAAATGCAGAAATAGGTCAGATCTCATCTATTGTGGTTGAATTTTCAAGTTCCCACTGTCAGAAGTTAGATATAGAGTGTTTTCATTAAACCAGGTTAGTAAATTTAGATAAATTAATTTCTTTAGATAATTATTGAATAGAGCTTTGTCTGTGGAATTGTTCATTAGCATACCTAGATGTTTGGTATCAGAGAACATAAAACATCTGGATTCATTGATATATATTAGCTTAAAATACCTTTCTAATATAGTAAAAAATGTTACAAAAGCTAATAATAAAGAATATATGGGTAGATATTGTGGGTATAATTCAACGCTGGTTGGGGCTTTAGTCCACAGAGTAGTTAGTTTCACACAATATTGTTAATACCTGAAAATATATAAAAAAGAAATATTCTAGTCAACACAAAAATATCCGAACGTTAATAATTCATATAGTGGCAGCGTTGTCACAAAGCAGTTTAGATGCTGTGCAATAATATTCACTTAGTTTCACACAACCCAGTAGTAGCAGTTAAAGTAGTTTGAATATAGTAGACTTTTGATGTAGCAGGGATGTATATACAAAGTGAGTGCTACCGTAAATGGTCACCGCTGCTATTAAATTTATATGCCTTTAATAGGTCCAATTGACAGAGAACAACCTACTATATTTGCAGGTACTATAACAGCAAAAGCTGTGTTGCACGATTGATAAGAATATTATAATATACTGACATATCTAAAACAGTTTTTGTCCATTTTCTAAAGCCAGAGACTGGCATACATAGGCACACTTCTACGCCGCTGATGCCAAATCTGTTTTTGCTCATCTGTGGGTGGATATTTAGATTATTGGATCCAAGCCAGTCGCGCATAACATAACAAGTCCTAACTGGAACTTAAATTTCTTGCCATCATGAAATTACTAAATATATGGCACGTTTTGCGCCAACCGCCGACTAATAAATTTGTCCTCCCTAAACGGAAGGGCGTTACTTTATTTACCCAGAAGACTGAGGCTATTCCGAATAGTCCTGGTTCTGGACCAGCCGTTAGATATTACGGCCTGCAAAATGTTTGGCGATTGTACCACAGTAACAGAAATAAATACACTTTAAAGAATTTTAATGTTGAATTTTAATACTTTGTTTAGTTAACAATATTGTTCTTTTAGACAGAAAATATATTTACCGTTAATTAAATCATTGTTATACAGGGTGTCCAGAAACTCTCCTGACAAACGAAGACCGGAGATTCCTCAGATAATTTTAAGACAATTTAACCCAATTCACCTAGTCCGAAAATGCTTCCTAAGGGAACTAGAGCTCTTTGAAGATGGCGCCTTGTAAATAGTTTTGTTTAAATACCTCCAGAACGCTTCTACTTAGAAAAACAAAAACTGGTATGCTTGTTTAGCCTTCAGAGATGAATCGATTCCATCAATTGCGAATTTCTAGTACCGGTCATAGGCGTCCGTTTTGGGTAGGTCAACGGTTATTTACGCATAACTTCTTTGTATTTAACTTTTAAGCATTTGTGACACTAGATTATTAAATTTTCAGGTATTCTAGTACTAAAAGGTACTCTTACTTTAAGTCATTAGGATACACCGTTTTCTAGAAAAATGGATTTGAAAATTTTTGCAAGAATTCGGCGTTCTCTAAGCAAAAGGGTAAATTTATGCATAGAGACTAATGGTCATCACATCGAGCATCTTTTGTAACTATCTACCTTTGATACTTTTTTTTGTTACTTTCGTTCCATTGTAATAAATACTTTGTTTTTAAAAATCTTTAACTAAAATTTTTAAACTTTAATGACGAAAAAACGAAAAATTTTCAAATCCATTTTTCTAGAAAACGGTGTATCCTAATGACTTAAAGTAAGAGTACCTTTTAGTACTAGAATACCTGAAAATTTAATAATCTAGTGTCACAAATGCTTAAAAGTTAAATACAAAGAAGTTATGCGTTAAAATAACCGTTGACCTACCCAAAACGGACGCCTATGACCGGTACTAGAAATTCGCAATTGATGGAATCGATTCATCTCTGAAGGCTAAACAAGCATACCAGTTTTTGTTTTTCTAAGTAGAAGCGTTAAGTTAAGGTATTTAAACAAAACTATTTACAAGGCGCCATCTTCAAAGAGCTCTAGTTCCCTTAGGATGCATTTTCGGACTAGGTGAATTGGGTTATATTGTCTTAAAATTATCTGAGGAATTTCCGGTCTTCGTTTGTCAGGAGAGTTTCTGGACACCCTGTATAACGAAAGAAATTATTTAGAAACAAGAATGTGATGAAATTTGTCTTAATACAGTATTAACCATTTATAAAACTCAGGATATTGAAGGTTAGAATTATATTTTGAAATTACTTAATAATTTTGAAATTTCTCATTAATATCGATTTCAGGAATTTTAAAATGATGTTTTTACTTAATTAATTAGTTTAGATATCTAATTTTTTCACTAATTTTGGTGCAACTTTTTTCTCTCTGTATTGTCGTAGAAACAAGTGGTTGTTCTGAAAAAGATCACTTTTAACCTGAAAGTACTGTTTTTTAGTTTCAATAGTTTGGTTTCGAGATATTTTAGAAACGGAAACACATCATCAAAATTATTCTTAAAATTTAATAAAGGCAAGTGTTTTTTCAAGTGATAGGAATTAATGTTTTTTCCTCATATATTTTCAGGTATTAACAATATTGTGTGAAACTAACTACTCAGTGGACAAAAGCCCCAACCTGCGTGGAATTACACCCACAATATCTACCCATATATTCCTTATTATTAGCTTTTGTAACATTTTTTACTGTTTAAGAAAGGTATTTTAAGCTAATATGTATCAAATCTCCTACAATTCCTATCAATGAAGTCATATGTATGTTCTCTGATACGTAGAAATAAGTGAGATCTCAATTATTGTGGTTGAATTTCGAGTTCCCACCCCAGAGGTTAGTAAATATATTAAATTTTTTAGATAATTATTGAATAGAGTTTTGTCTGTGGATGTTCATTAGCATACCTAGATGTTTGGTATCAGAGAACATACATATGACTTCATTGATAGGAATTGTAGGAGATTTGATACATATTAGCTTAAAATACCTTTCTTAAACAGTAAAAAATGTTACAAAAGCTAATAATAAGGAATATATGGGTAGATATTGTGGGTGTAATTCAACGCAGGTTGGGGCTTTTGTCCACTGAGTAGTTAGTTTCACACAATATTGTTAATACCTGAAAATATATGGGAGAAAAAAAACTACATAAAAGGTAAAATTTTTATTAATTTTTATTTATTTTAGTAGGTTGTTATGATATTCATTGACAGTTAATCAGTTTGACGTTGTCGATATTTCATTTTGACATTCTATTTCAAATAATTTTAATTTATTGGTATAATCATCTTTATAGTTAGATATTTGACTCAAGTTAAAGGAGGCCACCTGATGAAGCGATCCTAATAAAACGTAGAAATAAGTGAGATCTCAATTATTGTGGTTGAATTTCGAGTTCCCACTCCAGAGGTTAGTAAATATATTAAATTTTTTAGATAATTATTGAATAGAGTTTTGTCTGTGGATGTTCATTAGCATACCTAGATGTTTGGTATCAGAGAACATACATATGACTTCATTGATAGGAATTGTAGGAGATTTGATACATATTAGCTTAAAATACCTTTCTTAAACAGTAAAAATGTTACAAAGCTAATAATAAGGAATATATGGGTAGATATTGTGGGTGTAATTCAACGCAGGTTGGGGCTTTTGTCCACTGAGTAGTTAGTTTCACACAATATTGTTAATACCTGAAAATATATGGGAAAAAAAACTATACATAAAAGGTAAAAATTTTTATTAATTTTTATTTATTTTAGTAGGTTGTTATGATATTCATTGACAGTTAATCAGTTTGACGTTGTCGATATTTCATTTTGACATTCTATTTCAAATAATTTTAATTTATTGGTATAATCATCTTTATAGTTAGATATTTGACTCAAGTTAAAGGAGGCCACCTGATGAAGCGATCCTAATAAAACGTAGAAATAAGTGAGATCTCAATTATTGTGGTTGAATTTCGAGTTCCCACTCCAGAGGTTAGTAAATATATTAAATTTTTTAGATAATTATTGAATAGAGTTTTGTCTGTGGATGTTCATTAGCATACCTAGATGTTTGGTATCAGAGAACATACATATGACTTCATTGATAGGAATTGTAGTAGATTTGATACATATTAGCTTAAAATACCTTTCTTAAACAGTAAAAAAATTAATGTTATTGCTAAAATACCAAAAGATATAGCTAATTATCTTAACCTACCAGAATGTCATTTAAGTATACACAAGGCATTGTTTTCGCCAAACATCAGCTACTTTATTGGTCCATGGTGGTGATATTATACAATTGAAGCGGCACGGGGGATGGTTCTACAATTGCAGAAAGATCAATCAATGAAAACATTGAAACAAGAAAACTAATTTTTACTAGATCATCAAATAATCTACAAGTAATTGAATGTAGCAATCGCAGTGATGGAAATTTTACCATATGAGAATATAACCCTAATATACCTTCTGCTTCAGGAATCATTATTAAAGATTGTAAAGACTGTTCTTTCAGCACGAATGCTAACAAATGAATTTTTACCCTCGATCTATTTGTTATAATTGAAAAATTATATTTTGTTGAGTGATTGTAGATAAAACCTTGTATGCATTACTAGCAAAAAGTGACATAACTGCTCTCGAGTGATTATATATATTTTTTTCTGGAACTCTAAAACCTCCTGTATCTTCGGAACTGTTCGGCTAAACGGAAAAATATATTCCCAAAAAAAGGTTTAGAATCCAACAACCATTCTAGATAAAACACCGCCAATGTTCCCGCCAATGTTCCTGCCAATAGCAAAAAAAATTGTTAGCGTCCTGACCCCGATGTCTAGAGCATCACAGTGGTGTCTGCTTAGAAAGCCATTATACATTTCTAAAAGCTGGATTGTACATATTTTTTTAGTTCCCTTGTAAATCTGCCTGCTGAGGCTTATGAATCGTCCTGTATATCGAAATTAAACAAAACTTTCCATAGCCTGACTTGAAAAGGAGTCAAATACGAGTTTATAAAACTCACAGAACAAAACTATATAGGAGGTAGTAGTAAACTGTTCCCAATTTGTTCTAAAAGTACTTAAGGTTGTTTAAAGCTATATAAAGTATCAATGTATCTTTCACGTGGGGTCAATTAAAATTCCTACGCCAAAAACTGCATTGCAGACATCTGTAAAACATAACGGTACTTATCTTTCGAGAGTCAATGAATAATGAATGAATTACAAATTCCTCAATATGGTTGTGTCAGTCCGTTTCGAAACCAGTAGCAGATCGGCAAAAGATTTTATCGGTCCCACTACAAGCTTCTAACTTTATCGTCATTTTTTCTGTTAAATTTATTACGTATACAACAAAATGTATGGTTTCATGTGTTTAAAATAATTTAAGTAGAACGTTTTGAGCTAAGCAAAGACTTTGGAAATATAGCTGTCCACCCACACAAAAAGTTAATTTATTTCATTATCATCAACTACCAAAGAATATATTTTTTTAATCAGTTCTCTTCAGTTTATATTACAGATTTATAACATAAAAAAATTCAAAAGGCTTTTAAGCCTGTAAGATCGCCTAAGCTCCACAACACTTTCCAACTTCTTTAAAAGCGAGTTTTCTAACTGATTTTATATCTAGCACGTAGGAGGTAAAAGCTCTGGGTGGAATTGATTTTAAGGCTGAAATTACTGAACAATACTGAATTCTTGAAATTGCTAGTGGGCGTACGAATATGCTAGAGTTTAGTTTCACGTGACAGGCGGCACTTCAAGAGGTTATAAACATCACTCCACCTTAATTTTATAACCAATCGTCGCGTGAATGGTTCTCTAGTATATTTATACCCTGATTTTTTAATAAAAGCTCCAACTACTACATTAGTTGACAATATACTAGCCTAATTAAAACCAAACAAAGACATCCAAATTAGAATAGACGCATTTATAAGAAACTATTATTTGTGCGGATTTTCTGTTACGAATGCGTAATAGTTGAAATTCCTTTCTCAAACAGGCTTTGTTACTTGAAAGTAAAAATCACTTCACAAAACACTTTAATGCCTTATACCTACTTCAAGCATTTAATAATTGACTATTTGCTCAGTGGTTAAACTACGGTATAGCGTAAATCAATTGAGGATATTAGTTTTGGATTTTTTTTTTGTGAAAAATGAATATTGTGCATCCGCAACCTATACAGGGTGTCCATGGACTGGCATCGTAGGAGCTCATTTAGTTGGGCCACATTTCTTTCCTCAAAGGCTTGGTGGTGAGGTTTACCTACACTTTCTACAAAATGATTTGCCAGTTTTGTTGGAAAACGTTCCTATTGGAGTGCGACGTGCAATGTGGCTACTGCATGACGGTGCACCGCCTCATTACAGTTTAACGGTGAGAAAGCACCTCAATGAAATTTTCCCTGAGAGATGGATAGGGCGTGGTGAATTCATAGAGTGGGCTGTCAGATCGCCCGACTTGAACCCGATCGATTTTTTCCTTTGGAGCTATGTTAAGTCACTTGTATACAGAAGGCCTGTGAATAACATGGAAGAGCAGAGGCAACGAATTATTGACAGTTTTGCA
The DNA here is from genome assembly GCA_025584915.1 of Monochamus saltuarius. Taxonomy (NCBI): domain Eukaryota; kingdom Metazoa; phylum Arthropoda; class Insecta; order Coleoptera; family Cerambycidae; genus Monochamus; species Monochamus saltuarius. Next base: position 10,643,810 of record CM046721.1, on the reverse strand, counting down.
ATAATAAGAGCAGAAGAGGTCATATTCTTCAGGGTTTGTCGCAACTTTCTGAGAAGAATGAATTTGTGTGTTAAAATGGAAGGACAACATTTTGAGAACTTATTATAAGAGCATAGACTAAAGAAAAATGGTACTTAATAATCTAGTTAGTGAATAAATTTTGTATTGATGAGTTGAAACTGCGAATATTCAGTTTAAAACAGCGTTAACACATGAAAATGTTTGAAGTCGTTTTTCTCATAAACTGTTCATTTTATTGTATCGTATCAAATTTATAAAGCGGTGAAAACAAAAAAGTTGTGGGCCATAGATCGAAGATTAAGGTCAGGTTAGGCCCTTTGGCACTGGAGTATTTGCATCATATTTGGAAAAAAATTACAAGGTCACTAGTAATACATAGGAAAGACTTGAAAAAAATCAAATCACAAAGAAAAAAGTTATGTATCTAAGAAAAACTAAAAAAAAATTCTGTTGACACCCTGTATCTCCGTTAATATTGAGTTTTCAAAAATTGTTTTAGGGTTTTGTGACCCTCATTTTTTGTGAGAAATCACCTCTTGAAGTCTTGACGCATAATTTCCGGACACCCTGTACATCAATACTGTTTTTGCATTGTTAAGCCTGCCTGGGAAAAGCAACAATATATCGATTTGAATCTATTTCATTTTTGAAACCGATTCGCAGAAAAATCGAATCGAAATATCAGATCAATATATTGTATCGAATAAAATCGACAGTAGAAAAACGTTATATGGTTTAAAATCCATAAAAAATCAAATTCAATCGAATCGAATGTGAACATATATGTGTGTTTTTATTTACTTTACGGATAAAGTAAATCGAAATCCGATTCAATTTAGTTCGATTCCAATTGATCTGCCATTCGATACTCGATTTGATTTTTTGAAAAATATGAATCAGTTCGATTTCATATAAAATTAAACGACCCCATTTCAATATGAATCGATTTTTTGACGAATCTAAAATCGATTGTTGAAACTTGCAAGATGACATTATCGAGTCACCTCTAACTTGAAATGTTATTATACAGGATGTTCTAAAAACATGTGTGCAACACTTGACCATAGACTTCTAGATACGTATTGATCTTTGAATATAGATCCAATAGTGATTTTAGCATTGTTTCTTCGAATGTCGGAAAGAATAGAGGATAGCGGATAGAGGATAGAGGATAGAGAATAGAGGATAGATGATAGAGGATAGAGAATAGATGATAGAGGATAGAGGATATAGGATATAGGATATAGGATAGAGGATAGAGGATAGAGGATAGAGGATAGAGGATAGAGGATAGAGGATAGAGGATAGAGGATAGAGGATAGAGGATAGAGGATAGAGGATAGAGGATAGAGGATAGAAGATAGAGGATAGAGGATAGTGGATATAGGATAGTGGATATAGGATAGAGGATATAAGATAGATGATAGAGGATAGAGGATAGAGGATAGAGGATAGATGATAGATGATAGAGGATAGAGGATAGAGGATAGCGGATAGAGGATAGAGGATATAGGATAGGATAGAGGATAGAGGATAGAGGATAGAGGATAGAGGATAGAGGATAGAGGATAGAGGATAGATGATAGAGGATAGAGGATAGAGGATAGAGGATAGAGGATAGAGGATAGAGGATAGAGGATAGAGGATAGAGGATAGAGGATAGAGGATAGAGGATAGAGGATAGAGGATAGAGGATAGAGGATAGAGGATAGAGGATAGAGGATAGAGGATAGAGGATAGAGGATAGAGGATAGAGGATAGAGGTCAAGGATAGAGGTCAAAGACAGATAGATCGATGTAGAGTATCAATATCGAACATCAGAGGTTGAATACACGTCTACACTCTGAATTCGGCTCGACTACTCTATGACTTTACCGATAGTTGCACTTCGATCGACCACAAATAACGCTGATACTGTACTAATACGTCACTGACGTGTGTAAATGGACCTTTTTACACGTCAGTCACAGTGCCGTATGAGTGGTGTCAGTGCTGCTTCAGTATCCATTCGGTCGCTTTTAAATACACCGGCAACGATATTTTTGTAATAATGCTGATACTGAAGTGATGCGTCACTGATGTGTTAATGGACCTTGAACTGATCAGAAAGAGAATGCCCATAAGATACTTAAATTAAATATAGAAGGACAGTAATAATTGCTATAATAGAAAATGTTAAGCTACTATAGTAATTTCACTTAAAAATTTTTTAAAACAGATGAACGAAGAGTGAAAGATATCTAGATGACTATAGTTCAAGTTGTAATTTCTACATATTCTATTTATCGGAGAATTTTGACCAGAGTTGGTCCGGTGAAAAATCTCATAAAACAAAGCATTTATTCTAAAGTCATGTTGTGGTACATGTAAGCCGATCAAGGCTAATAAATCTGGAGAATCGATCAGATCATTAAAAAGTTTATATAGAAATATTGCTTCGGCAATAATTCTTTGATTTTCAAATGAAATAATATATCTTAATAACGTGGTACATTGAAAAAAATACACACTACCCTTTTTGTGATATAAATATCTCATAAATCTATTTTGCACCGACTCAAGTCGAGATTTATGTATGGAATATTGAGGACTCCTGCACAAATGCAAAATATATAGATTTAATAGAAAAAACTGATTTAAACAAACTCTGATAATGAAACCAAGCATTTTGTTACTTAAGTTATGTAATCAATATGCGAAGAGAAACTTATTTTTCTATCAAACACAACGCCAAGATCTTTTATTTCTTCAACTTGATTTAGCATACTTTTATTAGAATTATAATTGTAAGAGTACCTATATGTTATGGTTATGGTAAAAAACGTTACTTAAAAAAAAAACACTTATTTAAATTTGTAGCTCATTTATTTTACAGTAACAAAAAAAAACAGTTTAAATCTTCCTGGAAGGTAAGACAATTAAAAATAGTAACGGTACCAAATGCGATCCCTGAGGAACGCCTGACCTTGCAACATAGGGAAAAGATTTGTAACCACTAAATATAAGAGGTAAGCCACCTCAGTAAGTTATCATGTACAAAAACTTTAAACAACTTAGAAATAAGTATGTATGATATGATTAGCTTTATCGAACGCTTTGCAAAAGTCAGTGTACACGGCATCCTCCTGAGTCTTACTATCCGTAGCAGTAGTAATATATTGAGAGTATATTAGTAAATTAGATTCGATTGATCTATTTGGAAAAAAAACATGCTGCTCAGGAATTATTGAGGATTTAAGTACACTAAGTAAATATTATAACAAACACGTTAAAAAAATGTTGCTAGGAATATTTAACTTACTAATTGGTCGATTAGTTTCAATTTGCTTTTTATTGTCTATTTTATAAATAGAAATAATAAATGCTTGCTTCCATATCTTGGGAAATACTCCTTCTTCGAGAGATTTGTTAAATAACAACGTGAGAGGGTTACACAGAGAATCTGCACAATAGTTTAAATGGTTAAGTGATAAGAAATAACATCTTTTAGAAAACTAGCGAGAATCAACAATATAAACCCGAAAACTTGAATAATAGCATAATTTTGTTCTTTCTTGTAATCTCTTATTCTGTTTTTTTTTTTTCAAGATAGCAGCCTGCCAAGCCATTATTTAAATATTTTTTCTTTACTTTATACGTAGATTATTACACACAATGTATAAAGGGTTTTCCTGCGGTTTTTAAAATAAATTAGTGTTAATATAATGGAAAAAAATATATTTTGATAAAATCTCTGCTATGATTAAGCTGTCCGCACTGGATTTCCTAAAATTTAATATCGAAGCGTTCGCCGGTAGGTAGATAAATTAAGCGGGAATTTCCCGCGACATTTCGCCGAATAAACATTTAATTAAACATTTTTCCGGTGGCCCGAAGATGAGATACCGACTTGTCTGAAATTTTATATTAAAATTCCTTCATAAATCCGACTCAGTATGTTACCACAAGCAAGATTAAATTTTTCTAACGCGGTGAACGCTAAGATACGTCGATGCGCTTTTCACCGGAATATTTAATAATTTCCCTAACGAACCAAGGCCACGAATTAGGTCGCAACAAATTTTTCGGGTCAGCATTCCTCCGGGGAGGTTTCCAGCGGGACGGAGCCTCATAATTACGTAATCCCTTTTAAATTGAATATTAAATCAGATTTTAATAATGTTTAATCACTGCGGCTATTCTCATTCTCGCTTTCGGTTCAAGTAGAGCTGCAAACTATGATGTAAATAGATGAGAGTTGGAAAAATGAAGGTCTTTATAGACGAAACCGTAGATAGGTTTAAACTCGATTTTTCGCATCGTAAATAACAGGAAACTTCAGATTTGGATATGGAATTTCGTTCTACATTTCTACATATGAAGACATTCGAAATCATTGACTTCTCATATTTAAAAAACATTTCAATAAAACGGACGAGATGATGTTTTCATAACATTTATTTACTTTTCTTCTAAATGTACCACTTCTTTTAATTCTTTTCCACCAAGGTCAAAGGAAAATATAGATATGCAAGAGGATCTTTATGTTTTTGGGGTCGCTGAATCTGAATCGGGAATTAATTTGACCCCTTCAGATCAGTTTCAAGGTTATTTCAAGGTTAAATCGAAACAGATGCGCAAGTGATGCACTACTGGAATGCAGAGGTAAACATTAGTGTTATGAAAATGAACGGCTTTTAGGGTTTTCTTATAAGAATCAATGGACAATCGCCATTTATTAGGCTAGTATACTCGCGTCAATATAATGATTTATTCATTTGTTCGTATGACGTAAGTCGCGAGTATACCATCCAAGTTTGTGTTTGTTCATTAATCAGTTAATATCAGTAGGCTAGTTACGGCCATTATTGGGTTTAGTCGAGCCGCTAAAATGAGACCCTAGTGTCTTGTACATTGACGAAAGAGTGAACTTAGCGGCAGTCAACGATTGGATTGCCTGATGTATCTTTGTTCTTTAGTTTTAAAGTTTTCAGGTTAAGCTGACCCGACGGAATGAACTCTAAATTCAGATCCAATAACAACAATATAGACGTACTATGGTGTTGCTCATTTGCATATCTATTTTTCGATTTGACTTTAGAATGACCTTAAAGTTGATCTGACAGAGTTAAATGAATCCCCGATTTGAATGGTCTCCAAAAAAAAAAAAAAAAATTAGGATGGTCTGGTTCGCTTGCATATCTATGTTTCGATTTGACCTTAGAATGACCTTGAAACTGATCTGATAGGGTTAAATTAATCTCCGATTCGGAGCGACCCTAAAAACATAAATCTAGGATGGTCTGGTTCACTAGCATATCTATCTTTCGACTTGACCTTGAAATAACCTTGAACCTGACGTGAAGTGGTCAAATACTTTCCGGATTCGGCTTCAGCGACCCCAAAAACATAAAGATACGATAGCCTGGTCCTCTTGCACATATATCAATTGCATTGACCTTGAAATGATCTTGAACCAAGGATTTAAGAATATATGGACTTAGTCCGTCGCCAGGCCACTTTTTTGTGGTGCTATGTTATCTATATAAACAGCGCAATCCAACAACTGTCCCCCAATTAAGTTTTTGCATTTGGGCCACGTATTAGAGCATTTTCATCACATAAGTCCTTAATCCAATGTAGTAAGTCAGAATTAATAAGGTAGTTTTGAGTTATACAAAATTTGTAAATCATCTGCATACATATGCAAAGTAGCGTAGACTGATGACGAAGAATCTTCAATGCAGAAAGGAAAAATAAAGGCCCCAGGACGGAACTCTGTGGCACTCTAGATTTGATTTTTATATGCTCAGATAATAAAGAATCCATTAGTATTATTAATAAAATTAATTATAATAAATTACATTCTGTCTTTAGAGATATTGAACCTTACATGATATTCCTTCTTGAAACAAATAACAAAACATTGAATTATACAGGTACAAGATATTTAACATTCTATTCTATAAAAGAATTAAACATTTCTTTTTTTTAAACTTCATCCGTAAACACACTGTATAAAAGAAGTTTTTATAACATTCTCCAAACTAACACCACTAAATTTTCAAATTAACCACTTTCTAGCACAAAAAATTCAAGAAACAACGAAATACGTACCTACCAAGCAATAAAACACTGACCATACGAAGGGATAATCGTAAAAGTCCTGCCTAGGATAACGACGTGTTTGAGGCGTATCCGACTCATTTGATTCCGGGAAAAGGGTTGGGAGTCTTTAGTTCTATCAAATAGAACAAGACAATCCAAGTTAAATAAAAAGGTCATACCAATCTGTTGAATGCTATTGGATCATTTCAATGCAAAAAGCGTTCCCACAAAAATTCATGGAATATTTAAGTGTTAAACTTACGCAAGGATAATTATTTTGTCGTAAGCCTTTTAAGGATATCCGTATTGAGAACTAAAAAAATTATCACCTAAAACAGTACATATGGAAAAAATCTAAGCTCTATTTAAGTATAAGCAATATCATTGTTGCGTAAGTAATGGGCCATATTGTAATAGCATAATACTGTGATCAAAATAAGCGAAATGTCATGAAATTTGCTTCAAGCGATCGAAATATAAAAAAGAAAATGTGATTTATTTCTTCTTTGTTATTATTGATTTTGGTGGATTTTTGGATTTTTTTAAGATAAGTTAAAGTAAATCGGCTTATTTTGGTCGCAGTATTATGGTGTTACAGTATGGCCCATTACTTACGCAACAATTTGACTTTACTATTAGATAAATTGCATGTATCATGAGATTTAGATGCGTTTTTCTCAGAAACCATTGCTTCTAGCGACATCAACAAGGTGTCCCTTTTTTAACTAGAAAAGATAGGGAAGAAGTCCAAAATGAGATACAGTATAGTGTTTAGTTTTATATATATAATAATTGTATTTATATTTCAATAGCTTTTATTAATTTATATATTTTATTAATAATAATTCTTACAATCAATAACATATCTTAGCAACTAATACAATATTAAAATAATAGTGGGCTTACAAAACATTATAAAATAATTATTTTATAAACATCTCCCTCTTCTAATTGGAACCCTTATTTTTCTTAATAAATTTAGAATTTCTCCTAAGTATATTATTATGATTATCCATCTTAACTAAATAGGATCGCGGTGTTTCACATTTGTCAAGTACAACCCTGGATACCAGTATTTGGTTATAATATCTTGTATAAACACCCTTTCCCCTTTCCGAAAATCTTCTCTAATGCTACTATTACTATCATAATGGATTTTCTGCGATTTCTGGATATCCTGCATCCTAGCAACTACATCACTTGGTACCAAGTTGGGTTTCAATTTTCTGGAGACATTGGAAGCTTAGTTCTCAATGTTCTACTACATAGTAATTGTACTGGAGAAAAATTTAGCCCTGCTACTGGAGAATTACGATAATTCAATAAGCTTAGTTCGATATCAGTGCCTGATTCATGGGATTTCTTTAACATAGTTTTTGCAATACCTACAGCTTTTTCAGCTAAACCATTAGATTGATGATAATGTGGACTACAAGTTTGAATAGTAAAATTCCAATCCTTTGCAAATTTTCTAAATTCATAAGAAGAAAACGGTATATTATCAGCAATTAATAAAGCAGGAATTCCTAATCTACTGAAAATAGTTTTGAGTTCTTTTATTACACATGAACTTGATTTATTATTTATTTGACAAATTTCAATCCATCTAGAAAAATAATCAACAATTATTAGGTAACTTTTTCCTGCATATTGAGCTATATCTGCGCCTATTTTATAAAATGGTATATTAGGTATGTCATGATTAATGAGAGGTTCTTTGATTTTGGATTTAGAATATTTCTCACATACAATACAAGAAGAAATTGTGTTTCTTATATCAGTTGATATCCCTGGCCAATAAAAATTTTTTTACAATACCATTTATTTTGGTTATTCCAAGATGTCCTTCATGTAATAAATTTAACATAAATTTTCTCAGAGATTTAGGTATTATTAAACGATTATTATAATAAAGCAAATTGTCAGACAATTCGATATCATTTTTTAATTTATAAAAATGATTTAACTCACCTACTTCATTACATTTTTTAGGCCAATCAAATTTACAATAATTTATTATCTTTGATAAAATGTCATCTTTACAAGTTTCTTGTTGAATTTCTTTTAATCTGCAATCAGAGATACTTAATTCTGTTTCTGTAACAGTATGCACAATGTCTTTCATTAATATATCATTTTCTGTATGTGTTTGCACACCACACCTTGAAAGATAATCTGCAATATACATTTCTTTACCTGATAAATATTTTATCTGAAAAGTATATAGAAGTAGTTTTAATCTTAATCGCCTTATCCGATTGTTTTGTATTTTTCCAATATCTTTAGATAATATCGAAACTAAAGGCATGTGATCAGTATAAATTGTTACATCCTGATGCCCATAAATATAATTATGAAATTTTTGGCATGAAAAGCAAATCGCTAAGAGTTCTTTCTCAATTTGAGCATATTCAATTTCAGCAGTATTTAAGGATCTAAATGCAAAGTATACTGGTTTATTATTTTGCAGAAGGCAGCAACCTATAGCATCTTTAGAAGAATCGCATTGAATAGTTATAGGTAGATTTATGTCGAAACTAGCTAGTACTTGATTACTACAGATAATATTCTTTAACTTATTGAAAGCATTACTTTGTCTTATAGACCAATTCCATATTATATCTTTCTTAAGTAATTCTCTAAAGTTTTCTGCTACATTTCCATTTAATTGTAGTTGTCGTGGTTTATTAAATTCCATTTTTCTTTCTTTCAATTGTAATATAGGTACTTTTCGTCTTTAGTACGACTGCGCCATGTTTAGTTTTATATATATAATAATTGTATTTATATTTCAATAGCTTTTATTAATTTATATATTTTATTAATAATAATTCTTACAATCAATAACATATCTTAGCAACTAATACAATATTAAAATAATAGTGGGCTTACAAAACATTATAAAATAATTATTTTATAAACATGTAGCACAAAAAGTCGTAGAGGTTCAAACCATCGTTGGTGGCGCCCTCTAGCAGATACACGAAAATCGTCGACATATTCGAATTTCTAGTACCAAGAAACCCCCCTATACCAAATTTCATGAAATACGGTCGATGCGATCAAAAAATAATAAAGAAAATCTGATTTATTTTTTCAACTTTGACACCCTGGAGATCGAAAAGCAGCAACATTCGGATAAGGCAGATTTGGCTTAATCGATCTACTTTGAGGTCAGCAACATGCCCTTACGCTCCCATTATTAATGAATCACCCTGCATATAAGGTGAGTAGATTAGTGACTATTACTACAACATAGCAAGAATACTGACATTCTAATTATGTACTTCAGTTTCATTTTCGTTCGTATCCAACACGGAGCAGAATTTTTCTGTCCTAACCATGGATGTTTGTGATTGTTAAGGTGGGGGTAGTGTAGGTTTAGTAGGTAAAAAGGGTCAAATATGGCCTAATTACCAGTGAGCTCAGTACCTTTTCCTTTTTTTTCACTTAAAACTTAAAAAAAGATAACTTTTTTTTGAGAATATCAATTGTTGACTCAAGTAATTCATATTATATAGATAAAACAAAACAGTTCTTTAACTAAACATGTTACGAAAGCTAATAATAAAGAATATATGGGTGTAATTCAACGCTGGTTAGGGCTTTAGACCACAGAGTAGTTAGTTTCACACAATATTGTTAATACCTAAAAATATATAAACAAACATAACTTTAACTCAAGTAACTTATATTTTGAAATGAAAAATATATAGTCTTACTATACAAGAATATGAATCTTGATATTAGTATGGTTCTCTTTCCATGCATTTTCAAACAGGACTGTCTATTTTATATTGACTTGTTTTAACCTCCTCTACTGTCCCAAACTTTGTAATTTGTTTTTAAACACCATGTAAATTTTTAAATAAATTTAAAGTTTCGTTAGTACGTTCATTTGGACGTTTTTGAGATAATAAAAACTGAGATAACCCTTTAGTCCCATCTATTAATATATCTTAGATCAATATGAAATGATACAATTGAAGAAATAGCAACTGGAATACTTTTTGTTTATTTTTCATCCCTTGCGGCTATATTTAGCTTTTGCGCGGTTTATTGAACTCCATAAAGATTTTAAATCTGCGAAAGTCGATTGTGAATATCTGTTCCTTATTCGCTTCCTTTAAACTATGACGAAACTCCGCATATTCCGATATTAGTTCGCAAACTTTTATCTAGATTCATCTAGCGCTCAACGATAGCAGCTCATAAACTAACTTCGCCGCTTTTTGCCGCATACAGTATTGACTTGGAAATATTTTTCCGAAAAAAAAAAGATACATCAAACAGCTCGACGTCCTCCGTAGATAAATATGCTAATTTTAAATCTCCAGGTTGTTTTTTACCCTGTCTCTCACTTATGTAAACTCTATCAAAGTTGCCGCTAAAAAACTTCGCTTATTTTCCCCCCAGCCGCGCCTGTACATATTCCCGTCGTATAACGGTGATTTATTACCATCTGAAAAGTATCCGAATCGCAACTTTCGCGGGGTGGGGGGTCTCCGATTTCTGGATCTGACGTTCGCGTTATTACCGCTAATTTAAAACTTTAATCTGCATGTTCACTTTTGCGTGATTACCCAGTGATTCAATTGCACACCGAATTAAGAAAGTTTGATTGGCTTCGTCCTTTGCATCCGATTTGGGAGCGAGGTGTCGCTTTACGCAACCAAAAACACCTAATTTGTTACCAGACCGGTTAAATAATAATAATAATAATAATATCTCTACCCCTCATTCTAATCACAGGGATTAGCCCAGAAGTCGGAGACTTGTGCGGTAGGCCCTAACCACTATTCAGTGCAGGAATGAGGGAAACCAGGAAAACCTCATTAATTAGGGGGGTGGTTAAATATCAACCGGTATCAATCTCTCACATTGACCAAAGCTAACATTATTCCACCCTACCATACCCGTAGAGAGGGTGCTAATCCTCTCCACGAATATAGCTTATATACGGTCTACCGGCAGCTGGGCGCCCACCAACTCCGATCTAGTCACCTCGATTCAAGTACTGACGCCTTAAACCACGCGACCACTGACAGACCCAAATGCCTTCATATTTTCTCTGGACTTTAGGTGCAGGGTTTCCCACTGAAAATGATCAATTCAATAACATTTCTGTTTGTGTTGGAATAAAAAATTCAAAAGTCAATGCCATGCAAGTAAAAACAAACATCGCAAATGTAATTTCTAGATGTACGATATGCGATTTTAAATACATCCTGTATTTCTTATATTTTCAAATATGTTACTGCAATGAAAAATATGAGGGAAAGTTCTTTTTCTAAGTAAAAGCAGTTAAAAAGATTTAATTAGTATATAAAGACTAAAAATTTAATTTTTTCTGTGACAGGAAAAAAGTTTGACATTTTATCTCTCTTGACAGGTAAGAGAATGTCACATACTATGAAATTACTTTTTCCGTGGGAAAAAAATAATCACTGTTTTACCCGGATGTGTAGGTACACATAAGAACACGAAGATGTTTAATTTTAGAATAGTTTTATTATATAAAACTTACATGTCCTTAACATCAAAAGTACAGAGTGGTGCCCATCACGTGACTTTGAGCGTTAGTTTTTAAGGGCAAGAGGGTGTCACAAGTACCCTTACAAACAACAAGACAGTACAACACAGACACGAGTGCAGTTAAGATCTTAGATGCGCACAGCACCCATTATTTTCTTGTAATTGCCATTGTACCCAATTCATTCATTCATGTACATATAGTGTAAATAAATTGTACATACTCAAGCTTGTGCAGTTTATTTCAACATCAAAAAGAAAAGGGAGCCAGTCAATAAAACCACAAATACAGTCCACTCATCACAAGTATCGTTGGGTCCCTCATTTCGGCGACCCAATCAAGGCGGCTGGCGTACAAAAGTTGTGTAATCATGAAAGACATGTTCCTCGAACGATTGGGAATACTACAATGGAATTTTCATGAGTTAAAATCATATTTTTTGCCATGGACACAACTGCCGTTGATAGTCCTCGTTGCAAATTGGGTTTTATTTCAGCTGATGCAGTGCCACACGTCCTAAACACTTTATTAGATATTTTTGTTCTATACGCCACCGATTCATCAACATACCCTTCAGCGACCGATGATAACTTCCAACCACCATGTTTCTTTAGTTTCATCAAGTCTCCTCCAGATTCAACTAAAAGATATGCATGACCTGTATACGACTTAGCATTTTCAAATACAAGAAAATTTGCTACTGTTTCAGGTATCTTATAAAATTGATTTTTATCAAAAACCTGGATACCATTATCTATTGCGATATGTATAAATCAGTCGGCTGCTGCTGGATGAAGGGCTATGCACATTCTGTAAACTTTAATATATTTCTCAGTAACTATCATTCTCCTTTACATAATTCTTTAATTGTTTAAGTTTCACAATTAATAAAGTTCCCAAATATTCAAATCATCTAATGTTACCTGGAGTTTATAAATTGCACAAGCTCCTGCAATCCTAAATACAACAACAATCTTGGCCATGAAATAAACTTCATCAGGAGCATTACTTAAAAAATCGCTAATAAGTGTACTCGTAAAACCGCAGAATTCTTGGACATGTAACCTTTTCTATTTTGCTTGAAAAATGTAATTAGTTTAAAATGTCTATATTGTTACTGGATTATAACGCAGTTTTAATTATTAAATAATTCGACCACACTGTTGATGGCTTCTGTTGCTGCGCCAATTTTTTAAAAAAAGCCAATAACACTGTCTCCGAGAAAGGATTGCATGTCATAAAATATATAGCCAGAAACCTTTACATTAGGCACTCAAAAATAGTCAGACTCTGGAGAAGCTTAAAAAGCAGCCACTTAAGAAAAACTAAATATAAGCTGTTGTTATACTGCATTTAAATCCCAGCATATAATTGAAACCAAAACGAAATGTTTGTAATTGGAATAGAAATCTTATGTTTCCACGAATTACACGTAAAATGTTCATATTTTGAAATTCCTGCCCATTAGTGTGAGACTACCCCGTTAGTGCAACCAACGCATAAAACCTCGCCCTCTCTTTTGCCGTTCTATACAAGGTGATTCAGGGGTGACTCTTACGAACACAGTTTTGCAAAACAGAGAGCAATTCAGAAATTATTTAAAAGTATACTTCCGCACGGCAGTGGAAACTGATCCACACTAAAACCTGATAAGGCGTATAATCGACGACGGGACCAAAAATAAAAAAAAATGCCAAGAAAAGAAATGCATTACATTTTACAACATCTATTTCAAGGCAGCAAATTCAACCGATTTTGCCGCCATTGTTATTAATTATTAACAGAATTAATTTGTGGTCTTAAGAGTCCGTCACGCGCTTGAAATAAACCGAATTTTTACGCTCGGCCCATAAAACTTATTTAGACAACGAATAAACATAGCGGTCCAAATAAAAAAACAATCGAAAGATAAAGTTGTTTCCTAAGGCTGCTGAGTAATATTTTTTTCAAAACTAGTTTTTAATTATTTAAATTTAAAGGGTAAACTGTGCAAGAAATCGTCATATTTACAATTTATTTACTTAAAAATAAAGGCTTAAATCGAAAATTGGTTACACGAGGGAAGTAAGTCTGTCTTTTAGCTTTGCAACGATACCAAAATTATATCGAAATGATAAAAATTACTCAAAATTCTATGCTAAATACTGAACGTCTACAACTTCTGAAACGAATATATTTTAAATGCTGCAACCACGTGTGTTTCACTCAGTGGGATGAGCTTAGAGATTGGTAAATGCGGACAGGACCGGAGTTCAAAGAAATACATAGTCACTTATAATCTGTACGTTCTCAGTTGAGACTGAATTTAATTAATTGATCTTATGGAGTTCTATGCTTTTATTTTCATTGATAGAAAGTTGTTGTGCCCCATGGGGCAATATTATAAAAAATTGATATAAGTTAATATTGAGAAAAACAGTGCGGTACAGCCAGGCAATGTTATTGCTTGTAGCGGAAACTTATGAAAATAAATGTTGTAGTAAATGTTTTTAATGCACTGTTTGTAATTATTAGTTTACGATATCGCTGAAGACAATGTAATTTAATAATACAATTTTAATTAATTTAACTATGGTACATTTTAGCATTTCTATCTACGCCCATGTTTAATAAAGGAAATGCCGACGCTAAACCTAGCTTTCGTTTTTATACTGTTTTATTTATTGGTGTGTACCGTGAGAAGTACTGTAATTTTTTATATAAGCTGTAAAAAAAATACGAACATAAGTAAAATCGTTGATTTACATGCGCGATGTAACGAAAAACGTAATAATTGTCAAATAATGTTCCAAGCATCGATAATTTGATTTTATTTTTATGAAATGCGGCCCTACTAAAAAAACTTGTACAAGTCCATTTTGGATACTAAAAATATCCTTCTACAAGATGGTTATATTTTCTTAAAAACAAAACGGCTTAATTGCTAGCTGATTTTACTCCACTAAGTCTAAATATTCTAAATACGTCCACCGTAAAGTCATTGTAGTGGGAGAGCGATAATCTCCGCCTCCAGCCGTAACGCCCTTGCACCCGACCCCGGAGCGCTACCCGAGGAGTGTACAGAGAATGGACTCTTAATTAGTAAAATAGTTTGACATACCTGATGTTACAACACAATTTTGGACCCGCCCTACCCAGTTTCTACAAACTGACACAAATGTTTCTGCTTCTTGTCCGTTTTGAACTTATCATTTATAGGCAGGAGCTATGATACGTTTGTGTATATCATCAATAGTGTCCACTTCGATGCAATACACTTTATTTTTTAAATATCCCCACAAAAATAAGTGATAAATGATTTAAATTCAAGAGATCGTGGCAGTCATGGTACCGGTTATCGTCGTTCAATCTCCTGGTTTACTTGGACATGCTGTACATGATACGGATATAATTGAGTCTTGTGTATGATACTCCACACTGATGCAATACGCCGTGGGCGCCCTGGATCTCCATATCTTCCACGATTCGGTTGCAAATTTCCCGCGTCACGTCTGCATTTGCACTACACTTGTACTTACTGCACACCGTTGTAAATGTAGCTGCATTTGGACACCCATCAATTGTAAGTTGCTATACGTAAACAATTTTTGATATTTGAATAATGTAAATACTTGCATCACAAAATAGTTAATACGGTAAGAAATCGGGTACTTGAAATCGCCTGACTAGAGACTGTCCAGCGATGTAAACGTTGAAACTATTAGAGCTTCAATACTTTTTTCTCGGAAATTATAAGCATTTTACACAATTTTTTTTACGATATTGATTCCATTTTTCATGACGCATCTATTCTCAAATTTTTTTTGACAAGTTTACATTTACATTTTATGATTTCTATGATCATGACTGATACTAGACCTAACACACCTAGCGATATTTTCCACGTATTTAACTGTACGGTTAAAAATGAAATATAAAAACTTCGCAGACGACATTCAGCAATAAATTTAATACCGTGAGCTGTAAATAAATAGTGTAACTCGCTGCAAGTCGTTAATATCGCTCCACGACCATTTACGGCAACCAATGACACGCTGAATTTGTTGCCCGTAAAATACAAACATAAACTGATACTTACCACACCGGAAAGCTGATTTAATTAAGATACATATTACTTATTTCTTAATTATTCATTTATTTATTGCACCCGAGTACGGGTTTTTGTTTATTCCGGTATGCGATTCATAAATTATTCACGCGTACACAAGACGGCAAGAACAGATGGAATCTTCAGTCATAAAATGAAAGCCGTTTCTTTGAAGTAACATCGCGTTGTACAATGTCTCAACAATATTCGACAACCACGTGACCAATTGTTTTGGGGCTCGATAAATTTAATATTTTTAAGTTGGTGTTTAAGAAATTCTAAAATAGTCGCGTCAAATTAGCATGAAAAAAGTGAAAATGGACAACTTTTTACGGAGAAGTCCGATTGAGATGCGGTTTTCTGCAAAATGTTCAAGGAATTGTTTATAACAAAAGGTACATCTAACCTTTGTACGCTCGCAAATTTTTAATTGTTTATTTAATCAATGACCCATTTTTGTTGCACATATGGCCACACACGATTCAACGAAAATGTTTGGAAAATATTCTCTCGGGGGTTTTCGAGGTCCCTCTTTATCAGTTTGGTGTTAGCTTTATTATTTATTGCTAAACTGTTGTAACTGGGCTAATTAACAAATGGGATCAATAACTTTGTAGCAATGGTTCTTGCATGATCCTACAGTTATTGCAAAAAAATCTGTTTTTCTAGAGATTTCGGGCGTCAACTTATTAATTAGCCAGGTTGCAACAATTGGAAAATAAACAATGACGTGCCGATGGTTTTCCCCATGATCCCAGAATTATTGCAAAAGAAATCCGTTTTTTTTAAGATTCCGGGAGAAGAGTTATTAATTAGCGAGGTTGCAACAATCAAACAATAAACAATTATATTTGCAAAAATCTTGTGCCGATGGTTTGCCTTAATAAGCCAGAAATCCTGGAAAAAAATTCCGGTTCTCTAGTGATTTCGGGGGTGGAGTTTTTAATTTGTTAATTAGCCCAGTTACAACAATTTAGCAATAAATAATAACCCCGAGAGAACATTTTCCAGACATTTTCGTTGAATCGTGTGTGACATTGGGTCATTTGTTAAATAAACAATTAAAAATTTGCGAGCATCCAGAGGTTAGATGTACCTTTTGTTATAAACAATTCCCTGAACATTTTGCAGAAAACCGCATCTCAATCGGACCTCTCCGCAAAAAGTTGCAAGTAAAATGCTAATTTGACGCGACTAAAAGAAAAATTATTAACTTAACTAGAATCATTGAGTTAATATGATAACATGGTTTATACAGGTTTAACTACCACTAAGTACAAAAATAATAACCACGCACTCAGGAAGGCCTAGAAGACAATGAAAAAAGTTATTTCGGATTGCTAGCTTGATATTTAAAAAATGAGACAGAATCCACTTTTCCTCCAGAAAATATGCTCTTAAGATAAGCATCGTCCCAGATGCCTTATATTTGTCATCTACCATGCGATCGTTTTTATAATAATAACTGATAGGTAACAGTTAATCCGGTTAGTATTTTTAATTAGCTTTTCGTTATTTTGTTAAAAACTGCTAAAACTACATTTTCCGCATTAGAACTACACACTAACAACAAAACATACTTTGCGTACAGTTAAATAAAATGCCAAATCGAACGAAAGAATGCTAATAGATAATCCGCGGCAGTCTTGTTAGATAACCTAGAAAAATAAACCTGCAAACTATATTATAGGGTGTTTCTGAAGTAGAGGTAAAAAATCCAGGATATTCTTCGACCCAAAATAAAGGTTTTGTGTCATGTAAATGTGGAGTCTCAGGACAGCCATTTGTGCATATTTATTACGACAGTAGGTATGGAACAAAAAATTATCAGCTTTATAAATAGTTTTCAATATTTTGGAAATCTAATCACAGAACCTTTACAAGGTTGGAGGCGACCTTGCGACGAAATAAAGTTGCATTTTCTGTTCGGAAGAATCAAATAATTGACCGAAGGGTAAGAAACAATGTTAATACAGCTAGACTGTTACAGTATGTCAAACAAAATCCACGAAATTGTACATGGCAGGCTAGCCGGGAATTGAATTTGGATAAATAAATCAATTCTAAAGACCAATGGGTATCATGCCTACAATTCACAAATTAGAATATTTGCCTGAACGTCACTCAGTCCCTGAAAACAGACTTAATTTTATAGCTCAAATTGAAGCAAATATAGAAACTATTGATCAGAACCTTTTCCAGCACGTTCTTTGGACGGACAAAAGTCGATTTGTCAGTAATGGTTTGCCAAACTGGTGCAACGAACACTATTGGTCCATTGAAAATCTTCACATTGTAAATCCAGTCCAAAACCAAGGCCATTTTGGAGTAAATGTATGGTGCGACATCATCGGTAGGTATTTAATTGGGCCTTATTTTTATGAACATACATTGAACAGCGTGAGTTACCTAAGTTTCCTACAAGAATAACTTCCTGCACTTCTGGAGCATGTGCCCTTGCAGTTAAGGAGAAACCTTTGGTTTCAGCACGACGGAGGTTACTATTTTTTACACTATATTCAGAATTTTCAGTTAAATTTTACCAATAGCGCAAGTTGGTTATCTAACGTTAGTAATCACGTGGGTATCTGTTGAAGGCATTATACAATAGTACGGCCTAAAATGATAATATACCGCTCATTCCAACTAAATCATTAATCTTGTAATCTATTGCAAAACCGAACACAGCAGGAAACTGCTGTGCCGTGAAGACGTGGAGATTAGCATAGTGGCTGGACTATGCAACAGGTCTCGTTCACATACTTCTGTCTATATACACGGCCGTTTTTACCCTTTCCGTACCACGCCAAACTACCCGCTGCCAGGGGGTGTCTTGATTGATGTTTGTGCGATTCTAGGCCGGAAATGGACAGATATTGTTGTAAAAAAAAAATCGCTTCGCCCAGCTCTTACTTCATTTTTATGTGGTACGATATTTCTTGCATTTTTTTTAAAGCGAGTGAAGAGTTTATTTGGGAACTCCTGGCAGGAACAATTTTTTAAAGCTTCATGGTTGTTACATGCAAATGGCATGATGTATACCTAAGTAATTCTATGTATCCTTTTGGACTTTATCAATGTGTACAATATGACTGCTTTATCGTTTATCCATTCCTGCTCTAATAATTTGCTATAAGCAGTAGGGGCTCGTGGTTATTTAAGATGGGTAAGCAAACTCATCTTCTCACGTAACTGCCAACTTATCTTAATAAAATGATAAAAAAAAAGATACAGGGTGTCAAAGTTGAAATTTAAATCGTTCACATTTACGTCACAAATTCCATCTTTGACACGCTGTATCTTGTTTATTATCATCAATTTATTAAGGTAAGTTGATGAGTTTCCGCCGAAAATTGAAAATTTCAACAGAGAACAAACATGCAAGTAGTCGATTATCACCGTTTGTAAATAATCGGCAAACGTCAGGTGAAACAACAAAAATTAATAAAAAAAATGATTCTCGAATCTGTTTAATTGAAAACAAAATATAAATTTTTAACCTCATTTTTATATTTATGAAATGATTCCAATCAAGAACACTTTATTAGGCTAATTTTACTGAGATTAAAAAAAAACTAGTTAAAGTATGAAAAATATATTTTATATTTCTTCTGTGCCCATTCCAACGAGCCGCCACTGGTTTATAATCAAAGCAAACATCACTTATTCTGGTAACCTATGTCGACCCAAGAGAAAAATTGACTATCGAGACTGCCAAGGCTTAGCGTTCCAAATTCTGCCAGTTCGTTTAACTTCGTTGCTGCCTAGATCAGAACTTTTAAACGGGATTTGTAGCCATAGATGGGATTTGCTGGGGATTTAATTATTTCAGTTTCTACTTTTAGTCGAATGCAACTTTTTACGACTAGATAATAAATGACGCAGTTTAATGGTCCATAAAAACAGACTATTAAAACAATTGAGCGTGCAACGTTTAGAGCTCGAAACAAGTCGGTTACAATTGTGTGAGAGAAGGTGGCTGTGTTTGGTTCGATTGTTTCACACTGTTGACAACTTTGTAATATATGTGTTTTAATACATTCAATTATTAAATATTGACTACAATCTTTCATGCAGTAGTCAATATACATGGCTACCTACTGTATTTTATCTAAAGTAATACCTACATTTTGTTTCTTAATTGCTGTACAGCGTGCGGCTTTCATAGTGGAGAAAAATAAAAAGCAGTTTGCTAAGAATATCCGTAATGAAACTGTATTATTTGAAAACTTTGAAAATTAAATTTTACTTAGATGGTGATAAGTCATGAAGAGAAAAAATGATAACCAATACGACCTTGGACAAATTTCCACGACTTCACGTGTACTTTTGTACAGAAAAGGGTCTTGGATATGTAAATTTTATCCATAGGCATTTTTTTCATAGTTTTTGAACATTTTTATGAAAAAAAATCACCTTTGTTTAAATCGATATTGAGCAACTGTTTTTGAGTAGATAAATTAAGTTTGAGGTGGAAAATAGTAATTTTCACTCAATTTACTCGAAAGCCAATACCAATATCGATTTAAACAAAGACGATTGTTTACGTAAAAATGTTAAAAAACCATGAAATTGTCGAAAACACTAAAAAAAGTTGAATGAACAGTTTTGCAGGTCTAACACTCCCTTCACCCTCCGAAACGGGACGCCTATGATTTGAAGACTGTCATTGACTCGCCCAGTTCATCTCGGTATCAGCTTAACTCGACGTTGCCAAATTGAAATAATTTCCTAGTACCTACTTATTGTATTGTTAAAATATGTAATGAATGTTATACATAATTTTTTTTAAGTATGCAATTAACATATTAAGTTCCAATTTAAAAAATATTTAATATTGAAGTTACAAAATTCAATGGATCAAATAATAAACAGTTTACATTTCATTAAATAAATAGTGAGGTAAAAGACAATACCCACTAGGTAAATTATTAAGAGAGGCTGAAAAGTTTTTCGATTTAAATACTAATAATAATACAAAATACTCTCGTGCTGCCAACAAAAAAATAATCCGAGACACATTCAATGATAAACAATTCGGTAATCTGAATCTTAACCTACCGTTAGGCCAATAACCTTGTTTTCAATGCCTACTCAATGCCAAGCGCTGCAGAACTACGAAATAATAGCACAAATAAAAAATTAAATTCGCATTTATATAAACACCCGGTGTAGTAAATATGAAATCATGGGTATTTACTCTTTAACAGAATAGTCATTAGTCGCATAATAAATGATCAGCCGCAGTAATCACGTCCTGACATCGGGCCAGCTGTAATCGGCATAGATCAAAAGTTGGCAGCTCTAATTGCCGTTTAATATGTTCACAGCGGAATACAACTCGTTCGGATTCATTTTTTATGCCAGCCGTCAAACTTCATCTCAAGCAGCTTCGCTTCTTCATTCAGTCAGTTCTTTCTCCCAATCCTCCCATCAGTTACCATGTTTGCATAGGATGGTGCGTTTTGTGTTGTGTTTGTGTCGCCAGTGTAGTTAGACTCATATTCATAATCAAATGTGATTTATATTATTTGGGAATATGAATGTACAAGCTCAACTTGATTCCGCTTTCAAAAACATAATGAAGAGGTGACAAAAATAGGTGTGTTTTATCTAAACTCATTTACCTACTGTATAAAATTTTGCGGGCCTTTTGAACTTGCACTACATACATGATGAATTCAAAAATTCTCAAAATCCGGATATTTTTTGCGCTATATTGAAGTTTACGTCAGAATTCGACAAAAAGCTTACGAATACCTTAAAAATACAACACTTTTTAAAGGTATCTCAAAAAATAAACAGAATTACATTTTAGATTGCATTATAAAAGTTTGCATTAGAAAAAAATATATCACTTCAGTGCTGTACTTTGATGAACATGGCGTTATATGTGGTTCTGACGACACGGCAACGTAGTTTCTCTTCAACACTCGAACGCGTCGTTAGAAAATTTGTAGCGTACCAGGAGTGCCGTATTACCGATTGCTATGGATTAATTTGCTTATCTTTTGAAGGGTCGAGTAAACTTTTTTTGATTTTCTGACGTTCCGAATAGCTTGTTAAAATTAAAGACATTATGACTGAATCAGCCTGTATGTTTGCACATCTATATGGGTATTTTGCCGAACACCTACGATAAAGATCAGTTGATTTACTTACCGTAATCCCCATTGACTGGCAAGGTCTCGGAGAGGAACAGCAATCCAAAGGCAATAATTGACACAAACATGTTCTCACTAGAACTTCGTCCAGCACTACCGAATTGAACACACCATACCGATCCGAACGCGACCGATACCAGATCCTCAACAGTTCAAGTTCATGCTTTGCAGCGGACTTCCATAAACCAAAACTCAGACACTGTCCACTGTCCGGTGAACGGATTGCGAACTATCTACAACGCTCTTTGTGACGCTGCCTTTAGGTCCCACAAATGGTATCAAGTTCGTGAATTTCAGGGTACGTTATGGAGACCTGGAACAAAAAATATGTTTAGTATCTATGTTTTGAAGTGATTTCAGTGGCATTGTTACAGGCAGAGTCGGATGTAAATACAGAACACGTATTCAATATACTTGAGTACAACATTTAAAGCATACTTGAAACCTGAATACTTGTACTCAAGTATTCATATAATATGAATACAATGGTGACTATATGTCGATTAATAATTAAATATAATTAAATACATTTAAAAGTAAAAATATTTGACTAAAGAATACAAGTGACACTATCAGTGGTGGCTGATGCAGGAGGAAATTTAGTATATAACATTATTCACATAAATACATAGATTCACTCACACGTGGAATATGTTGGCACAGTAAACAGTTTGAAATCATTCGCATATAAAAGGAACATTGGCTCGAAAACTGTCACAGATATCATTAATGAATATATTAAACAGTAGAGGGGCCAAGAACTGAACCCTAAGGTACCTCAGATGTAGCAATGAATTTAAATGAAGTGTAACCACGATACTGCTCCCTTAGCAATCTATTAGAAAGGTCAAATTCAAATAATATTCAGAAAGTTATAGACAACCCAAAATTAGACAGCTTACGAAGGAGAATACCATGACACAGCCTTTCAAAAGCTTTTGATATATTTGTGTAAGCCACGTCAACCTGTTCACTGCTATTCAAGATATTAGAAGTAAAATCAGTTATACAAGTAGATATACCGGCAAAGAATCCATGTTGGTAGCTTGAAATTTGTGATTTAACATGAAAGTGAAGTATATTATTAAAAATAACTCCAAACAACTTGCTAAAATTGTTCAAGATTGAAATAGGTCTGTAGTTCTCAACAAAATGTTTATTACCTTTTTTAAAAATAGGTTAGTTTGAATCCACATAGATGAAAAAATTGCAGTTAGAAGGCCCAAATTAAAAATAATAGTCAAGAGAGATGCCAACAATATTGCGCGATCTTTCAGCAAAAATGATCGAATTCCATCAGGACCTGTAGATAATTTATTAATAAATTTTTATAGAGCTTTTAAAACATCATCATCAGTAACCACAGGAATACCTACTCAAAATAATAATATTACAATTTAAGTTTAAGTCAACAGCAGATGATGAAGAAGAAATATAAATTGATTGCAAAAACCTGGCAAATGAATTAGCAATAGTTTGAAGATCATCGAACCTTACACTTATTCTTTCTGGAATAGAAGATGTGTTAGACAAATTGTTAATGGAAGACCAAAAATAACGCGGGTTTGATTTTACTTGGGATTCACAGTTCTGTATATATAATCCACATGCCGGTTACAGTTGGAGATCTGCGAAAGGCACAATGGAGTAATTTCTTATTGCGCTGTTAAGGCACGGTTTAGGCCACTCATGCCCGCAATCAAAGTGTAGATTATGTGCATATAAAATAAATCCCAGCTTTTTTATCTTATTTAGGTGATTTGTTTATTTGTGACGTAAGATTGTGTACTCTACGTATTGCTTCTTATGTGAATGAATGCTATTTTCGAGTACTGAATCCTGAATACATATCTAAACACTTAACATGATGAATACAAAATAAATATTGAATACCATCGGGTAAAAGTATTCAATAATTGAATATTGGTTACACAAATACTGTATTGGATTGTATTCATGAATACAATGTATTTGAATAATAAGTACATTGTAGAGATATTTGAGAAGGTACAATAAAATTTGGTACCTATACAATTTCCAATTACGATGGTCAATTCTCTAAAACTTCTTATTTGTTAACTCAAATGCCCTCTTCTACCATGATATCGCAAATTACACATTATTTTCAAACCATTTGAGAAATGCCATCAATTTTTAATTACAAATTGTATTTTAAGCTCGTTGTTTGTTGTATTTCAGAATTCCTAAAAGGGAAATGTTTCTTCTTCAAAAGAACGTAAACGTAATTAAATTTTAATCCCTCCAGGTTATTGTGGAGGTACAGCAATAAACAAAATTCTGTAACGTTGAACATCGCTGATGTTATTACATAAACATAGGGCTGCTATAAGTAACATAAATAGTTATAGCTAAATATAGATGTTGTCTTGACAAGCAAGTTGTTTGTGCAGATTCTTGAATTATTTTCACAGTAAGTAAGTATTTATGTTACTATGTTAAGACAAGGACAAACATATTTTCATGGTTCATTTTAATATAAACAATTTACAGGATCAATCAAACTATATCAAATAATTTGTAGAAAAATTATTTCGTATCTGTATAACAAAATTTGTTTTTGTACTGATTTGCACAATATAACATTAGAAATAAGCGTTTTTTAAACACCACCTTTGCATAAAACTAGTGTCTACAAAAGATTCTTTACCTGCAATGCTTCAATACGCTGCCAGGTAAATTTAAATCAATGCATTTAATTGAAATCCAAAATATCAAAATATTTACTTAATAATCAGTGATCAACAATATTTTGCTAAATTTAAGATTTCATAAATCCCTGCCAAATTGTTCTTTCCTTTTCTCCACTACTGCCATTATAATATACAAGGTGTCTCAGGTTTTACTGGAATTCTTGGAAGACATGATTGTACAGTAAAAATAAATGAGATTCACCCAAATATACCTATATAAGTTCAGCGTTTTGAGAATATAGGGTGTCAAAGATTACAAAATTTTTATATTTTTATTTAATTGGAAACCTTTGGTGATAAAACAGCGATAGTTCTAGATTATAATGAAAGATATTTAGTCTAATTATTCAGTATTTTTCAGTATCTTCATTATCACCAGTGGCGTAGAAACCCTGTGGAACTTTTGTTTTATTAAAAGTAGAAATGGCACGCCATTGTCTTAATTATAAAAAACGTAAGATACCTAGATAATTTTGATTATTTCAACAAATATTTATTCTTTAAATTTTCTCCAAAATGCACTGTAATAATAGGTAACTGTGCTTTCCAAGTAATTAAAAAATATAATAAAAATTTCAAAATATTTGACATTCTGTATATCAGAAACGATGAACTTTTAGATATAGGTATATTTGGGTAAATATCATTTATTTTCAATGTAAAATCACCCTTTCCAAGGATGCCAGTAATATCTGGGACACCCTGTATAAGTTAGTTAATAGATACCTATATTAGGTTAAACTTTATCGTAAAATAGGTATTTGATATATACGTAAGTGCCTTATACTGAGAGATGGAGCTTGCTATACAGGGTGAGCCAGTCATAATGTCATTAATTTTAACCACGTATTCGGGAGGCTTAATAAAGTAAGAAAATCGAAAAAAAAATGTTTACTCGACCTTCAAAAAAATTAACAAATCACTCTATAAAAATCAGTAACACGACGCTCTTGGTGCGCTACGAACTTTCTGATGACGCACCCGACGACAAACTAATGCCGTATGAAACCATCGATGCCACATCATGTTTACTTACATGCATAATATCGTCTAACACATCAGATGTTATTCAAATTTACCTTCATTTAGCACTCTGCATTTCTTTCCCCAAATTTGTAGATCATGCCACACATTTGGAGGGGATGGAGAGAACAAGCAGTAAGCAGTAGTTTGTTTATTTCTGTCTCACCTCACGTATTTGGCGTAAATTCACAACGCATAATTTTACAAATTCCGAATATGTGGAAATGGTAGCGTTATACGGAGAATCTTTACGAAATGCGACTGACCCTAATTTTATTAATAAAGTGTTATGGACGGATGAGTGCAGTTTTACTCGAACTGGCAGGTTAGTACCATATTACTTAAAAAACAATAAATTTCTGGGTTAGATGTACGTAACTGCAAACTGAATAATTAATTGTACTTATAAGTAATACTAAAAATTCATATTTAGTTGTAAAACGTAGTGAAAACATAATATCAAAATCATTAAACTGTAATAACCTAACATTCGAAAACATTTATTTATTTTCTACATTTGTGTTTATTAACAAATAAATCAATATTTAAGGAAAATTCATTCATGTACCTAATTAAAAAAATTTGTTTTACTCTTTGTCGTTAAAATAACAGATAACTAGGTTATTGACCTAATAATACCGTAGGTCAAATTCAAGATTCTCTCTCGATAACTTAGACTAGCGGCGTGCCATTTCGATCTTGGACAGTTTTCTGTCGACAACACGATGATTTTTTATTACTTAGTATTTAAACACGAAACACTTTTCAGCTTCTCTTAATAATTTACCCATTGGGTATAGGTTTTTTATGTAATGTACGTAAATGGTTTATTACTCGGTTTATTATTAGACACGTTTGATTGGGCCGTATTTTCTACCGGAAAACCTGAGTGGACCGCGTTACTTGCAATTTTTAATAGAATTATTTGATTATTATTATTTGATTTTATTGGATATTAACATTTTAAATTATTATTGGCTGAAGTTGAACTGAGCAAGAAAAAATGATATTCTAAAATAGTCAGTACAACCGTTTATTTGTGATGTCTAAAACCTAAGTAGGTAGGTACTATATTGAAAAATATTACAACTTGACAACATTGCATCAGGTCGACATCGAGTTGAACTGTGTGCTGTAACCGACCAAGGCTGTGAGCGGTCAGTGACAGTCTGAAAAGGGGGTTTAAATAATGATTTGAAAATATTTTTTTCGGCGTAAATATGCATTTAGATTTTTTTTAATCACGTATTCGCATTATACTCATTATTCCCTATCTCCTCTTAAAATTAATGACATTATGACTGACTCACCCTGTATGTACTTGATCACAGCCTAGTGATCTTCCTATCTCTTTCTATTCCTAATTGAACTAATCATATATTTTACTATGTATCACTAAATGGAAAATAAATGTTAATTATTACTTGTTAGCTTCTCCTTCAGTATTGCTTCTAGAGCAGACTAGTTAATAAAAAAAAAAACAAAATCAAGCAACAATGTAATTGTGCGAAACCGTGCATGAAATTTCATCCTCAGACACCATTAACAAAGGGAACGAAACCAAACCATCCCCGCTAATTAACTCTGAAACAAACCAAAAGCAGAAAGGGGATTGGATATCGTTGAAAGGAATGCTCTTTAGATAGCTGCGGCTGCAGGGTGTTATTTCGTTGGAGTTTTAATAAACAAGATATTTAGGGCAACGGTATTTTTCTTGAGGTTATCTAATAATATACACGGTGTTGCAATATTCTTCACACAAAATTGTAGCTGATTTTCTGACCAAATAAGAAAGTTGTACAAAGGAAATACATTTTAGTCATAAGTAAAACCTAAGAAAATATTAGCATTAAGTAATATCCAGAAATATTACGTTTGTATCATAACAGAAACAATTTTTTCGTATTACATGTGAGTAGTTAAAACAATATTTTTTTACTATTTATTTATTGCTGTCATTTTATATTTCCATCTTATAATGAGCAGTTTTATAGTAAAAGCAGCAAACGTTTCTATTTGACTCAAATAAATAAGTGTTTAGACACTACAAAGAGATTCTCTGGCACTTATTTTGGTTCAAGGTGTGCAGTTATTAATTTTTTAATAACATTTTTTTATTTCACATAATATATTCCATAAAGCAGATAATATCTTGTTGGGTATTAATTATTACTAATATGCACCAACAAAATATTGTTATTACTAAAAAATGTTTACTTGGGGCAGCTAGCCAAGTAAAATTATTTTTAACAGTTAGTAATTACGCGAAATGTAGTAAAGTTACATTTAGTGGCCATTAGCTCCTCCATGCTGGACCTGAGACACCATAAAGGAATGAAGTGCTCTGCAATGCACCATTGAAAGCTCTCGGCGTCTATCGCGTTTCGGCGATAGCGATATTTGAAAAACGGAATTCCAGGAAACAACTACTCCGCGGACTAATAGTTAGTTAGTTAATACCATTGTACATTGTCAGAAAAAACTGTGATTTTCACACAATATATTAATGTTAATATTCTGCCACAATTATTTTTTCTATGCCGTCCCGTCACATAACCTCAAACAATGTAAGCCGCTCATTTTTTATTTTTCTCTTAATAAATTCAGCACATTGTAGAAAGTCTATTGCCACATAAAATATATATTTTTAATAGTTTCTCTGTAAAAGATATAGAAATTCAAAATAATTATCTCCGCACTAAAACGCCGCCGTTAACAAAGATGGCTTGGTCTTGCGTCACAATCTCGTGGTGTCGTAGGCACAGATGCCACGGGCCGGGCGATGGGCAGTAGGCACAATGTCCCGTAGGAATATCGGTGCAGGGACTGCATGGCAAAGCAACTGTGAGTAGAGAATCTATTTTATTTTAATTCAATTTAACGCTGTGAAATACACATTCAATATACATATAAATAATAAAAGCCTTAATATTGGAGTGGGTCAGCGGTCCTCAACAAGTTTTCCATTGAAAAATAACGATATTATGTGTTCTACACAGTGTCCTGCACTGTACTGTTGGTTACAATACTTGTACTATTGAGATACAGAATGACATTTTTATAATGCTCATTTTTTGTATTCTGCGTAAGTGCATTTGCTACCAGTTGACCAGCTGACCTAATTTGCTCTTTATTTAAAGTTACTTGTGGTTTTAAAACTCAAATCAACTTTTACAGACAATCTCTTCCATTCCCGTTGGCCCCTGCCACGCGAGTCCAAGGCCTTCTCAGTTAACATGTTTACAGTGCTTAACTCGTTTCCACAGGCAGAAACAACAAAGGACGAGGCACAAATTACAAGCCGCCGTGTTTTCGGGATGAAGATAAACCGTGGCCGCCGCCGGGGGAGCTCAGCGCGGCCACCCCCGGCGTGTAAGGTGCGAACGGAGGGGCGGTCACCCTCCGCTAATAACGAGCCCGCCGTGACCTGTACACTTTCAATCTGCCGGTGATGAGGGCCGAAGCCAGCGGGGCAGCTTTCTTTATTAAATTCGGAGGGGCGGTTTAGTGATTTTTAGGGGAGGAAGTGATTTTGCCCGGCCGATAAATGACGCAAATGACGGAAAAGGGAATATATGTTGTGTTAAGCATTCCCTATATCTTTTTATACGTACGCCGTCTTTCAATATTTAGTCGCTCAGGCAAATTTTTGGTCGAAGAGGTCAACACATGAATGAAATTTACTGATTTTAAAGTAAAAAAAAAACACAAAATTCGTTACAAAGTTGTGACACTTTGTAATGGAAGATGGATCATAGATAGCATTAAACACTTTATCAGTGGTATATAAATGAATTTATTTATGTGATTACACTAACAAATGACAACTTACTGCAATTAGATTAAAAGCACAAAACAACAAAATAAAAGACATGAAAGTAATAACAGTACAACAACGCGACTGTATTACGATAATGAAAGGAGACGATTCTCTACACTACTATCTAGTGGCAATAGTTGTATTAACTTACTGATTTCCCAACTAGCACAATTAACCGTAGGAACGTAGCTACACAACGTTCCCATTACGCGCTTACGAAAAAAATGGAAAATACATTTTTAGTGCCTGCTACGTTCCGGCGACGTTTCCGGAACTTGTACGGACACGTTCCAGCGACGTTGTGGCGTGGAAACCTCAACTTTGAAGAAATTTCAACACTCTCCCAACACTTTATGATATTAGTATGCTGCTTGCTTTGTCTGGCAGCTAATATTGTTACATTTTATTTCTTTCTATACAGGGTGTCCGGAAATGATGAGCAAAAAGTCAGGGTATAATTCTAGACCGAAAATAAATACTACCGCTTTCTATAACATCTTTTCCAAAACTGATTATTAACGAGTTACAGGGTATTAAAGTTAAAATTTTAATTTCGATATTTGTAAATAACTTCTCAAGAAATCCAAACATTTATATAAAATTTGTAAATCGGGGGTTTTTGCGGACGAGAAATTCAAATATGTTTCTAATTTTGACGTCACTAGTAGGGGGCGCCACTTATGGTTTCTTTTAAATGACAGCACTTTTTTGCTGGTTAGTGTATCCATTTGACTATTGAAACAATCGATTCTCCTACCTGTTATATCCAAAAAGGTATACTTTATTGAAGTCGTTGGGAGTAACAGTTTTCGAAATAATCTTTGAAATATTCAGTGCACCGATTGAAAACTGTTATCGTTTCAGTTAAAGTGCCTTTTCTACTGAAAATACAGCAAAATGTTACTTGAAAAAGTTGTTCAGAACGGTAAATTATAGAGCTGTGTAAAATTTTTGAAAAATCGGCCTGCTTTGATAAAATCTTTGTGCTCTGTTGAAAAATGGTATCATCAAACCTCTCCGATTTTCTTGAAAGATTGCACGTCTACATAATTTATGATTCTGAACAACTTTTTGAAGTAACATTTTGTTGGATTTTCATCAAAAAAGGCCCTTTACCTGAAACCAAAACAGTTTTTACTCGGTGCACTGAGCATTTCAAATAGGATTATTTCAAAAATGGCTGCGCCTACCGATTTCAAGGTATACCTTTTTCAAATAAAACAAGTAAGAGAATCGATTGTTTCGATAGTAATATGGATACATTAAGATGCAAAAAAGTTCTGCCATTTGAAAGAAACAACCACCGATTTACAAATTTTATGTAAATATTTTGGTTTCTTAAGAAGTTATTTACAAATATCGAAAATAAAATTTTAACTAATAATAATAATCAGCGAGCATAATCATCTCTGTATCTCCCTAGGTACATAAATAGCAAATTTATGTCTTGGGAAATTTTTTCAATTATTTGTCCGTTCATGTTTTATTACATTTTACCGCTGCGCGTCATGCTGGTCGCTGATTGATTGCTTTGCCTTGCCTTTGCAAGGTCAGTTTTACGGTGGACCAGATTCCAATGCTATGCAGAAGTATATTATTAAGTCATTTTGAACTACCCTTTCTCTACTAAATTGTATCTGCAAAAGTCATGCTGAATCACGCTGTATTTTGAAACCACGTTAGAAATCTCACACTGCACACCCTGTAAGTTTCACCCTTCTACTCCCCATCGATAGCAGTCACGAGGACTATCATCACATAAACGTCTTCCGGTACAATAGACCGCCAGAAATAAAATTAAATCGCGCTTTATTCGATATGGATCCCTGAAAAGTATTTGCATAATCGAATTTCATAGAGAACCGGAGCCCGCTCTATCAGACCCGGCGTATAACTGTGGCGCCCGGGTAATTAAAGCAGAATATCTGGAATCTGCTTATCAATCTCTGCGTTTAATAGAATCCACCAGGAGCAGGACATGCTCAAACGGCCGCCCGTAAAACAGAAAATCCAATTAAGGTTTTGTCGCGTGTGAATAGGGGCTGCGTGTGAGGGTGGATGCGCCGGTGCCCTTTGATGCTGCCGCCCTAGATTGGGTTTTAAAAGGCCTCTGCCGGATAGTTTCCCAATTCCCGACTTCTACATTTTGGGAATTAAATGCAAATGCACTACGAATTATATATTTATTTATTTAAATACTGTGTGCAACGGGACGATTCCCAGTTACAGGACAAGTAAAAAAATAAACACCTCAAAAGATACAAAATAAACAAAGACAGAGAAATAACTAGAATAGGAACAAAATATGAAATAACAATCAGTATTTTTATATATTTTCAGGTATTAACAATATTGTGTGAAAGTAACTACTCTGTAGGCTAAAGCACCAACCAGCGTTGAATTACACCCACAATATCTACCCATATATTTTTTATTATTAGCCTTTGTACTGTTTAAGAAAGGTATTTTAAGCTAATATGTATATAATCTCCTACAATTCCTATCAATGAAGTCATATGTATGTTATCTGACACCAGAGAGTAGTTAGTAACCATTTGATGAAGAGGGGATGATGTAAGTATATTATTACGAGCAGTTGGCAAGTGCAATACCGAACTAAATCTAGAATTTATCTAGGAACTCGATAAAAAATTCTAGATACCAGAGAAGATAGATTTAGGAAATCAATAACAATTTTGTGAAGAAATATTAAAGAGTACATAATGCGCCTCCGTTGCAAGCTAGTTAAGTCAACTGTTGATAACAAAATATCTTCTGGAATGCCACACACCGGATAAACAAACTTGCAAGCGATTACACAGGGTGTAAGAAATAAGCAGGTCATCCCATTAAATGCACATTTTTGGTGAAAAAATATAACGATATAACCCTACCTAAGTATACAGAGTGTCACCTAACGAATGTTACATACTTCAGGGGTATAATCTAGAACCTAAATGGTGTCCATTTAACCAAACTTGCTTAAACGAAAAATGAAGCAAAAAAGTTACAGTGTGCTAATGTTTTCTTTTTATTTCTTGTTTTCTCCTTAACGCAGAACCCATTTAATCGATTTGAGCAAAATTTGCTGTTGCTCAGTTACTCTTCATGAAGTGATTATGTTCCTATTAGGTTGAATCATACAGGGCGTTCATTTTACTACAACTCTTTCTGAATATTCTTCTGTATGTTTAAATTTTTACATGCAACAATCAGAAATAGGTCGAGAATTTTATTCTACAAGAAAAATATATATACACCTATAAAAAATCGAAATTATCCTCAGTTGAGAAGGTGTTACAGAAAAATATTTATTAACATATTTTTTTAGAATATATAATTATACAAAATTAGTTCATGACTTTAATAATTAAAAAAATAGTTTTAACAAGATAATTATATTTGCCAAGTAAGTAATTTATAAATATATTTAACTGAATAACATTTGAAAATAAATAGAAATGATAAATAAGAAGAAAATTAATCGATACACTGCGACACTGAGAGATATTGTCATACGTAAAAAAAAGGAGCTGTAAAGTACCCCCTCCTTACAACCACAAGGATTATTATTATATATTAAAAGCTGTAGGTTACTCTCGCTCGCACACTTCACTCGAAAATTGACCATTTTACCGCCACAATTTTGCGAGTCGTGCAGCGCCAAACGGTTAAACGCCAAGCCTTTTGTCGTCTTTCTAGATTGCCTACGGCGTATTTTGATGCCGTTTTTTTCGCGTTTTCCTAGCTAAATTTCCATTTTCCCGAGGCTCCTCGGCCAAAAAACGGTGGATTTGTTATGTGGAACGAGGATGGTTGAGTCGGTTACGCCCCTTTATAGAAGATAACGATTTTTTCGAGTGCAACGACGATAGAGTGAGTAGGTAACGCTGTATATTTAATGCAAAGATTGATAAGGTAACCTCATTTACCAAAATTTTAGCACAATATCCCAACAAATAAGGACATTATAGTAAAAGGTTGAAATAAAAAAGTATTTTCTAAAGTTTCTAACTTCTTAAGAAAGTAATATTGTACCAAGGTAAGCTGATCTGAATCACATTATATATGATCAAAAAAGCCTTAAACTATGGCCTATATTTTACTGCAAACCCTGTATATCAAAGTCCTATTAATTGTTTGAGTCTTATCTATTCTTATTTTTTTAAGAATTTAAGTGGGAGGCCCTGTATTTGGTGTTTATTGATAATGAATAATATTAAAATTCTCTCTCTCAGGGTGATTCAAATAAATTTCCCACCTCCATTATCTTGCCCTTTCAAGGGAATCAAATATGAAAGAATATAGTAATTTGAATCATCATACCAAAAATGCCTTTTCGCATTGTTCAGTGCTATCTCCAAATTCACTAGATCTTCGATTCTATACGGCAAAACGGTTAAATAAATCATGTCAGCCGAGCGGGACGACGGCACGCTTCTTATTAAGAAAATCCGGGCGATTTTCCCTCTTCCACCCTTTTTGCGCGCCCCAAAAAGTACCGTGAATAACTGGCAGCCGAGGTAAAGAATTAAGTTTTCCTCCTTAGCCGGTAATAATCAGCGGAGGAGGCTTAAGTCCTTTGACGGTGACGTGTCTCCTGACAGCTGCCGCCCGAAGATAGCGACTCTCCAATCGGATTAGCCGACCGGTAAACGAATCCAGCAAAAACGGAACTCGGAAAGCCCGGCTCCTGTAACGGATATTAGAATTATGATAAAAACGTTTCACATCTTAATACTTCTCTTAAGGACGTTAACATTTTATAAGGACGAAGAGGTATTGATCCTGTATTCCTCCAGGATCTCTCTTAAACTCCTAAAGGACTATTTCAAAGAAGGATATCGAGAATGTTAACGTTACTACAAGCTTAGAAGGATCAGGGAATATATTATTCCTAAATGAAGAAAACATGGACTGATACAATAAAACAGAGTTTGAACAGAAGAAGATTTATCTATAGAGCAGAACAAAAAGTAGTATCTGTAGTAACGTTTTTATTGAGTTCATTATTTATATTTTTAATAAACAGAATATTTATACTTAGCTAATAAACAACATATAGAACAAACTAATCCCTAAAATTGTTTTCAAACGATATGGAAGTTTTTCATGTTTAAACAAATCCGATAGGTTAAAAGGATTTGAGATGTTGTCATTAAAGAACATTCCTCGGAAGTTGTTCGATAGAAAGGGGAAAAAATATAATTCTAATAGAGTACGATCAGTAGAATGAAGAACTATATGGAAGGCCTCCCAATCAAACTCGTGATAATTGCTTTTATGATATTATCAGTAGATGTATAAATTGTTAGCAGTAAATCTCCGCAGTAAAAGTTACATTCATGAAATGGTTACATTTATCTTCTTTGCATAACCTCAGCTTACGCTTTAACATCTTTTGCTCTAGGGCTCCTAGTTGTTACCTTTCTGCTAAAGTAAAGCAAATTTGTTCTTTTCTTGATATTGACTGACATTCAAACTCCAGTTTTATCGCCAGGAATAATCTGAGATAAAAATTCATGTTGTTGACTAGCTAAACGAAACCAGTAAGAAAACAAAATAATACAAGAACATCTGTTCTAATTTTACGCTTACAGCTAGTCTCCGTTTGACACGAGATGATAACATTCAAATTGTAATTAAAAAGTTATTATCTAATCATCGAAGGTCATGGAAGGAACATGAAGCTAAATATTTCTTGAAATATCATGCAAATCTTTAGTCATTGATGTTTTCAACAATTAGATATAAAATAACTTGGAACTATAACCTATAGATGTTCGTTTATATACATTTGCCAAATTTTTACGTTATTTTTAATAATAAATGAGATGGAAAATACAAAAGTCAAATTTTTAGCTTTTTTAGAAAGTTTCAGCAATAATTCAAATTAGTTATCTACAATTTATTATATAGCACAAAAATGCGAAACTTGTTTTTCCATCTCTACATTTATTTTAGTTTAGAAGATTTTATCATATATTATGTATACATCTGGAATATGGCTTCTCCAGTTGATAAATTTACCACTTACAATTTTAGTATGCAAATTGTGATATTATTATAATTAAAAAAAAGTTTTATATATAAACTATTCATAATAATAAAAGAATATTATTATTAAGCAGGCCGCATTTGCGCCCAAGAACGACTAACGTTGGTAGGCCCTAACCACCATTCAGTGCAGGTATGAGGGAAACCTGGAAAACCTAAATTATTAGGGGAGTAGTCAAACGTCAACCGGTATCAATCTCTCACATTGACCCAAGTCAACGTTCTTCCATGTACCATACCCGCAGAGAGAGTGATAATCCTCTCCATGAATATAGCTTATATACGGTCTACCGGCTGCGGGGGTCGAACCCACAGCGATCCAGTCACCTCGATTCAAGTACTGACGCCTTAAACCGCGCGACCACTGACCGATCCAGATCCAGATGGATTGTATAATAGAATTATGTGGTCAACGTTAATGGAATAAAAAAAGCAAATGCAAAGGGAATCTCAGAAAAGGAAGAGTCTCAGGAAAATCACGACGATAATGTAAAAATAAAAAAATTCCTTCTCCGAGATGTGCCAGGAAACCCCACCATGGTAACCGTTCGCCAACACAGCACCTCCAAGTTTGCTAATTTCCTGCACCAAGCAATAATTAACTAAGTAGGTCCAGGTTAACTTAAGCATGCTCAAACAGAATAGTGCATGCTCCACGTAACGCAGAGATACCGCTTAAACCGATATTCTAAACTGCTACGTCCTTCCCCATTAAGTTCACAAGGCCTTTGTGCCCTTTCTGTCTTTAATTATCAATTAAGATTGTAGCGTGGTAAAGGTTATCTGTCCGGGTTTATCTCCGTACCGTTTAGCCATCGTAAATCTCCCATAGGTGTTTGTGTGCCGCGGAAATTAGAACTCCAGTTTATTGCTTGCTGTTTAGGTGCAGGCCGGGGTTGGTAACAGTTTTACTTTGTAGATAATCTGGTCGTAAATAATAACATTATCGGTGCAGTACATCGGGCCCAACCGAGCGGAATGAGCATGGAACCGGAGAAAAATGGGACGACTGTTTCCCAGTCGAGCGAGGTTGGGAATTAACGTCGTTGTCAATAGGTTTTCATATAAAACCTGAAATTAGTGCCGTGAATAGATATTTCTTTTCTTAGACAAGCGTTAAAGCGTTTATAAGCATTTAAAATGTTAAAATACAGGGTATTTATGAAATAAGTGGGTTCTTTCAAGTTTAGATCAATTTTGTTTAACTAGGTTGGGAATTAACGTCGTTGTCAATAAGTTTTCTATAAAATTGAAATTAGTGCTGTAAATAGAAGTTCCTCTTCCTACACATGCAGTAATGCGTTTATAAAAGTTGAAAATCTTAAAATACAAGGTTAGGATTGCTTCTTCAGGTGGCCTCCTTTAAGTTGAATCAACATTATTCAAGTAGATATTGTCATATTTAATTTAAAATTGACAGGCTAATGTTAATTTTTGTCATTGTCGATATTTAATTTCAAATAATTTTAATTTATGTAATAATTTTTATAGTTAGATATTTGACTCAACTTAAAGGAGGCCACCTGAAGAAGCAATCATAAAAATGCAGAAATAGGTCAAATCTCATCTATTGTGGTTGAATTTTCGAGTTCCCACTGCCAAACGTGAAAGTTAGATATTTATAGTGTTTTCATTAAACCAGGTTAGTAAATTTAGATAGATTAATTTCTTTAGATAATTATTGAATAGAGCTTTGTCTGTGGAATTGTTCATTAGCATACCTAGATGTTTGGTATCAGAGAACATGATTTATATTAGCTTAAAATACCTTTCTAATACAGTAAAAAAATTACAAGGTACTTCTGAAATAAGTGCGTTCTTTCAAATTTAGGCCAACTTTCTTTGACTAGGTTGAGAATTAACGTCGTTGTCAATAGGTTTTCCTATAAAAACTAAAATTACTGCTGTAAATAGAATTTTCTTTTCCTACACATGCAGTAATATGCTTATAAATGTTGAAAATGTGCGTTCACAGGGTATTTCTGAATTAACAGCGTTCTTTCACATTTAGACCAACTTTGTTTAACTAGGTTGGGGATTAATGTCGCTGTCAATTGGTTTTCCTATAAAAACTGAAATTAGTAAACAGATGTTTCTTTTCCTAAATATGTAGTAATGCGTTCATAAGCGTTGAAAATGTTCAAATACGGGGTATTCTGAAATAAACCCTCCTTTAAGATAATCAAAAACACCCTGTGTAATACTGATAAATTTGTATTCATTCTGTATAGATATTTACAAAGAAAACATGAACATCACGTAGGAATACTGTTTAAGAAATTCAAAAAATAAAATAGATGAAATTTTTATATTTATTGCTTTCTTGAGAGATATATGGTTGTGGCAAGATTTCCAACGACTTATGTCACAGCTGTCGTCACGCAATTGTTTTTATTGTAAACATAATTTTTGATGGTTTGTCGCATTAAAAACAATCGTTTTTAACACAACATTTGGTATAGTATATAGTATTATTCTCACTTGCAGTTTCTTAAATAATGAATTAGTCATTTGTTTGTATGACGTAAGTCGTCTGAATTCTTGCCCCAACTATACCAAATAATGAAAGTTATAAAGGTGCAGGGTGTCAAAATTACTATTCTTAATTTTATTTCTTAACTCGAAAACTACTAACATTAGACATTTATTCATTTATTGGACATGGATGAGGGGTAACGTTTGTTAGGCGATGTAGCAATCAAAATAAAAAGAAGTTCTTATGAAGGTATGCCCTAAAATGCCTTTTAAGAAAGTCGTGGCCCAATAAGTTGTGGATAAAATGAATATTTTATATTTGTTCTTAGCAACAATAGTACATCAGGGTTTTCTCTTGCAAGGTTTTGTTTTTCACAGAACATTAGAGTTATGAATCGAGTAAAGAAATTTGTATTTCCTACTTAATCATTAATTATGCGTTGAGAAAATATGGCAGAACATAATTTTATTTAATCAGAAGCAAAACCTCTTATATATTTATTTAAAAAGGTAGGTCATTTCAGAAAACTTTCTATAAAATTGTGTACCACATAACTTTTAAGCAATTTGTGACCAAAACTAAAAGTCTAGTTCCAAGCTTTCTTTATTATAACTGATATATCTTGAATAATATTGAACAAGTTAAAATTCTTCTTGCTTGTTATTTTTTGTTATTTACTGTCGTGCTTACATCGTACGTCATTTTCCAATGATTTTCAAGCCTTTAGCTATGCCGATGTACGTCTGGAACAATGAAGCAAGAGCCACTTTGACTAATGGCAACTTTTCGCGAGCCTCAAGTACACGTATTTGTCCATAAATGTCAATCTTTCCGGGTTGATGAGAAGCCGTCACTCGAGAAGTCTACGCTAATGCTGTACTAATATGCAGCAGCAAAGAAACTTTTTGTTTTGGTTTTATTGTCCGCAAGAGACAGGCAGTTTTTAAGAATACTACTTATAAAAGCCTGTCGGTACATCAGCAAAGCCAATTTTAACAAATTTATGGCATAAAATAATGTATAAATACTTTACAATTTACACAGTGAATCAAGTTTAAATAGTACAAAATTTTAAGAAAAAAATGTAAATACAACATATTTCGCTCTACAACAGAGATATACGGGTGAAGAGCTTGGTTCATTATCCTTCTTTCGTTCTATCCCTTGCTTTTTTCCATCCAACAATATTTAGTTGTAGGTTTCTGACCATATCTCTAGCATCCTTTCCTCCCTAGACACATTAACATCTGTGCTTATTATGTTAGTCTCTTTGTATAACTTTTTATTTCCTCATTTGTTCTTATGACTCATCCTTCTTCTTTTTTTTAATCTAAAAAGTTTCTTAAATATTTTGCGTTTCCACACTCCTATTCTTATTCCTCTGATTCATCCATGTTTTTCCTCCAAAAATCTTTCCCTCCCTCACACTTCCAGACTTGTTTGTTCTACTTTTTTCAACTTCCAAGTTTCACTAACTATGTCACTACTGATCTTACCCACTGTCTTGTATGGTCTTATCTTTGTTTGCCTAGAAATATTTTATTTCTCAGTATTCTCTGCGGTCTCGCTACACATTTATTTCCTCATACTATTCTGGCTTCAACTTCTTGCCTTGGTCTTATCTTTGTTTGCTTAGAAATATTTTTATTTGTCTGGCTTTCTAGGCCTATTTTCGGTTTTCTGGCAAATATTGTTCCTAGATATTTGAATTGTTCTACATCATCAAACCTGTATGTTTTCCCTCGACTTGTATCTCTTGTCTTTTTGATATTCTTCTTCCCTCCAATCCATGTATTTAGGTTTTCTTTAGATAATACATTACATAGCACCCGTTTACTGCCCACCTGTTCTTTTAATTTTGTCCTATTGCTAGTACTGCGAGAGAATCTTAAAATGCCATACACTGATGCCTTTTAAAATAATAATGCCTGATCTATTAACTCCTGCATCTTTTATGAATTGTTTAATGATAATCTAAACAACACTGATAGGTGATAATAAAGGATTGCCTTGCTTATATTTCTTTTCTCTTTATCTTAGGCTTGTTGACATTCTGCAATTAAAACTACGGTTGGTTTACCATATTCAAAGCTGTCAGCCTTCTCTTAGTGTGTGTGTGAGAGACAGAGAGTGACATCTGATAAAAAATCTACCAAAAATGCCAAAAAGGTTCAGGCTTGAACTAGCTTCAACAAGTTTGATCTCAAATTTTGCATTCTTTTCAAAAACGGTGTAATATACAGCATATTCCATTTAAAATAACGAATTTGTCAGCTTATATACTCCACTTTCCCTAATGATTTTACTTTAAAAATATTATTAGTTATGAACGTAAATAGATAATAGCTTCACTCATTCTGCCAGACTTTTGGATGCATTCCACGGTAAAATATTGACTACAATATTCAGAGAACCCGTAAATACGAACAATGGTAAAAATCACTTCTGTTTGTACAAAAACAGCAGTATATCTAGCTCTCAGCGCTATTTAGAGCCCACCCAGCCAAACATACAGTGGCTGACAAATTGTCTTAACTCCAAAAGACCGACAATTCAAATTAATGTGGGGCCGAGGGCGAGCAGATGATCTCGAGGGTGGAATACTAATGTAAAAATAAATTAGATCCAGGTATATGAGAGCAGCTTTCCGAGCATTAAAATTGGAATTTAGACCCGAGGCCGTCCCGTTCATAATATTAATTTTTGGGAACGGTGGATTAATTGTTCTCTTATGGAATGCTATCAGAATGACGGCCAAAAATAAACAGAATAATTTAATATGCGCGATTTCCTTTTAGAAGCTATTTTTACTTTCTGGAATTTGTCAGATAATTTTAAAAAATAAAATAAATAACAATATATTTCAGAACTTATCTAAAAAAAAATTCTAACCAGGTGATTCCAAATATTGAAATCCGATTACTTTTTGTAGGTATTAACTCCAGTTGACAGTTCTACACAAAAGCACAAATTTCTACTTATTATCATAATACGTCAAGTTTGAATTTGTTTGTTCTATAGCCGCCATTTTTAAAGTGATTTGACAGCAAAGTGACAGCACGTTGAATTGCTCTATGCAGTATTCTAGGTTATGTTCAAGTGACGTCAAACGTCTAATCTGTGGTTTAAACGATTTACAGTAATTAAATAAAGTGTGCAACGAAAGACTGAAGAACGAATACAAAATACTGCAGCTAACCGGATTAACTGTTATCTATCATGAACTTAGACAATATTGTTATTGAGATATAAGTGGTCTGCTTACTTCCTGCTCGGCCTAAGCGGCTCGACTTACACGAAGCGACCTACATTGAAACAGGTACTTCACGCAGACCTGTCGCCCTGGGTGACGAGCCATTAAATCTCTTAATGATACTGCAGAAAACAACTACTCCGCGGACTAATGCCCCAACCGGCATTGAATTACTCATTTACAATTTAATGGCTTGTCGCCCAGGGCGAGAGGTCTGCGTGAAGTACCTGCTGCGATGTAGGTCGCTTCCTGTAAGTCGAGCCGCTTAGGCCGAGCAGGAAGTAAGCAGACCACTTATGTCTCACCTCCACTCAGTTTATATGTGAACATAGGTACATATGAAGGAACAGCCACTTCAGTTGTCGGTCATCTCACCTATGGCATACTGATGAGGGCTAACAAGCCCGAAACCGGTCTATGTCTGGTGGTGTGTCCGACAAGGGTTCTTGGCTGTTCACACAGATACTGCAGGAGTAATTCAATGCCGGTCGGGGCATTAGTCCGCGGAGTAGTTGTTTCCTGCAGTATCATTTACAATATTATTATTAACAAAAATGTTTATTTTTGTCGTTTCTACACTAGACAATGTTGCAAAAAAACGACAGCATGGTAGTTGACATATCTAGCCATCTCGGACGATGATTGATTGTCATAGGCGCCGACTTTCTGTAGGAAAAAAAGGTTTTGCTCCATTTTTTAAACATCGAGCTAGAATTCTGAAATACATTTTTTATTGTCTTTTAAACTTCTCTGAGCACGTGGTTAAAATGTTTGTACTTAGTCATAGTTAACCCTGTATATTTGGCATAGTTTGAATAAATAATTGCACGTAAAATTATTATAGAAATGTTATTTATTTACCGAATAATTACAAAGTACCTCTTGCTGCGACACCCTTTGCGCATTCACAACTAGACATAAAGAAGTTTGAAACTATTCAGCTTAATAGAAATCAGATCCGAGGCGAAATAAAGGCATCGCCGCACATATAAATTGCATATCCTCATTTCCTCGCCATTAAGTACAAGCAACAAACACCGGCAATTTATCAAGCGCTGCAACCTGTTTCGTCTGATGATAAACCGCGACTTCCAGCACCAATAAATAACGGCGGAGGAAAGGATTTGTAATGACACAGCCGTTCACTCAGCACTATCGGGTCCCGGGTCCCCGACCGGCAGACATTGAGCCGTAATAATGCACCTCCTATCTCCATCTCCGTGTTTACAGGCTCTTATCTGCCTACGTGGTGCAGGTTTGCATGTTATCGCACTACTTCACTGCCACCGAAAGCTTAGGAGCAAGATGGTATCAGAGCGGCACGTATGTGCTTTATGTCAATGATAAATGGTGACTGCGGGGTTAATAATTATATGTCTATCTGGTCCCCACGAGTTGAACTTATAATTATAGAGAGACTGCAGAAGTATAATTCATTTTGTTTCGTAACACCACAACGGTATTTAATGTTACTCTCCATGTTTCCATTGTGATAGATTATGTAAGTCATTTTACTTTTAGGAAAACGCAGTACCCATTTGACACCGGGACACCCTTTTAAAGTTTTTATTTGCAGGGCGATTTTTCCCAACGTTTTTTTAAAGTTTCACATGAGAATAAGTAGTGTCCAAGTACAGCCAAAAAGTACCTGGCTATGTCTAGGACAAATCTTCGCCTAGAGACAGGTATTCAAACTGGACACTGATGTCTAAGGAAGCACCTCTATTACATGAGGAAGTGTGAAACACCTCTTTGTAGGGGTTCCGAACAGGAAGACGAGACAATACTCCATGCACTCTGTGAGTGCACTGCCATCTCGTCAATAAGAGAATCTGTGTTGGGAGAACTTGGACCTTCTATGGCCTACATTAGAGAGATCGCCCTGAGTAACATCACCACATTTTTCCTTATTAGGTTGGTTGATGGCTCAACTGGATTGATCTCCTAAGAGATTTAAGAATTCTAAATGTGTTTTGTTAAAATGAGCCCAAATATATAGTATGCACATCTGGCAATAGGGTCTGACCGCTTTTCTAGGTATAGGAGAGAGTATACATTTTGTAACATAAACCATCCTTTGCCTGTTTAATAAATTAGTCTGCACTGAGAATTCAACAAGAGCGTTTCATTTCATCAGGTTATGGGCCCAGTCCCGTGATTGTGCGAAACAAGTTGATAGTTTTTCTCTGA
Source organism: Monochamus saltuarius (assembly GCA_025584915.1). Classification (NCBI taxonomy): domain Eukaryota; kingdom Metazoa; phylum Arthropoda; class Insecta; order Coleoptera; family Cerambycidae; genus Monochamus; species Monochamus saltuarius. Next base: position 10,600,387 of record CM046721.1, on the reverse strand, counting down.
TCAGTGCAAGTATGGCCGCGAATTATATAGTGAATGTCCCGAAGTTAAAAGGGCGTGAAAATTACTCAGATTGGGCGTTTGCTATAGAAAACTTTTTGGTACTTGAAGGACTTTCAAAGTGTGTATCGGAAGTTGTGGAGGCAGATGACGCCAAGGCAAAAGCAAAAATAATGCTCACCATTGATGCCTCATTGTACGTGCATATAAAGGAAGCGAGAACTACAGTGGAATTGTGAAAAAAGTTAAAATCGTTGTTTGATGATTCTGGTTTCGCCAGAAAAATTGGACTGTTACGAAATTTAATTTCCGCAAGACTAGAAAACTTCGAATCCATGTGTGCTTATGTTAACCAGATAGTGGAAACCGGGCAAAAGTTACGTGGTACAGGGTTTAACATAGACGATGAATGGATTGGTTCATTGTTATTAGTAGGTTTACCTGACAAATTTTCACCGATGATAATGACGATCGAGCATTCAGGAATACCTATTTCTGCGAATACTATCAAAACCAAATTGTTAGAGATGGATGGAAATGTTGGCAGCACCGCTAATGCATTCGTCTCCAAAAGATGGCATGGCGGTAAACAGCAGGTTGGTAACACGATGAAAACCAAGAAAGATATGAAAGATATTAAGTGTTACAAATGCAGGCAGATGGGACACTTTAAAACTAAATGTCCAAATGTTGGTGTTTCGGAATTTAGGCAACAAAAATCTCCGAATGCTTTTAGTGCCGTGTTTTTAAGTGGTAATTTCAAAAAGACTGATTGGTATGTGGACTCTGGTGCAAGTGTTCATTTAACAACGAGTGAACACTGGGTTGAGCAGCGATCAACGAATACAGAGACCAGTCAAATAATGGTAGCCGATCAAGACAAAATATCGGTAGTATGTTCAGGAAATGTGAAACTCGAAACTGTTGTTGGTAAAACCCAATACGAAATTACTGTGAAAGACGTGTTATGTGCTCCAGAGTTGACTACAAATTTATTGTCTGTAAGTCAATTGATTAAAAATGGGAATGCTGTTCATTTTAAATCTGATTGTTGCCAAATATATAATGTGCAAGGAGTGTTAGTAGCCACAGCTGATTTGAAAGATGGTGTATATAGAATAAACAATACAAGCTCTGAAAATTGTTTGATATCATCGTCAGTGGCACAGCAAGTCACAGCGAACACTTGGCATCGAAGATTTGGGCATATAAACAGTAATTATTTGAACCAAATGAAGAAAAAGGAACTGGTAGATGGTCTCGTGTATTCAGGTGTAGCGGAAATAGAAAAACAAAACTGTGAAGTTTGTTGTGAAGGTAAGCAATGCCGGCTGCCATTCATACACAAAGGCACACGAGCTGAAGAATTACTAGGAGTTATACACGCAGATGTATGTGGTCCCATGGAAAAAAAATCAATTTGTGGAGCCCAGTATTTCTTAAATTATGAGGATGATAATAGCAGAATGGGGTTTGACTATTTTTTAAAGGCTAAAGATGAAGTATTAAGTTGCTTCAAAAACATTAAATATCTAGACGAAAACCAAATAGATAAGAAAATCAAGGCACTCAGATCAGATAATAGTGGCGAGTTTTGCAGCACCGAATTTGAATGTTTCCTGAGAGCTAATGGAATCCTGCATCAGAAGACCAGTCCATACACACCTGAGCAGAACTGCATGTCAGGAAGGCTAAATCGTACCATTGTCGAGAAAGCAAAGTGCCTGCTTTTTGATGCAAACTTGGAAAAGAAATTTTGAGCTGAAGCAGTAAACACTGCAGTTTTTCTGAAGAATAGATCGATTGCATCAGGGTTGCAGAAAACCCCCTATGAAATGTGGACAGGGGATAAACCCGACGTTAGCAATTTAAGAATCTTTGGCAGTCCAGTAATGGTGCATGTTCCGAAGCAAAAAAGACTGAAGTGGGACAGAAAGGCTGAAAAACACATTTTGGTAGGCTATAGCGATAACACTAAAGGCTATCGGGTTTATAATATGAAGTCCAATGTGATAACCATCAGCAGAGATGTCATTATAATGGAAAACGTGCAGGAAATCACTGAAAAGAAAGTGAACAAAGTGTAGAGGTTCCAGTTTTAGTGGGAGGCGGAGACAGCGAGAATACAGAGAACAATGACGATGCAAATTTTAGTGACAAATCAAGCAACACGGAAACGTTTAGTGGGATAGATGAGAGTGATGATAGTGACTACTATGTACTGTACTACCATGTAGAGGCCGAAGACATGATAGACATAGTGCGAATATAGTTAAAATCCTGTCGGATACAAATCAAGACCGGAGAGGTTCAAGATTAAACTTTCCAGTAAGGTTTTCTGGATCCAGTATTTATTAGCTATGATTGTACATTCAAAGATTTTTATTTAGTTATAATATTTGTTATTCCACTTCACCTCAAGGCTTGTTTTGATTCTAATATTGAACTGCTCCAGAACGATTCAAAATGACAGAGAATATCATTAATGATGACATCTAAGCGAAGATTTATATATTGTTCCCAGCTGTCTTGTAAGGCTCATATTGTTGAATTTTTTTCTTGTGTTTTCTCCAATTTAGATCAATTCCCCATTCCTATCACCAATTTTTCGAATACTATCTGAAAGCCATTCTTGAAAGCATCTTGATATAGCTTTTTGGTGAGAAGTAAATCGCATAAGCTGGTTCCAGAAACTGTGTTCCATGCCTTTGTAATGGCCCATGAAATGAATTTATCACTTTACTTCATCATCTAGCAACAATCCAACTTCCTATAATTTCAAAAAATAAAAGCAATTTCAATTGTGAAGGCCTTATAGCGGGTAGCTGCAGTTTGAACTTAAAAGCGTTTGACAAATCCTTTCCCAAAACGTTCTTTACTTGCGGTGGGAAAACGCTGTTTATTATCAGATGGAGCAAGCACAGTCTTGATGTTGATTGTATTTAGCGCTGTAGAAACCGCTATGTTCAATTCATTTATTATCTGCTGCTGTGGTATTCCTTTGATCCCGTTCCTATTGTACGAGGACGAATGAGTCAAAGAAGTTAATTTCTATAAGTGGGTCTTTATTGCTTTGTGACGCTATTTACGGTTTTCAGGCTCTTTACAGTATTTGGACGAAGGTAAAGTTCGGATTTTACACTATGTGTGAAAGTGTTTATATCAGAGAATTTATTTTTACGTTTCCAGTCTCGATGAAAATCCAGAATTAAATAAACGTTCATATCAGAACTGACAATATTATTATTTTTATTAAAGTTTGTCTTTAAACTTTCGTTTTGCATTAAAAAATTACAAGTAAAATAAGTTTGGACTTAGGTTTTAACAGAATCGGCCAACACTCACTTTCCACTTTTAAAAATTTAAAGTTAATATTAATAACTAATGAACACTATATGCACTAGCACTACACACACTCTCTCATGAATTATATATTTATTATTCCTCTTTAATAATAATAATATTTTTTACTTCGCATAATGTATACATATCGCAAAATCTTCTGTAGTTTTTTTGGGTTTTTGCCACACTTCTGAAAAAATAATAGATTAATTAAATAAGCCCTTGCACCAAACGGAACAGTCAAGGGTTATTTTTGAAACTATGTTTGCCTAACCAAAAAATCTCACACTGAAAAAACAGATAAGTAAAAAATAACAAAAAATCACATCACTATCGCGCACTTCCGTATTATTGACGTTTCAAAAACCTCTCTGTTTTCGTTCTCAAAATCGTATTAAAAATGTTAAACGTATGTCAAGTTTGACAGTTTAAAATTTGTTTATCTGCTTCCATAGAGATGTTAAATGATTTTTATTTTATTGTTACTTACTTCTTCTTGATACAACTTTTGAGAACGAAAACAGAGAGGTTTTCGAAACGTCAATAATACGGAAGTGCGCGATAGTGATGTGATTTTTGTTATTTTTTACTTATCTGTTTTTTCAGTGTGAGATTTTTTGGTTAGGCAAACATAGTTTCAAAAATAACCCTTGACTGTTCCGTTTGGCGCAAGGGTTTATTTAATTAATCTATTATTTTTTCAGAAGTGTGGCAAAAACCCAAAAAAACTAAAGAAAAACTAAAACTATGCCACAAATAAATAGCTTCAGACAATATCGCAAAATCTTGTTGTGTAGATTTTAGCAAACGTTTCCCTGTAGTGAATTATTCGTAACTGAAATGTGTAGCACATTTTGCAGGTGCAGGTGCAGCTCTGCAGGTGTTAGTTTTGCAAATTTATGCTCTCCGACAGGGCCTAAACTGTATTTCGATTGCTGACACCTTCAAAATGTATACGGATTATTATACAGAGCACAATACATTAATTAAATAAAACAAATACAGATATTTCACCGAGGAAAATTAACTTAAAAAACCTTAAAATTTTTGTTTTATATTAAAGGAGTTAAAAATGAAAAAGGAATGTTGGTCGATTCTGATAAAATTGTAGATACTTACTTTAAATTTTACTTGTAACTTTTTTAATGTAAAAAGAAAGTTTAGACAAATTTGAAAATTGAACCAATCTAAGCGCACATAGTAATGGCAAGAAGATTATTTAATAGTGGCTATAAACTCACTTATTTGAAATAGAAAGGAATACTTGCTGGTATTGCTATACAACTAGTAATCCTAGGATGAAAGCCTAATAACCCCAATATAAATTTTTGCTGTGGTGAAAATTTGCAAAAGCTACTATAACTACTTTTTTACCGCTAGTAGGATCATTTAGTATTTTTTTTTATTCTGACAGCAACGTAACTTTTCTGGAGTCTGTTTAATGCAGATATTTTGTTGGACATAATCAATGCCTACTAATGGCTAAAAGATATTTATCTCAGTGTGGTAGGTATAATTCACAAATTTAAACGTCTGTTTATAGATGTATTATAACTGTATTATCTTTCACGATTCTTGGAGAAGTGAAAAAACAACATACTATCACGGGCATTAGCTTTACAATCATCCACTGAGCAGTAAGATTCATGACAAATCATTATTACTGATCAATAGTCCCAATAAATAGCCGACGATCGGCCGTGCATATTCAGAAGTGGGTTCGCAGGGGGGACAACCAGTGGTGGGAAATGAAGAGTAGTCCAATTTTTAGTATATTTAATCTGTAGTATGGTTCTAAATTGAATATATTCATTTTTTTTAACTGAAATTGAAAAATTAATATTGCAAAAGTAATTGAAAGTATCACAATTTCTTTGACAGAATTACCAGATCCTTGGTAGCATTTCTTTTATTTTACTGTACTAGTACCATTTTATAATATATTACGCTACTGAATTATTTTTTATTTCTTTCTTAGTTACCGTCAGAAATAATTAACTTCAACATCCTGTAACTTCTAAACCGTCAGTAATTCAACACAGTTTATAATACAAATATGCAATATTGCATCGTCCCGTACACCTACCCTGTAGAATACCCTACAAGCGACACCACTGCCTGCACCATGTCTCCATGATCGATGATCTGGCCCACAAGCAATCCGAAACCGCCGAAGCAGGCCCCATCGTCGCGACAATGTCACATGCAATGTATCTTTCGTGTTGAGCCGGGTCAGCGCCAGCTCATCTCGCTGATAATTGATTTGTAGCTCATTTCCTGTCGGAGATTAATGATAAACCGTCTGTCAACACAATATTATACATGCGGACAAAAACGAGATGTCCACTGCAGGTGCGACAGCGTCGCCACCGTCGGTACGGGCCCGGAACTAAACTCGCCCCGCCGAATAATAACATAATTAATGGACGGGAGCGGAATAAATGCCGCCATTTAACATAACTCATGAGTTTATTAACAAAAAATATATGTTCGGCGCGCAAAACCTTATCATTAGATCCTATTATGTTATAATGTCCTCGGGATAATAGATTTATGTTGTTTTTACAGGGGCTCTTCATTAGTTAGCTTGCCGGACCTTTGTTCGGGCACTGATGGGCTTTGTACTTTTGGTCCAGGCTTTTAGAAGTGGTCGGAACTATTTTCGTAAGTCGGCGCTACCCCTTTTTGTCCTAGCGAGTTGCTGTTGATTACTTTCTACACTGAGTTTCCAGTTTCATAAAACTTAATGTCTGGAATTTGCTTCAATTAAAATACAGGCTCAGAGAACAGAAACTAAAAACCATTGACTGGGCAAGAAAAGTTAAGAACTTTTTGCTAAAGAGTTATTTCTACTCAATATCAGAGTGTGTAATTTATAGAATGTAAAACTGTACTTTCCAATACGTAAGTTTTGTCTTGTGTTCTGACTCAAAACCACTTCAATTCCATTGTTTTTTCAAAGATTCACTATCCAATCGTATCATATCACCCTATTGCTGCTATTAAGTGAATAACTCTTCTCTATAAGAACTAATTTTATGATCAAATCAATTTGAATTTTTTCTGTCAACTCTAAAATCTATTGAATCAATAACTCACTGATCAAGTACAAATCCAAGTAGCTCCAAATGGTATCGTAGTAAGTTTGTCATGACGTCGATATTCAGAAAAGTGTATTTTAAATAAATTTTAGAAAAGCTTTATGGAAGGTTTGTTCCATAAAACAAGAAGAATACTTTAATGAAGTTGGTAAAAGTAAGAACCAATTTTATGATCAAATCTACATGAATTTTTTCTGTCAACTCTAAACCTATTGAATCAAAAACTGATTCACTGGTCCTGTACAAATCCAAGTAGCTCCAGATGGTACTGTAGTAAGTTTGTCATGACTATGTTAAAAAAGTCTTTTAAATAAACTTTAGAAAAGCTTTATAGAAGGCTTGTCCCAGAAAACAAGAGAGATACTTTAGTAAAGTCAATATAAGCAAACTTATTCTATAAGATCAAATTTTATAATCAAATCTGCATACTCTCTGTGAAGAAGCGGCGCTAAGCGAAGATAAGCGTCATTTTGATCCTGTATCCTCGCACTAAGACAAAGCGACGGAAGGAAAATACTAAGTGACTTTTGACTAATTGATATGAGTACATAAAAGCCACATGGTATTTTCAATGTGATTGCTTTGTATTAGTGTGTAGACGCAGGATCAAAATTACGCTTCCCTTCGCTTCGGGGCGCTTCTAATCAATGGGCAATGATGGTACAAACATTTTTAGGGTGCATTATTAACTGATCTCAATGGCATAACAACATGGGTGAATGTTTGGTCCACATTAATTCTGTTTATGTAAACACCAGATTCACCAAAATGTAGTTTTTCATTTCTAGATATCCTTGTCAAAAAAAGATCAGATGAAATTCTAGGACGTGGCGGTTAAGAAAGTCAAACTATAGAGATAAATATTAGAACGTTGAAACCATCTGACGTGAAGCAAGATATCCTCAACATTTTTTAATTAGAATACTTGTGCTAAAAACTGCATCACTTATAATCAATTATCACAGGAAACTGATATGCTAACAAATATATTGAACAAATCATCAGATACCTAATAATAGAAGTAAAATGTAGTGCCAATAATCTACAAGGATATACTGTGTCTCAAATATAATCTAATAGGTATATCAATACTGTTTGTAACATGTCAAGGAAGGTTTGACCTATTCCAAGACAAATTGTAGACACGATGAATTATCTGATATATAAGTATATATTGAACAAGTAGGTGACCCTAGCATGAATTTAAAAGTAATACTCTCACTTGCCATATTTAAATTTTAAGCGGGCAGAAGTGAAAACTAGTATTAAATATTTGACCTAGACTAGAATAACAACAGTAATCCAGAAAAATGGAATAATTTCAATCGAAAATACCCGGAATTTTAAAGCGGCCACGTTTGCCCTATTTTTATTTTATTTTTACATATACACAGATATCAGAAAGCATATGAAGATATCTTTACGGTAGACAATGGCGGTTATATATTTCATTATTTTACAATTTACATAATACTGCCTATTTGTGGTGGAGATATCTCAAATCCCTATTCGATAAAATCTAAACTTTCACTCCCACTACGTATCAAACTGATGTACAAATATTGAACAAAAGAAGTGAGTTGACAGAAGAAAGAAGGAGAATATTAGATTGTGGTAGAGGTAGGTAGAAATGTCTATAATAAAAAACATTACTATAAAAATAATTAAAAACTATGCCATATCATCGATATAAATTTATACTTGTCAGTAGGGAAAATTAGTGTTTACTTCATAGCGCTGTAAAACCCAAACTAATGAATATAATAAAAAAAAATTTATAATAAAAGTTCTTCGTTGAAAACCATTCTACAAAAATGCTCTGTTGTCATTTTTCTTTAAATAAAAAAATAAATAAATTATAGCGTCCAAAAGAAAATTTGTCCAAAAATTTTTATTGTTTTTCTTTAATATCTTTGTTATTTTCGATTTTACAACAAAAACTTACTGGTCTATAATTGTAGCGGATTCAATTTGCAATAAAAAATGTTTTTTAAAAAAATGTTGTATGACCAATAGTTTACCTGATAAATGATAAAAACGCCCTTTTCCAAGATGGCGGCCGAAGTTGGAGGGTTGTGACCTCACAAACTTCAAGTTAAGCTTGTTTTGACCCCCCCTTCATATCTAAACAATAAAATTGCGGCCTATAAAAAACGCACGCTAAGGCCAAAATAATGTAACATTTTAGTGGACTAATGTTGCATCTAATCATGGACCGAAACTGGAATGATCGACTCTTATTTAATACAAATAATCCACCGTAATCAGGTTATGAATTTGCGTGTAGTAGTTCAACCATAGCTCTTCCAACGAAACGCGACTGCAAGTCTCTCTATTCAAACAGTTTACTTTTAAGCGGGCGACTACCTAATTAATTGGGTTATAATTGCATGGAGTAACGTCGCACTTTGATGTGAATCGCTCAACTGTTCTAATCCTTTCTGGTGCAGGTAGCTGCCGCGGCCTCAAATACGTGTGATTAACAGTGGAATACACATGAGGTTCGTTTATTAATGCGACAGAGGTTTAGAGAACTCTTATTTAAATATAATTAATACGACAGTTTATTTGTCGTATTATTTAGACAATAGCGTTTCCATCGAAATATTGATGCATTAAACACGTTTCTATTGATTGAATCAAAATTTGTTTCTCTTTAACAAACAATTACAGGAACTGATCAAAGATATAGAATGCCGACATATCTAGATTTAATACGAGGTGTGTTCAAGTTCTAAGGTCTCCAATTTTTTGTTTCGGAAATGGGAGCAGATAGACACCTGCGGTTTGGTTTAAAATACTTGTGAACTCGTTGTGAATGCGTGACAGAGATGGCAGCACTGAACGACACACATAGGCTCTAGTGGTAGCAACGGATTGAAAAGCGATTTTGGTACTTAAAAAGATGACGTTTTCGTTACAAGAATGCTGAGTAATCATTCGTTTTCTCCACTTGACGTGGTGCGACACACATTCAAATTTATCACCAGTTCACTGAGATATTTGATGATTGTGCCATGAATGTAAAAAATATGCCACGCGATGAAGGTATGAATGGGACTGTTTTGGTTCAACGTTTGGCCTTCTTTGAACTATCTGATCCACGAACTCACATTTTTCACATTCATGAGACCACTACCACATGTCTCAGTAAACTGACGATAACTTTCAAGCTCCATCACGTAAGTGGATAAAACGAATCATTACTCGTTGTACTTGTAACAAAAACGTCGGCAATTTGTGTCAACAACACTTCTCACTCTTACATCCACCATTAAAGGATCTGTGTGCCGCACAGTGCTGCCATCTCTGTCACGCATTCACGAGTTTCAACGTATTTTTTTAAAAAAACCGCATATTTTCCCAGTTCTGAAACAAAAATTCCTTACAACTTGAACGCATCTCGTGTAATCTCTACTGGAGTCCACCAAGGTAGTGTTCTAGGGTCTCTTTTCTTTTCCAGTTATAGTGCTTACATATTCACTCTTAGTTTTTCTGACATTTCCCTAGCTGTGGCCCAGATCAACGCTAACCTCAGTTCTATCTCTGAAGTATCTTTGGTTCACAATCCTATTTTAAATTAATCTAAAAATCAATCGTTAATTTTTGTAAATAAAAAGAATCTCATTGTAGATGACCTAGATTTTACCATTGTTTTGAATGGACTATTGTTGTAACAGATAATTGAAAAAAAATTGGGTTATGAAAAGCTTAGAATTGTTAAGAAGTTGTAATTAATGTTTACAACAAATAAATATTGTTGAACTTTTTATAGTTAATAATATCTTCGAACCATTTCCACCATATTTATTCAATATTTCCGTTTGTGGTAAAAAATCTCGTGACATCTTTGTTTTCATAAGCAGAATAATAATATGAATGCATTGTCTTTCATCTTTAACAGGTGCAATTTTGTCAATTCAGTACGCCTTCCGGCATTTGCAAACCCCACTGTCAATGGGGCAACTTTTATCATAAAATGAGCTCTATCGTTGGTTTCCACCAAATTGAGTTATATTTTCTTTCGTTAAAATCTTAAATCTTTTTGACCGAAATCCTTCTGATTTTCTCTTTAAAAACGTAATTAAATGGGCGTACTTACTAATAACCGCATTTTTCTTCATTGATATAGCTGAACGTAGCATATAAATATATCCAAAGCGACGAAGGCTTTCTATGTGATGAAAGATATTCGAAATATGCCAGAACTGGGTTGTTTACTGGGTGAGAAGCACAAACCTAGAAAAAATATAGACTGTTGCAGTCATCCGGCGACCACTAATTCATGGCTGCCCAAAAAGGTCCAGAATCACTAAAACTTGGTTTTTATGCCAATTTACGTTGGTTGTATTGTAGCGTGAATCTCATTTGTTTACTGTGATTGGTCACATTCATGTCACATTCTTTAATGACATTTAAAATAACAGCAAGTTAGTTAATTTCATATTGCAATGCAGCCATCATATTTGCACAACTGGCAATATAAAACAAATAAGATATCAATTTTCTGGACCTTAGATCCCTAAACAACGCGGCACATGTCACATGACCTATATCATGAACCGACGCTGTCTATATTTTTTCTAGGTTTGTGGTGAGAAGTGACACCGGTAGACGCCTGGAGGGGATAACTGAACTAGTGATAATCGATCAGTTATCTACCAGGGTTAAAAATGATTAAATTACTAAAATGGCTATTAAAAATTATGGGTTTGTTATGTGTTTGTGACACATCATAAAAAAATAAAAATAAAAAATGTTGTCCAAAAAAATAAAAAAAATGTTATCACTTAGGGGTATGTAAAATAGATTACGACCGATTCTCAGACCTACCGAATATACATATAAAATTTCATAAAAATCGGTAAAGCCGTTTCCGAGGAGTTGGCGTCTAACACTGTGACACGAGAATTTTGTATATATAGATTGTTTTTCGCAAAAATTGAACGTTACACAAAATTGGGCGCGTATAATGAAGTTGTCAAAGCTGGTTACCATGAGATCGGTAAGTAGAGCACCTAATAATTTTGAATTTCAATTTATGAAAATGTTTCTGATATTTTAAGACAGATCGAATCTGCAAATGGACCGTTGTAGATTAAATTTTGAATGATACATGTTCTATATGAACAATATAACGCCTCGTAATTTAACATTGCATGCGTTTCATTATATTGTTCACAGCGATACTAGTATAATTAATTACTATTATTACTTACCCTTAAGTTGCGATTTCCTCTCCAAGAGAGATGATTTACACATAAGAAACCAATACATTTAGGTATTGGCCCAAAACTTAGGTAAAATGAGATACCAAATTAAAAACGAAAAATGAATTCCCGATAAAATGATAAAACTCTTTTCCAGTGCAAACTCTATATCAATCAATTCATCTCGTTCTCGTTTTTGGCTGACAGGCACTCACTTTGATCAGTGATAATTTGGTTACGGTCTGCACTGATTTTTGTCCGGTCCCCTTGGACCGGCATCATTCATCATGGTAGCAATTAGCTTTAAAATCGGGTTTATTAAAGACCCTTGTTCGGCCACCTGATGCAATCGGACAGCGTAAGAGTAACAAAACGTGGCTATTTAAAAATGCAAGTTGGGAAGGGCAGTCAGCGGTTAATAATGATGGCTTCGGTTAGTGGATGTTCTACGTGTCGATCAATATGTAGCCTGTCAGATGTGGACGTTCCTTGTAAATTAAACACCTGTGTTTAAGTTCTATTGTCTTTGTTTTCAGTTCTCAAATTACCGAATAATAGATGAGTAGTATTGAAAAGGTGAAGATAGGCAACCAAGTTTACGAGTAAGTAATGTTTTTTTCTTAATAAGAATGATATAATTTTGAAACGATATGGCAATCAAGCTAAAAAAGTTATATCTGCCACTAGTTGTCATCTCAGCATACTCTAACAATTTAATATGGCTAAACACACGCTTCAAGAATGTTTCGTTATTATACAAAGATTTTATGAAAATAGACGATCTTTTATGATAACTTATTGCGCACTATGAGAAAACTTTGGTCTAAATTATCACCCTTGTTTGCTTGTCATTCGTAGCATTTTTTTGTTACTATTTTTACTCTACTTAAGTTTCTTCTTTTCCAAACACCCTATATATATGTTCTTTATTTTGCCTAAACCAACGCAACATAACCTTCAACTTTGTAATACTAATACAGCAATTTCCTGATGGATTTTGAATGGAAACGTTGTGGCATTTCTAGTGTTACTACTACCTTATTTGGAAATTTTCTTGTAGCACAGTATGTATTTGGTATTTTTATAGGATACATGATGTGAACGTGTAATTTTTTTCATCAGTGTAGGAGGACCTGCTTCTAGCTATAGTTGATTGAAAAGTTACATTTGGGGTTGCATTTTTTAGAGGACGCAATTTTATTGTTTAGATGTGAGAGGGGGGGTCAAAAAAAGCTTAACTTGAAGTTTGTGGGGTCACAACCCTCCAACTTCGGCCGCCATCTTGGAAAAAGGGGGTTCAATTGTTTTTAGCATTTATCAGATAAACTATTGGTCATACTAATTTTTTATTGCAAATTGAATCCTCTACAATTTTAGTCCAGTAACTTTTGTTTTAAAATCAAAATAACAAAGATATTAAAGAAAAACAATCAAAATTTTTGGACAAATATTCTTTTGGACGCCATAATTTGTTTATTTTTTTTTTTACAAAAAATGACATCAGAGCATTTTTGTAGAGTGGTTTTCAACGAAGAATTTTTATGATATACTTTTTTTATTAGGTTTATTAGTTTAGGTTTTACAGCGCTGTGAAGTGAACACTAATTTTCCCTAATGATAATTATAAATTTATATCAATGATATGGCATAGTTTTTAATTATTTTTATAATAATATTTTTTATTATAGATATTTCAATATTGGTATGCTCTGATGTCATTTTTTTTAAATAAAAAAATAAATTTGGATTGTTTTTCTTTAATATCTTTGTTATTTTTGATTTTACAACAAAAAGTTACTAGACTAAAATTCATTCATTGATCGATATAGATTCAATTTGCAATAAAAAATGTTATTAAAATAATTTTGTATGACCAATAGTTTACCTGATAAATGCTAAAAACCATTTAACCTCCTTTTCCAAGATGGCGGCCGAAGCTGGCCCACAAACTTCAAGTTAAGCTTTTTTGACCCCCTCTCACCTCTAAACAATAAAATTGCTTCCTCTAAAAATGCACGCTAAGGCCAAAATAATGTAACATTTCAATGGGCTACTAAGAGTCCTCCTAACCTGTTGATCTACGTCCCCAATGAATTTTACAATTATTTTTAATCGCTACCTTGGCTTCTCTCGACAAGTTATTAATTACTATCACAATGACGCCACCAGCATCGGCGTCGGTACGTCGATAGGATACGGCATTCACGCCTGTTAATTGGAAATTCAATTTAACCGAATGGAAAAATGATTAGAGATGATTTACTAGGATTGTTTATTCCGTGCAGTCTGATGTTTAATTACACGTTACAGACTAGCTATTAGTATGCGTGTGTGTGGTAAAATCGATTAATCGGTATTTATTCAATAGGTATAAACACAATTATGGCGGTCTTAAGTTTAACTGATGGTTGGATAGTTTTGCCGTGGGTGTTGAATGGATTAAAATATGCTGGTAGTAGAGAGGAATGCACTGCTTATCTTGAGCAAGAGAACTTATCTTTAAGATCATTAAAAGCGATGTTATAGATTGATTGTAGATAAACGTAGTTTATATTTATCTTCTTGTACGTTTTGAACTCGTAAGTTATTGGCAGCAGCTATGACATGTTTGCGTAAAACATCAATAAGGTCCACTTCGGTGCAATATACGAGTATATCATTTTTTAAATATCTCCACAAAAATAAGTCCAAATGATTTAAGGTCGGGAGATCGGGGCGGTCCTCCTCGTCAAATCCCCTGATATTAATGCTTGGACACGCTGTACATGGTACGGATATAATTGATCTCATGTAGGATACGTCACACTGCTGCAATACGTCGTAGACGTCCTGGACCTCCATCTCTTTCACGATTCGGTTGCAAATTTCCCGCGTCACGCCTACGTTTGCACTACACTTGCACTTACTGCACAACGTTGTAAAAGTAGCTGCATTTGACACATGTTTACCGGCAAATCGCTGCTAAAAAATGTTAATTCACCATAAATTAAAACAATACTCATCAACTGCGAGTTGCGATACGTAAGTCATTCTTGATATTTGAAAAACTAATGTAAATACTTGCATCACAAAAAAGTTAATATGATAAGTAATCGGATATTTGGAATCACCTGGCTACAGACTACAGTAGCTCAGTGATGTAGAGTTTGAAACTACTAGAACTTCAATATTTTTTTACGATATTGATTGCATTTTTCATGCCGCATCTATTGTCAAATTTGTTTTAGATAGCTTCTGAATCACCGTCTATAAATGACCACATATTTCCAACTCATTGGTAAGCTTAAAATGTTTAATGCAGCTTAGATAATGATGCCCGGAAGTTATCGGATGCTGTGTAACAACATTTAAATACATTACAGGGGTAATACATAATTTTACAATATAAAATTAAATCAAATTGTAGTAGGAAGTTGAGGGGGCGGGTTTATTGGATCGTAAAGGCGATGCAGCTGTGGCAGAAATTATACTGCTTGCAGGAAATCATTAACAATTCTAAACGCGTTTAAATTAGTAACAATATGTATAATAAAATAAAAGAAAAAGTAGTAATAATAACGGGTTGCATCATTCAGTTTCTCAGCTGAAGAATTTCATGTTGCTGGATTATTTTATTTCATTTAGAAAACTTAAGAAATCTCAAAATACCAATAAACATATTAAGTCTTTTCAAGCAAGGCATGTAGACTGGTTCTAAACTGTCAAAAACGTTCGTACAACTACTTGTTGCATCATGTTTACTGAAAACAAATTCATAACTTTACTGGTCCTTTACTGGTATTTTTAACAGTTTGAAACCAGTCAGAATTCTTTGCTTGAACAGACCTATTATGTACCCCAACTTATAGGAAGCGTTGTTGTTCATGCACGATGGTGCTCCTCCTTACAATAAATGTGTGTTAGGTTAGGTAGTCTATCTGCATGATAATAACTTTTGCAACTGAACGGTACAAGTTATCAAAATTCTATAAGGGACATTATTTACTTAAAAATGCATTTACCAGAAAAAATGTGAAAATTAGATATACGGAAAAAAAATTATGAAAATTTTTGAACTGAAGTATCCAGTTTAAGGCATTTGTACATGTAGTTTACATTAATTGCATCAATATATTTTCTTTTGCTAAATTTCATTTTAATTATTCAACGCATTTCAGTTTTATAAGCAATTGTTGAATTTTTTTTTTTTTCAAAAACGTTGGCATCCCCTAACGTTCTGACGGTGCAATTTTGCATATAGGTAAACTAGTATAGACCGTCATATTTTCAACTTTAGAATCTAAGGTGGCTCGCTGGTACATGCATTTCAGGAACACCCCTATAGGTATACAAGTCAGCATATACATCAGCAATTGACATATCTACAGCATATTATATGTCGTTTAATTATCTCTCTATTAGATTAGTACTGTTAGTAGTCTGTTTTGTTTGTAGTAGGTCAGTGATCGCGCAGTTTAAGGCGTCAGTACTTGAATCGAGGTGACGAGATCGGCGTGGGTTTGTGCCCTGCTGCCGGTAGACCGTATATAAGCTATATTCGTGGAGAGGATTAGCACCCGCTCTGCGGGTATGGTAGGGTGGAAGAATATTGGCTTGGGTCAATGTGAGAGATTGATACCGGTTGACATTTGACTACCCCCTAATTAATGCGGTTCCTGGGAGCGAATGCAGCATGCTTAATAATAATATGCCGCACAAGTCTCCGACTTCTGGGCTAATCCCCGTGATTAGAATGAGAGGTAGAGATATTATTATATTATTATTATTTTGTTTGTAATTATAGGAAAAATTCTAAATTTGAATATTTTTGTACATTTTTTTAGTTATTACCACTAAAATTTCGATTTATTGTATTTCCTGAAAAACTCATTTCTTTCAAATGTAAAGAGGGTGGACTCTATTGATTTTTTAATAAAGGATTTGTTTCTGAATTTTGTGGTACAACAATTTTTAAAATCCGCCAAAAAAGAAAACCATTTCTGCCAGTCGCGGCCTTCTAATGTTATTTTTAAAAATTAAAAAACGAAATACTTAAATCCGGAAAATGTGTGAGAAAATTGGTTCTACCATACGTAAAATGATCCACTGATTCCAAAAATGTCAAAAAATACAGGGTATCCCATTTAAAAATAGAAATTTAAGCTCATTTCCGGTCAAACCGGAAATGTCATGAAATCCGAAATAACCTGAAAGAATTCATGCCATCATCTAGTATAAATCCACCCAATTTCAAATTTTTATCAGCAATCATAAAAAAGTTACAGCGTCTCCCACTTAAATCAGTATAAAATTCAAGCAACCTCTCCATTTGTCAAATATAACACCACTACCACTGCAAATATGGTTACTAGGTATATTAAAAAGCATGGCAACCTTATCGGAAGACGTTTGACAAACGAAAGACAAAAAACTGCATCGATTTATTTTTCTATCTTCAAGGTCGAGTATACCAAAGGCTTTGATACTGTTCAATTATGTCATTACCCCAATCAATCTCGACCTTAATTGCGAAAGTTGATAAACTTAATAAATAAGCCAACTGTCTAACGAGCGTCGCCTTTTCGGTCTCAATAGGTATATTTTGTTTAATTAACTTGACGGCCCTCGTTAGGAGAAAATATAATTCCCTGAAAAAACCATTTATGAGAGCTCACCCGGAGCGCTTTTAAATGAAAAATTTATAAATATTCAAAGGCAGTTAGGAAGAAAATGAAACAAAAACATCGAGTGGGGATTTAGGGGCAATGAACAAAAAACCTTTATGCTGTTATTAAAAGGGACTCATAAAGCATTATGAGATAAACAGACGGGCAAACGAATGCCGACTGGTTTTTTTGAGGAGAGAGACTGGTCGCCCCTCAAAAAATACATCACGGATGGTCTTGTACAAACCTTCTAATGCCGTAGCTGAAATAATTTTTATATGCTAAGGAAATATCTCTTCTTTATGTCTGAAATACGAAAATATTAAAGGAAAATGTTTATTCTATACCCTATAGAAAATAACCCCTTGAAAAATATTAACAGCTACTCCTTTGTGTAAAGGTATTCCTTATTTTAGGCATTTCTTTATTCAGCCTTTCGTTACTAATGGAGCTGAAATTTTTTCCATAAAGAGTTTACACCCAGCTCTCTGTCTAAAACACTACCATTACCAAACGGTATTTTCAGAACAATTTATATTGGAAGGCATGGAGTTAGATGCCCTTAAAGATACTTCCAATTCTATGGAAAGATTCCTGACTGATGGCATCAGTATACTGAAGATTCCAAAATAATGAAAATAAACGACAAACTGGTAAAAATCCCAATTAGCACAATTAACGTTGAAACGTAGCTACGACTATTGCAGGTACTTTAAAGTGGTTTGCCTCTAATCATGGGCACGTAGTAGAAACATCCATGAGTGCGACAAAAATGAAGAATAAGTTTTTGTACCTGCTACGTTCCAACGACGTTTCTGGAACTTGTACGACCACATTACAGCACCATTGTGATTCCGTGGAGATGACGTCGCGACGTGAAAACCATATTGTAGCCTTTAAAGGTCACCGTATTTATCGCCGTAAAATCAAGATGCAATAATGACGACCTGTCAAAATGACGTATTTAGCGAATGTTAATTTGAAGTCGTTCACAATAAGAAAAGCGACTTGAAGTAACTACACCAGTAACAAGAAGGGTCAATATGTAACTTTCAAATAATTTTTACTACAAAGTATCTAACGACTGTAGCGTAACTTTAAAGTAGCTTTAAAGTTGTAACTACCACATATTACTGTCTGTTCAAAGTTCCCACTGCCACTTTTTAGTAACAATTTTCCTGTTGTTCATTTTGGACGCGGTAGATTAAACATCTATGTCAAAGTTTATAGTTTAGTACAGATATAGTTTTATATGGGGTTTTGATATCCATACTTAGCACTAATATTTATAAAAAATAGGATATATAAGGTTTGCTCTAACCACATGAAGAGTCAATTCTGAACCGTCCCAAACTATTCAGTCAGTTTAGCTGTTAATGCACTCTTGGAACATACGACCAATACGGAGTTGACCAAATGTTTCTGACAGTTCTGAACCAGTTCTCGATGGTGGTAGGAACAGGACTATTTCCACAAAGACAAACAGTACACTACACACGTGACTTGATCGAATAGGTACGTACATTACACGAAACCTTCTTATTGCTAAAGTCGCGGCAAAAAATCAGACATCTTACGCCTTATGGTCAAAATAATTTTCGATATTTGGTCACGTTAAAATCACTAAATTTTTGCAATTTAGTACAATACAGAATGCAAACATTTAGTGTAGTTTATACTTTAATTATTCTCTGTTGCAGTTTCTTATATATTTTGATGAAATTATAATGAATTATTCATCTGTTCGTATGACGTAAGTCGCCTGAATTCTTGCTGCGACCATAATAGTCTCTTCAACGTAACCAATCATCACAGCTGCCGATTTCCATCCTACTTGCTCATGGATTTAATCTATTGCCATGCCACTATTCGCCATAATAATAGCGAATGTACGTCGAAGCGTATGTCCAGTGTATTTCTCAGGATCGACCAACAGCACGAACATTTTCAATTTTGGGAAACTCCATGGTAAAATTTACTTCATAGTGAGTGTAACAGGTGATACGCACCTTTTAATTGTTGTGTGTGATGATGCTAAATACACTAATAAATATTACTTGCCAGTTCCACGATTTTAAACAATTATTAAGGTTCCCGGAACGTCGCGGTAACTATCAAAGTTACTTTAAAGTGATTGCAACTTTTAAGTCATATTTCACAAACATGAATTAGTTGCTGCTATAAACATTTGCCACAGCTACAGAAGTGGCACGTATATAACTGTAAAATAACCAAAAGTAGTTAAAAATACGCAGCAGTGACTGTAAATTTGTTGTCTGAAGGTTAGTGTTACTTTGATGATAGTTGGGATACTATTATCATTTTGTATGCATTTAAACTGGATCTAGATGTGTCCAGACAAAAATAATATTTTATGGGTTAGGGATAGATGAATATGGTTTTGATGGAATTTAGAAGAGTATATTATACAATAATAGTAAAACTGTACAAATTGGCAAACGTTTTTGAATGAACGTGTGATATCATAAACAAAGAAACTAAAACTAAGCCAAAAATAAAAAAATATATAATATATCTATTTATAAAAATATTAAACTGATGAATTCTCATTTTTTTACTATCTAAATGTGAAAGTATTGTTACAATATACCTTAAAGCAAATTTAATCATTAAAAGATTTCAACATTTACACAAAAGCACCAATCCAGTTTTATTCAAGATCGTTTTATACAGTGCTTTCGAAAAGTACCGAATAAATTCATTATTTTTGAAGTTTTCGAAAAAATCCCCTGGCACGTCAATTTTGTTTGTGACGTCATCATTGTTCGAGATATAACGTCATGGACAATTTTTTTAAATAGCAACCCCCAATTTTGACCATTCCATTTGAAAGAGCGTGTCATTCTACATACATACATCATAAAAAATTAGGTGTTACATAACAAAAAATTCAAGAAAATAATGTTTGAATATTTTAAAATTTAATTTTCACAATACTGAAAATGATAATAATTATGTAAAAAATCGACTAAATTGAATGTTCAAATTGTGCACCGTTGGCTGCCTGACAATAGCTAAGACGATTAATAAATTCTTTTTGAACATTATCAATACCTTCAGGAGGTGTACGATGTATCTCGTGACAAATTCTTGCTTTTAAATCAACTAAATTCACCGGTCTCGTAACGTATAGTTTGTTTTTTAAGTATCCCCACAAGAAATAATCTAGGGATGTCAAATCAGGCGATCTGTCTGGCCACTCAATCGGCCTCCTTCTCCCTATCCAACGATTCGGGAACAGCTCATCTAAATAAGCACGGACAGGTGTTGCATAATGGGGAGGTGCACAGTATTGTGAAAAATAAATTTTAAAATATTAACATTATTTTCTTGAAATTTTTGTTATATAACACCATCATTTTTCATGTTGTATGTATGTAGAATGACATGGTCAAAATTGGGGTAGTTATTTTTAAAAAAATTGTCTATGACGTCATATTTCGAACAATAATGACTTCACAAATATGGGTCGCATGTCCAAAAGTGCCTGTTTAAGAACAAAATCGACGTGCCAGGGGATTTTTTCGAAAAAGTCTCAATTTCAAAAATAATGAATTTATTCGTTAGTTTTCGAAAGCACTATATATTATTTTATTTCAATTGTGTTTTTGATTTGTTACGAGTGTCAAAAGTTGTACGAAATAAAATTCATAGATTTCTGCTAGAGTTGTGTGGATGATTATAAGGACTTTTTCCATGAACAAAGTAACAAAAAACGCCGTTAAAAAAGACAATGTTAAAGCTACAACTTTTATATTATGCATTGAATACGTGAAGAATAACTCCAGCGGGGTGTTTCCCTAGACGTTTTTATTCTTATGATATTGCAACTTTCGAGCAATAAATATAAATAGGCGGTATTAGTCACTGACAGCCTCATAGAACTCCGGTAGCGAAGATTGTTTACGCCCAAAGAGAAACAAAGCCCCATTCGCCATAATGAATGACGGAAACGTATGAACCTGCCGGAGTCGGGTAATTTCCCGGCGGTTGTATTTGTTATGTGACATCGCCCTCTAATATTGCAGAGCTAATTCCCTGCCACCTGTATTACCGCCTAATGTCTACACGGAGTTGGGTGGCCACGCTCTCTCGTAACGTCGCGTCATATCTGGATCGCTGGGCGAGGTTGTGTATGAAATAACAGCGTCGTTATCTGTTTTCCTCCGCATTATTATAACTCGTAAAATATCTGGAATCTACTTTGAAATTGGGATTTAATGGAGAGGGTAGTTACCGTTACGAAGAAAAAAGAAGGTGGAAAGCTAGGATTATTTTGGTGATACTCGTTATTAGATGGATTTTGGTGAGCTCTAAATCCTCCAAAATAAACATTCCTTCTATTTTCTTACATATTTGTTTATTTTTTTATTTCAACTAAATTATAATATTTTCTATGCCGTTTGCATTTTCTATAATCGAGGTCCAAAATAATAGAGAGTGATTCATGTTATAAAATCTCTCACCATTTAAAGCAATCAACAAAAAGATAAAGCATGCAGCTCATATCTTGCACAAGATATCCGATTACAGAGTCTCTACTGCAGCAAATACGCATACGGCAGATGAGAATGCTTAATTTCTATTGGTAGAGACGCCTTGACGGATTTAGCTATTCCATCTACCGCATTACCATGGGCGTGTGTGTGGGAAAATTTCGATATATCTCCGCTAATTTAATTGTGATCGTTATTAATGGATAATAATGTAAGCTTTACAGAGTGTTTTCGATAACATAGACGTCCTAATCTAATCAGTGTATAGTAATATCGGATAATACAAAATTTGTATGTAGGAATTAAGGTGAGACCAAAATATGAGTATCAGTGGTACGGTTGAAATATATAGTTCAATACGAGTGTCTGTGAGTAGTGTATATCGTGCAATGAAGAATGGAAAAGAGCAATATACAGCTGAAAACGGGATATATTGGAAACTCATGGAATAAAAAAAATCAGGTTGCTATTTCAGAGAATGAAACTTTACCTGGAAAATCTAGAAAACTGCTTTTGCAAATTATACGTGACATAAATTTTCGTTTTATAAAACGAAATGGAAAGAGCATGCTGATAGAAAAAGACGAAATAGTAATATGGCGAACTATTTAAAATATTAACAAATATTAGAAGATCGGAATCTGAAGATGGCATTCTACAGGTAAATATAAACTTTTTAAAGTGAACTATTAAAGTACTAGATTTACTCAACGTCAATTTATTTTTGATAATTTTGTGTCTTTGAACCCTTCTCAAAAGGCACGTCTATGGAATCTTTTCCCGTGCAACCCTCACTTTCCGTACTCATCTAAGTGCTGTGAATGAATCATTATCTATTATTTTGGGTCTCGGGTGTTAAATCAATTTGGCAACAAATTGTTTCATCTTTAAACTGAAATATAAACATATAATTTACCTTAGTACTCGCCTTATTTGCAATGCATCTCAAACCACGCACTAACTAATATGTGAGGTCTAAGAGATTTGAATCTTTAAACATTAGTTTTCTCTGTAAACTACTAGTCCCCTGCAATACATTCATATGATTTGCTACTGCATGTTTTCCAAAACGAGAGATTTTAGAGGTATTTTTTATTGCTTTATTGTTTATTTGGTAGTTATTCAAACCAGAAGTAGCCAAAAATACGTAACAATGACTGTACATTGTACACATACATAGCAGCAAATTTGGTGGCGGTTACTAATTGAAGGTTCCAGCTTCAGTCTTGATGATGAATTGAGAACTGCCATCTTCTTAAATGCATTTAAACTGGTTCAGATAATAATGAATCAATAATGAATGGGACATACATGAAACAAATTGGACATTGTACAACTTCTACGACAGGTCCTATTCAGATAAAAATAAAACGTCTTGTATGGGTTTATGATAGATGAACATAGTCTAGATGTAATTTAAAAGAGCATATTATTAAACTAATAGAGAAACTACAAAATGACAAATGTTTTGGAATTTGACACGATCGTGTGGTGTAATCAATTTAAAAAGTAAACAAACATTATAGCCATAAGAAGAAACATTCTAGATTACTAGTACCTTGCAATACACTACATACATATGGTTTACCTCAGCATGTTCTCCAATGGAGGGATTTTATAGGCGTTTTACATTGCTTATTTGTTAGTTATCGATACCAGGTCCACCACCTGACTAAATGATTGGAATAATGGTCCTGATCATCTTGAAAGACAAAATACTTAATACTTGACTGAAGCGTTAAAGATTATCCTCTCTGCTGGCAATTCAAAGCAGGTTCATTCATATTCAATAAAAGTTCTGATCAGCTTGGAAGGCAGATGATTTACACCTTATTTTAACTGAAGAATCCAATTGTCTAGCCTATTCCTTTTTCTGTTAATTGTCTAAAGCAGATCAAATTCCCAAAACGAGATAATTAATGGTTAAGTTCTGTTTAATATTATTGCTGCTGTTTCATTTCCTTCTAATTGTTCAAAGCACATACATTAGTATCAGAAAAAGACAAGATAAGTGAAATCAGATTGAAAAGCAGAAGGTTTACAATTTGATTGAATTAGGGTAGCAAAAGCAAATCACGTTGGTTTTTCTACTAGTGGTTAAAAGGTTATTTGTTCACATTCCACAAAGAAATGATCGATGATATTGATCACTTTTGAAAGTAGGTCTATGACACTCATAAAAACGGAATGTTAGGTAACAACTACCCTGCAATATAATGCCCCGATTAAATTACACTTAAACAACTTATAGCAAGCAACCATGGTTAATCGTCAGCGGCAGCAGCATGCATATACCGATGTCGAGATTGTTAGCTCTCATCAGCATGCTATAGGTAAGATAACCGACGATCAACTCCGAATGTTGGCGCTCTTTCGCAACAGATAGAAGGACACGAGATGTAGCACATGTCCACCTCTAGTGATCACTGACTTTTGCTATAGGTCTTCCACGAGTAATTCAATGACCACTAGAGGTTGACACTTGAGTGTTAGACCTAATATTTTTTTGTAATCTTTTCTGTTAGTGGCTAGAAAGTAGAAGGTTTATATTTCTCTTTGGCTAGAAGTCCTACTCTTTTCACGCTATTCTTTTTTGTCTGTTGATGGTTTGAAGCTGGATGATCTAACTGCTAAAAATCAATGGTCCTGATTATCTCATTCATTTTTCTCACTTCTTTTCCTGCCAATGGTTAAGTAAATGCATTCATATCTGCCAAAGAGATGACCAGTAGTCTTGAGCATTTTGGAAAGCAGAAGATTTATAATTATTTTCTATTGGAGAGGCTGCCTTGAATAGAAAAAGAATCCAGTTCTTTTAGACTAGAGTCTGGAAACTTCCCTCTTATTTCTAAGTTATCGTTTCCTTTGCATACTCAGCAACAATGTATAACACATGTAACTCTCTTTGTCTATTGTTAAGGGTTTATGTTATCATTTAATGTCTTCTTTTTCATTATAGCAATTTTGATTATGAAGTTGTTGCCAATACTGTATATTTCTGACAAAAGCCATTCTATGTAATGTATACTCTTGCCGTATTAATTTTCATTAACTAAATTAACAATTAATACTATAAAACCCATCCCTATACCAAATCAATTTCAAACAAACACAGACACATTTTACTGAATTGTTTACTCCAATTAAATTAATCTATTCCGCCTACTACCAAGATTTTAATGAATATGGCTCGTTAGTTATAATGTCAAAGGTTACTTATATTTGAGAAACATTCCAGTGCCTAAATCATTATACTCTGTCTTCTTTCCGTGGAAGGATATAAGGTGACACCAAAGACAACAATTAGTTGGCTTTATGTTATATATGTCACTTCAATTTTAGGTCTCAGAAAGCTGGAGAGCATCTGCCGACTATCCGTTATCCGATTTAAAAGTCAATGATTTGGTGACAGATTGTGGGTGTTTTCCATCATTGCGAACGCGTTTCTTTGTTGGAACTTTCCGGATTTCTAGCGGTATAATTTGTATATTCTTCGCAAGTTTGATTTCAGTCCCTAAAAGTAAACCTTCCTATAAGCATAGCTATAGATAGAACTGAATAATAATTGTTCAACTCCTCCACCGCACAAAAATTGAATTTTGGACTAACAATAGCGCTGAATTGTTTTATATACATGGTGTTTCTTAAATAAGTGTACCAAAAGGGTAAAACAGAACGAGAAAATAAACCTGTAGTGTATTCCATAAAATGCGAAAGGTCAATACCTGTGTTAGGCGGCAATAATCACATAATAATTAAAATATTAACATTAATAAATTGCCATGAAATATAAACAGAACCACGTGGCCGAAAACCGCAATCATTGGTGTGACGTCACACGACGTTCAGCGTAGTTTATATTTTCGTAGATACAGATGACAGATGCAGCGTTACGGTGCTTTTGTGGCATTTGTGTCGAATATAGAGATACCGTAAATACTATAATGCACAGCATTATGAAATTTGCCAAGAGTAGATTCATTTAATTTTATACTTATGAACTTCATTGGTGCTAATCTCAACCTTATTAGTGCAGCAAATATGGAGAGTCAAACAGGTGTCTATTATTTTCGATTTTTAACATTACCAAAATTGTTAGTGGTGATGTGGTGAATCTACGGTATTGTTAACTTATTTCTTTGTTTACAATATAGCTCCTCTCGTCTCGGCAACAATGCTGTAGGTTTCGTTTAAATAGAGGCTTTTATTTGAGGTATTTATAAAATTATGCCGTCTGATTTTACATTAAACTACTTGTTTTAATTTGAAAAGTAAATAAAAGTAATGCATGCTATCTAACACTTATTTTTTTTTGTAATACATTTTTTTATTACTATTTATTTCTAACTTTATTTCTCCTTAAACATTTTAATGTAAATAATATTCTGTTTCGTAAATGATAGGAACAAATACAGAGCATGTTGTTTGGAATCGGAATGAAGCACTGAAAACAATAAATGAGGCAAAATGTAAGTTTGCTTTACCATTGATTTTCTAAACGCACAATATACATTCTGATAGCTTAATAGTTTAATTGATTCTTTACAATTTCATATTTTATTTTTTTCGATGAACTAAAACTTGTTTGTTATTTTTACACATAGTCAACATATTTTTTTCTTTTATTTTAAATGAAAGTCTTTGTTTGTGTGTCTTTCTTGTTTAATGATTTTATTTATTTAATGTACTTTCTTTTTCTCTCGTCAACATTTAGATAGATAGATAGATCATTTATTATCCATTTAGAGCAGTACAGAGATGCTATAGGATTTGTCAATTTAACACTATTCATGTGCCAACCAGGTATATACAATTGATAAAAAAAAACATATTTGAAACAAACATAGATACATACATATACATATAAACATACATATATACATGAATACAATACAAAATAATGTTACGATATTTTTACAACAATTTGTCAAATTCAACAACACACAAAATATATCACCACAACACAATCCACATCTACAATGAGCAAACACAAAATAAGTAAAAGAGGATACCATTATTTTATTATCACTTGTAATTAAGAAATTCGTCAATTGAATAAGCATTAATCCCAATCAAATATTTTTTAACCTGACTCTTGAAGTTCCGCAGAGATGGTAGGCTTTTATAGATGTCTGGTAAATGATTATATAACTTCAGTCCAAGAACATCATAAGCTTTCGAGGTAATACTGAGATGTCTATAGGGAACACAAAATTTATTTTTATTGCGGGTGTCATATGTATGATAAAAATCATTTTTTATGAATTTGTGTTTATTCTCAAAAACATACACCAACATGTTAAAAATATATAGACCAGGCAGCGTAAGAATATTATATTTTTAAAAGAGGTCTGCATGACTGGACAGGCGAAACATCAGCAATACATCTAATTATACGTTTCTGTGTAATAAACACATTTTGAGCTTTGGAAGATTTTCCCCATAGAACAATTCCGTAGGCTAATTTAGACTGAACCTCTGCATAATAGAATAATAACAATCCAGAAATATCCAAAACACTCTTTAGAATTCTAATTTGGAAGCACTTGAGTTCAACACATTGACAAGCATATCACAATGATTTTTAAACGTTAACGTATCGTCAAACACAATTCCCAGAAACTTAACACTGTCAGTTCTCTGGATCTCTAAATCACCATACTTTATATCTGTAGGAAATTCGCGACGATTTTGAGAAGTATGGAAAATCATGCATTTGGTTTTAGAGCTATTTAAAAATAAGGAATTTTCATTACACCAGTTACACAAATTAGTAACTTCTGCAGTGATCTTGTTTTGACTGCATTGCTGGTTTGCATCAGTAAAAAGAAGGGTGGTATCATCTGCATATAAAGTAGTGAAAGCGTTCTGCATTATATTTGGCAACTCGTTAATATATATTATGAATTGTATTGGTCCCAGGATTGAACCTTGTGGAACTCCAATGCTGTTATTTAATACAGAAGATGTATACGACGATTGTTTATTATTTTCATTATGTACTATTTTGACCATTTGTTTTCTGCCTTTAAGATATGATAGAAACCAATCATATGGGTTGCCTCTTATGCCATAGGAGTAAAGTTTTGTTAGTAATAAATCATGCTGCACGCAGTCAAAAGCACGACTGAAATCACAGAAAATTCCCGTCGGGGTACAGCCAGCCTCTATAGCCTCCAAAATCTTCTCGTAATATGATAGCACGGCTGTTGTAGTAGAATGTCTAGCGCGAAAACCATGTTGGCAATTATTTAACAAATTGTTTATACTAAGAAATTTGAGCAACTGCAACAAAATTGCATACTCAAATATTTTTGAGATAGTGGGAGGAATAGAAATAGGACGATAATTTGCATTTTTGGTGTCTCCATTTTTAAAAATTGGCGACACCAGTGAAACCTTTAGTCTTGATGGAAATATACCTTCACGAAATGACTCATTTATAATATGTGTGATCGGCCTGACAACGTTTTCTGAAATTTGTTTAATTAGCTTAGCCGATAAACCATCATACCCTGTAGAAGTTTTATTTTTTATTTTATACTTAATAATATGCAAAATATCCTGTTCAGTTACAAAACTAAGGAACATACTACTATTAAGGTTGGTTAAATTTAGATTTAGATTCGCATCAGTTACCTTCAATTTCTGGAGCAACTGATACGGAGCATTTATAAAGAAATTATTAAATTGATCGGAAAGTTGACAAGCGTCCGTGATAGCTGTGTTGTTAACGTTCAAAATTATATTTTTTAATTGTTTTTGTTTTCCATTTAGTTCATTTATAATTTCCCAAGTAGATTTATTTTTGTTGTTAGAACTTTGAATTCGATTTAAATAATATTCACTCTTTGTTTTACTGACAAGTGCATTATGTTCTCTTTTTGCGGTTTTATATAAATGTGTAAATTTAGAATCGACTTTCTGCAAACCATACAATTGTTTCAATTTTAAACTAGATATCTTTATAGCTTCGTTCACCCATTCTTTTCCTGTTTTCCTATGAATAGTTTTCCTAATTTGTGGACAATGTGTATTGAAGTGATACATTAATGTATCATGAAAATTGTTAAATTTTGCCTCAGTGCCATTAGCGAGGTAGGTGTCTGACCATGTTTCGCTTCGCAGTGCAGTATTAAAATAGTTAATGTTAGTACTACTACACATTCTGCTATCTATACGAAAAGCATTTTCAAATTGTTTCTGTATAATTGTGTTCATGAAAAATAATACTATACTATGATCGGAGATTGTGTCTTCCACTACAATGGCATTATGATTATCAGAACAATTAGTGTATATCTGGTCAAGCGTCGACTGGCAAGTGCGGGTTATACGTGTTGGCGCAGATACTCTCGGACTGAAGTCAAACGACGTAAGCACCTCTACGAAACCCCCAAAATCATGTTTCGACATGGAATTAGTATTAAAATCTCCTGTCAAATATATAATGTTTCCAGGTTTACATAATGTTTCAAGTATTACATTAAGTGTACTGATAAAATTCTGAAAATTGCCTTTAGGAGATCTGTAACATGTTAATAGAATAATAACTCTAGAATTAACATACCAGATCAAACCAGATATTTCAATATCTCTTTCTATACAATATTTAGAAAGATCAACCTGTTGTACATCAAGAGTAGCCCTACACCAGATACCAACACCACCACGTATCTTTTGTGATCTACAATAATAACTAACTAAATTATATCCAGGTATTACAAAGGATGTAACACTACTCTCAATGCACCAAGTTTCAGTCAAACATATAAAATTAACATCATTATTTATATAATCACTAATAAAACTGTTTAGTTTGTCAATTGTTAGTCCTTGAATATTTAGTAAAATCAAGTCATAGCACAGTTGTGCATTGATGTCGGTTACCTCTGATGGGTTACATTCTTTTGTTGTATCCGAAAAAAACGCTGCACACATGCTCCCTTCGGCCAGATTGATGGATCCATAGCACGATCATAATTGTCTTGATAAATATTTATTTTAAATGAAGAGTAGAGCTCCGGATGCTTAGATTGTAGGGCTTCACATGTTACCTCAGGAAAATGTGCATTTAATAGCATAGAGAGGTCCTTAGGCTCCAAAGTCGGGTCCAGCCTATAAATATGCAGAGCTATCATTTTTGGGACATTCTTTATGATTTTACCATTTATTTCAACGCAGCTATTGCTTCCTATAATAATAGGTTTTTTCATATTTTTCTTTTTATATGATACTTCTTGCCATGGCTGGTTTTTATCATCGTTGTTTAATGGATTTTGTTTTGCCAAGTTTATATATTTGTCACACTGTATACGGGTTTCTTCGCTCATAATAGCAGTTGCTACCTGTCCCTTAGTAACATGAGTTGATTTTTTATCAGGTGCCTTGTCACCTAAATTATTTGGAAGTGTCACCTTATTTTTATTTTTATTTCCATTTCTCTGTTCTTCACCCTTATCTACAGTTTTTTTAATTTCACGTGTTTTTCCAGAAGGTATTGATTGTTTTTGTGTGTCCACTACTTTTGTTACTTCTGGAGGTTTACCAATCAATTCAAGTTGATCCTTCAAGATTTTTATTTTATCATATAGTTCATTTATAATAGCATCCTTTTGTTTGATTACATAATTAAACACTGCAAGATCTATCTTTTTGTCAACAGCAATATTGTCCATGGCATCAAAAAATGCTGCATCAACATCACTGTTGGGCACACAACATGTTATTGTTTCACTGTTTATGAACTTTACAGAGTTACATAATTTAGCACAACTTATATGATAGTAATTATCACAGTTTGCACATTTTATTCCTCCAATTAAGTTCGACTTACACCGTTTACAATTTTTCGGTTTAGAGAGATCCGACAAAACAACCTCGCCCGTCGCCATACATTTATACTGGGTGAACCTTAAATAAGTACAAGTATTTTAACTGCAGGTGTAGTTCGTCATATAGATGAGACTAGTGAAAGTCATTTTTAAAAATTTCAAATATTTACGGACATATATTTTTTTTAATACCCACATTTTGAACACCGCTGGCCAGATAGACTACTGACGTAACCTAATAAAATAAGCTATATGACTTACTGAAGGCGAGGTTGCCATATCGCCTGTGAGACAAATAATTTTTTAACGTAAATTCAATTTTTGCCTTTGTTTCTAATTTAAAAACACTTGTTTTTAGCAATAAGTAGAATAAAATCATCATAAATGGCTAAAATGTGTTAGGAAGTTACATTGCTCAATGATTCCAAAAATTATCCATAAACGTGCATAAAAGCTCACCTAATTACTGAAAAAACAACTATTTAAACAGTTATTCATATTTCACAAATTAATACCATTGTACACTGTTAGAAAGATTATCACAAATTATCCTCTTAAATTATTTTATGAAGAATAACAAAAAAAACTACAATTTTCACACAACCTTTTAGAGTTAATTTTCGCCACAACAGATTTTAAAAACAAACACAAAACAAGGAATAACAAAATAACTATCTTGATGTATGCGTTCAAGAGAAGGCGAAGTAAAATATTTAAAGGCAGAGTCAATTGCATGCAAAAAAGAAACTGGTGTCGTAGGCACAGGTAACAGGTAGGTGTCGTGAGCGGTAGGCTAAAGATCCCGCATCAAGTCCATCCTCTAGGATTGATAATCGAGGTCGATGAAGAGGTTATGTTGATACCGGTGCACTAGTATGGTCCGGGGCAAAGGAATAAGCTGTGGCAAAAGCAAGTTACAAGTGAAAATATTTGTGAAAAAGGATTTGATAATTCCAATACACGTAAATTGGAAGTTAATTTGAGATACTTTTGTATCTTCTGAAATCGAACTAAGCTAATGGTTTCTTTAAATAATGACGCATCTATTTTAAGAGTTGTGGCACCAACGTAAAAAACATATTTCGGACAGGGCGGTTTTTCTCTTAAGTGTCATGTGTATTTAATTATTGTTTTTCGTGAAATACAGTGTGATTAAATAAAATATGGCACATTATTCACACAGTGAAGAGGTTGACATGCTAAAAGCATATTTGTTAAGTAGTGATAATCAGTGATTGTGATAACGATGACGTATTGTGACAAATCAGCTGGAGTGTTGTAAAAATGGATAATGACCAAATTGTGGATAACTATAGCTATTTGTGAGCAGAAAATCTGGTTGATATTTTCAATTTATCGATGACGCATAAGAATGGCAAAAGAGATGAGATGGCCATTAATATTTTCATAAATAAACATATTTCTCTGCCTATTCGAAAACATTTGTGTAACACTGGCAACGTTGTCACATCCACCATGACTCTTAAAAATGTTTGTATTGGAGTCGGATCAGCGGGCCTCAACAAGTTTTCAATTGAAAAATAATGATATTTTACTTTTTTATTCCCGATGTTTTTGTTGAAACTATTAATTATATGTTCTATACAGTGAACTATGCTGCTGGTTAAATTATTTATACGAATTTAAGGTTCACCCTGTATATATATACTTAACTATTTTTTTATCGTCTTTTTACTCTTTTAATTTTTATTGTTTCTTTATTTTGCTATTTCCTGTTCTTAACACTATATTCATCCTATAAGTATCTCCGAGTATATCTCCCTCCGGTTAGATGAATTAGAATAAAATAAAAACAAAATATAACGTTTCATATCATCTTATAACGTTTAAAATTCCTTTATAAACTGTTATAGTACACACTTTGAAGCACGTTTTCGCCGGTATTATTCAACTGATACCCGGTAAAAATAATAAGAAAACGGAGGATAATGGTTTTGTATCTGCTCCGCAGACAATAAGGGTTCCCGCGGTGATATCCCTGCATCCCCTCTTCACACCGAAGGGACAATGAAGGCATTCCTTACACAATATAAGAACTATCAGCCTCTTCCCGACTGCTACAAGAAGGATCCCGCATTCCACACGACGCTTTCCACGCTACCTCTGCGATAACGGCGAAGTTTGCCGAGGAAGCTTTTTATCTATTCATAAAACTTAAATGTTTGCTTTCTTTTTAACGAAACCGTGCTCCTTTTATCTGGAATCGTGAGCTTTAGATTGAGAAAGATGTAAAATACACACTTGGATTAATTAACTAATAATTTCGACTTCAGTTCAGTGTCAATGCAGTTGGGAGCGTCACGAGAACTGTTTCCAGTTGTTTACATGCTTTAACCAAAACCGCTGCTAATTAATGATTTGATATTTAAATTAACTACTTGAATAGGATCCTCTAATAAGAATGTCTTATTTTTATCTGAATCAGATGGCTACATTTGTAATGGTATTTGGGATGATATTTAGCACCTGTTTACAGTTAGTTGTGTGAAAAATTTATCCTCGTGAATTATACTATATCAGTGCGTATAAAATGTTAACATCTAATATGAGAATGCTCTGTTAATAAATCTCTATTATTTGTGGCCCAGACTGGATGGTATGCACTTTAGAGAGTTTTGGTTTCAATAAAACGGTACTACGTGTCAGACTGAGAATGAAGCATCACTTTGTTAAGATTAATACTTCGAAGTTTCACATTTTGCGTGATAGCTTACATCTCAAATACTTGCAGATTTAATGAACAATATTGGAAGAGTTATAAGAGATTATCCAAGCTCTTATAGAAGAAATCTACTTGCTTTACATAAGATGATGCACTAATATCATCAAATAAAATGGAAAAATGTGTAGGTACCAGTTTCCAACACCATGAAGAATCTAGTAGAAGGAAAGGAATAAGTCCAACTTTGGCAATCACATCCTGTGTACGTATGATTCCATAAGCGCTAAGGGTTTGTCGACCACATAACATACTATTGAGTTAAATAACATGAAAATATTTATGAGAAAGAGGTTATTTATTGATTAAAGCTTCACAGAATAGCAGTACTGAAATTGTCAGGAAAATCTACATTACTATCTATCTTCACAATAACAAATCTAAAACTGGAGAGAAATTGGGTCTTGTGCATATGTTACACTCAATACTCGAATTCGGGCAATGTCCGAAAAAAGTATGCAAAACTAGTTCTGACCTCCAAAAGATTCCCATGCCCGAAATTATACATTTAAACGGTTACTGCATATTACAAAATACAAAGAACTAGTTCTGAGCATTATAAATTGTTCAAAACTATTTCTGTGCATTTTGAAATGACCAGAATTAGTTCTATTCATTTTTTGATAGTTACATTAATTAAAAAGTTGGGTTATGCCATTTTTGTCATTATATTTTCTGAACTCAAAACTAGTTTTGCATACTTTTTCGAGTATTGTGTGTATCTTAACCTTCATAAAATGAAGGAAACTAGTTTGGGTCATTTAAAAGTGCACAAAACTAGTTTTGAACAATTTATAATGCCCAGAACTAGTTCTACTATTTTACAATAGTCAAAAGCCGTTTAAACGTAAAATTTCGGGTATGGGAATTTTTCTGGGCTCAGAACTAGTTTTGTATGCATTTTTCGGACATTGTCCGAATTCGAGTATGGTGTGTAACATATACATTGAACAAACTGACCTGTAATCCAGTTTTTTTATTTTCGCTTCAAGTTGCTTTCAAATTAAAAGTAGCCTGTAACCCTGGTTTCGTTACAAATTATTTGGACTTAAATTGATAAAACTGTCGTTATTTCTTAACAGTTACAGAGGGACACATACTACAAAAATTTAAGGTGATGAAATATAACATTTAACCTTGAAATAACGTAATAGTATATTACACTATTAGGTTGATAGTGGGGTATAACAGAATCGAATCTGAGATTCTGTTAGCCACTTAACAACCGTATAGTGTATAACGTTTTTCGCATGGCCTATCTAGCGTGTTTTAAATTTATTTTGTTGGAAACCAAAAAAACAATTTGAAGTTTGAACAATGTTGTGTTTTGTTGTCAAAACTGTGCTTATAATGGATGATAAAGACGATTCAGAGGTAGATTCTGTAGATATTGAAGAATCGTATCAAATAGGTTGTGGGTCATTAATTCCCACAAAATGAATGGTTGAATGAAAAGAAAGCGGAGATATCTGAAAAAACTTTGCTGGCTTATTTTGTTCAGAGAACTTTATAATTGAAGTCTGCGGGAAGATTATGGGCAGAGTACTTAATAATATGATCAACTTAAATAATGGTGTCCATATATCGCAATATAAGTTAGCAGCATTTCTAAAGAAGAAAAATACTGGACATCATGCAAAAAATCTAAGGTATTTACCAGAGAAGAGATGAACAAATTCCTGCTTGAAGTCCCCTATGAAACCTATATTATGATGAAACCAGTGATAATAATGGGAGTCGCTGGGGCTCTTAGGCTTGATGAACTCATGAAGATGACAGTTGATGACATTACGGATGAAGGTTCAGTTGTCATTGTTAAAGTGTCTGATACCAAACACATATTAGTCCAATTTTCACAATCACTGACAAGGCCAATGAAAAAGTTCCTTTTTTGACGATTTTGCCAAAATATACAGGCTTAAGCCCTAAGGAGACTATCGTCGATTTTTATACTCAGTTCGTCAGAGAAAATGTGTAAATCAACTTGTGGGTAAAATACACTAGAACAAATACCACAAAAAATGGCCGAATATTTAAAACTGCAAGATCCAAAATCCTATACTGGACATGCTTTTAGAAGGACGTCGGCGACATTGTTAGCGGCAGTGACAATGAATTTGACTCCATTCCACTGTTTGAAGGCAGAACTACTGAAGTTTACTCTAATCCTAACATATCTAACTTAATAAGTAATACAGAAAATTTAATTACTGTAAAAGCAATAGATAAAAAGAGGGAAAACTATTACGTTTAAGAATTGTACAAATTGTACAATAAATGAGCCCAGCATTTGTTGATGAAAATAATTACTGATTTTTACTTACCGCATTAATGCTGTTATGAACTCAAACAACACTATTATTTTTTTTCATTTCTATGAAAACAAGCCACAGTGTTGTATATTCAACTTACAGAATGTGTCAACAATGACAGTAAGTGCATATTTCAGAGCGACTGTGCGAAAATGTTATTATGATCAATCCCATCCCATGATACATACTTGGGCTGTGATACTGTTTTCCGTTTTATTAAGACTGGGAATGAGACCTTCCTCACCACGTAGCCTCAGTGACACCCATATTCATTAAGCGGTGTATATTTCGCGTGACCTTATCTTGGCTGTCGATTTTATCTCGACATTAATGAATCAGTACATTATGGCGTGTTAAATCCGAACAGCTTTGCTCCCCGGCAACCCACTTGATAATGCAAGTGTAACTGTTTCTGTACAATTCGTTTCTGTACACATCATTACGTTTGATAAATTAGCAGGTTGGCGGATGGCCTCCTGGGAGCCGGGGCGCGTTGTTCATCAGCTGATGGACTCCCGGGAATATGTTCCACGGATCATTCACTCCCGCCGTGCGGAAAAATCAGCATGATAGGGGAAACATAATTTGGTAGAGTTTTAGTGCCGATAAGCTGGAGCAGGCCGCTCTCGGGACGCCTAAAAATAGATTGGATATAAAAAAATTAAAGAGAAACAATCCATCTGTACGTTGATGGCATTCATTTTCAGCTCCTCCTAACTGCGGATAAATAATCTGTGGTGCATGTACATGCTTTTGCAATCATAATGGCACTTCCTCGAAACAGTTTTTGAACTTCTGGAAGTTCTGAGTAGAAATTTAATTAAATCTCTTTGGGTGAGTGAAACAACTAGGAACTAATGTTAATAGTTCAAAATAGATTTCATTACGAGTACGTTAGCAGTTCAAAAGAAGATTCTATAGAAAATAAAATTTCAATGGCAAACAAATTGTTACTATCTTGTACAGAACCTACGGAGCTTGCCAATAACGTGCGCAGTAAACTTAAACAATTACAACTGTAGCGTCATTGAACACCCAGAACTAAAAACTACGATAACTGACAGCACTAGTATAAATTTAACTCACTGCAATATTGGCACCTTGAGTTTACATGTAGTGCAAAATAAATTGTAATCGTCCTGATTATACTAATTGATGGCAGATCAGCTATACTTGTACAGAGGATTGACTCTCTCTAGGTATGGTAGGGTGGAAGAATCTTGGCTTGGGTCAATGTAAGAGATTCATACCGGTCAGCGCTTGACGATACCCACAATTAATGAGGTTTTCCAGGTTTATCTCATTCCTGTACTTAATGGTGGTTAGAGCCTACCAATGTAAGTTATTCCTGCGCGCAAATGTGACCTAATTACCATCTCCTCTCCCACATAAGTCCACGACTTATGGACTAATTTTTGCGATTAGAATGAAAGTGAATGCTAAGAATGTTCGTCTATGTAATTGTGGAGGAGAGGCAATCCATAAGTTATTTTCAAATTGTCACGTAGAACGATGAACCAGAGACACCTGTCTGCCTGTAACGTAGATGTTTGCGTTGCCTAAGCTCCTCATTGACAAAAACACCGATGCTACGGTATACGACCCGATACTCGACGTGATGGCTTCACACTGCTGACTTCGCCGTATCTCCCGGTATCTCATTATCATTTCCAGAAGGAGCGGAAGCGTCAGTGTGTGAAGCCCGAAGATTTATCCGACGCACGGGTCTATCGATTTCACGTCGGCCAAGAACGGTTCAGATAACCGCGGCGGTTTCGGGAACTTATTGGACTGGCGCATGCCAGCTTCATACACGTCCCGCTCTCTGGATTGCTACCTTGTTGTTTACCGACACAATCTGGATTAACGTCGGAACTATCCGTTTTCTATTAAGGCGGCGATTATATGCGCCGCAGATGTTGCACCAAACTTCGGGATTTGGCATTCCCCGCAAGTTCTGCCGGCACTGGATGGGTTTGAAGCGTTGTGGGAAACTAGGGATTGGTTTTAAGGTTGCAACTTACATTACGTCGAAGGAATCGACATGTAAAGTCATTATTTTATTAAATATTGTATTTTTAATCACATGTGCAAAGTTGGCCAATTTCTATTACGCTCAAAATTGTTTGGTAGTTCTACCTATATATTTATAAGACATATCCTGGTCTTGTCACTACAGATATGAATCATTCCTGTAGGCGTAGATAAAGGCATGAAATTTCTAAGGCAAAAAAATTGCTAATAATAATTTTCTCGGTAATTCGAGTGATCCCCAAATAGCCATGTGGTAGGTAATTAACAAAAATTCAAGTAATGATATGTTTTCTACGGGCCACAATAATGCACATACTTTTAATCAATTCTTTGGCAATATTGCCCAGAATATTATTGATAATTTGTCAAGTAATATTGTCAGCTTTGAGGATTATATGCATCATATTAATCCAGGTATTCATTTTAGCTTTCACAAAGTCACCTTCAATGAAATGAGAGACATTATAGGTCAACTTAAAAATACAACACTTATGGATCCATATAATATCAAGGTAAACATGATAAAAACTATTAAACATTTAATTGTTCGTACCCTTACATATTTAACTAACGAATGTATCAGAAAGAATGTATTCCCTGAAAATTCTTAAGCTAGCAAAAGTTATCTCTATTCATAACAAGGGATCCATGGATGACCCGCCAAACTATAGGCCTAACTCCTGAACTCCAATAATATCTAAATTGTTGGAAAAGAGTCTGAAGGAACAAATAAATCAATATTTTGAACAAACCAATCTATTTCACTCCTGTCAATTTGGCTTTTGTTAGAAAAAATCCATTTCGCTAGCAATAAACAATTTAGCACACTCAGTTCTAAGTGGATTTGAAAATATAAACATTGTTTCTGGTATTTTTTATGACCTTAATAAGGATTTTGATTGTGTGAGCCACAACACCTTAATACAAAAAATTCTGTGCTATAACTTTGATTTAAATAGTATATCATTTATTGAATCATATTTGAGTGACATATCACAATTTGTCTCCTTTAATGGGCATCGTGCTTAAACATGAATTATGGAGTACCACAGGGGTCGGTTCTTGGATCTGTACTGTTTCTAAATTATGTTAATGATCTACGAAACAGTGATGACATTTCCACTTTCATTCTTTTTGCGGATGATATTATCATTTTAAACAGTGTGGATCAGGGCAGCTGTCCTTCAGCAGAATGTACAACAACACAGAACAAGGTAAAGCAGTGGTTTTTGGCAAATAAGATGTAGCTCAATCAAGATAAAATTCAAGTATATTTTGTTTACTTTGCATCATATGAGTGACGATGATGAGTTTCCTAATTGTACCTCTCAAGTAAAGTTTCTTGGGGTAAATATTGACCATCAGATGTTTCGGAAGCAACTATTGATGGAACTGTCTCGTTAAAAACATGCTGACAATCTACTACGGTTTTTTTTTTCATGCAAATTTGTGCTATGCTATTCTGAACTGGGGTCATTGTTGTCGCGATGATACAATCTTTAAATTGCAACGCAAATGCATTTGCATTATTGTAGGGTTACCCTACAGGGCACAACGTAGACATAATTTTAAGAGCTACGGCATACTTACACTACCAAGTGTGTACATTTTGAAATGTCTCATGTACATAACGGAAAATATTCATGCCTTTTGTCAACACTATATGAACCTTGAATATTTTACTAGATACAGAGATAATATTAACTCCGACTTTCTTAGACTAAATGAGAGTAGAGTCAGTTCTAACTACTAGTGTGTGCATTTTGATAATTAAAAAATAATCATTTGCACTTTTGTGGGGATATTTAAAAAATAAAGTATATTGCACCTAAGTGGACGCCATTGATGATTTACGCAAACGTATCATAGCTGCTAACAATAACAATTTCAAAACGGACAAGAAGCAGAAACATTTCTGTTAGTTTGTAGTAACTGGGTAAGGTGGGCTCAAAATTTTGATGTAACATCAGGCATATGAAATTAGTTTACTAATTAAAACCACGAATGAATTCTATTAATAATTAATGACAATAGAGGCAAAAACAGTTAAATTTGCTGAATATAGGTATTGTAAAGTGTAATTTATTTCTTTCCTTAGAAATTTCCTTCAATTTTTTGGTGGTCGGCGATTATACGCCTGATCAGGTTTTTCTGAAAGTAATTGAAACTAAGAAAGTGCATTTTAAGTTAAAGCCTGCTAAAGGAGCCGCTTACGTTCAAATAGTATCAGGCGATGAGATACGAGGCAGACAAAGACAGAAGATGTAAGGTAAGTCGGAAGGTTGCATTGCTCTTAGCGGAAGGTCGATTTGATTTGCATCTAGCCCTTGCCCCTTAAGAAATACATTTTAAATATAAAATAAAACTTGCTTCGCAAAGAAGCAACATTTTACTGAAACATGTTTGCCTAAATCCTATTATTTTGACATCTATGATCTACAGTTACTCTATGATCCATTCAATACGGATCACACTGTAGAATAAAGTATACATGCAGCACATTTTTTAGGTAATTTCTTTATACCTTGTTTAAAACATTGTTCTCCATCTACTAAAATAGTCCATAAACCCTTATGATATGACTTCATTAATTGATTTCCAGAGAAGCTCTAGCAGAAAACTTCTCACCTCGACAGTCCTTTGTGATGACCGCACACAAATAAATACGTTTCCTCGGTACTGGTAGTGACCAGCTGCATGGAACGGCTCAATATTTAACACTTCGCTGGCGCAACTTACTTGGAACAACTGTGTTGCTGTGGCCGCCCTTTCAAGATACAACTTGGCCGCTAAATTTTGACTTAGCTTTGTCCTAATGGACGGGTCTATTATAATAACTCGGAAAACTACCGGGTCGCCCCGCCGCTACTCCGTGAAAATAAACTAAGCAGAGTGTAATGTAGTTTACATGAAACGTCCATTTGTGGAATAACGGGTCGTAGATCTGGCGTATGCGCCGGTGGCAACTGTTGCTGTACGGAGCGTTTTTGTTGGGAGAGTTAATGGAATTATGAGATGCGTTGATCCGGTAAAGCGTTATATATAGTTTTCCAAGGCCTCCCGCTGCACCACTGCGACGGAAAAAGTTTTATAAATATAACACGGGAAATGTATTGTGGTGGTGTAAAGCTTTTTCGTTGATAATTTGTGTTTGAAGAGATAAATTCAATGCTACCAATAAGTCAGAAATATTGCTGTGTTTTTATATATTTTTTTCAAATAGACGTTAGCAGATAGTGAGTATACTTACTACTTCATAGAAATAGTAGTCCCAGGTTCGTTCGGATCTCGTTTACACTGACATGTCAAATGCATTCCACAGACTTGATCATGGCATACTGTTATGGAAATTATTACTGTGTGGTTTGTCATTAAATTTAATTAATCTGTCCATTCCTTACCTGAGGAGCAGAAAACAGTATGATATGTTCAATGGATTTAAATCTACTAAGTACGTAGTTTCATCCGGAGTGCCTCAGGGAAGCAACCTGGGGCCTTAATATTTTTGTAAATTACATATCAAATGATATAGATGCTCAATGCCTTCTTTATACATACGATTTAACAATTTAGTATGAGATTCTGAGGCCGACTGCGTTCGATTATACGGTAATTTGATACGCGTTGAAGAATGGTGTAACGTAATATTTAATCTGTTGTGATTACAAGGAAAATAATTTTATTATTGAAAGACCAGAAGCCATATCTGATTTAGGGGTAATATTTGATAAACATCTGTCTTTCAATGCGCAAATTGATAAATTTGTTTCCAAATCCAGCCGTATATGTGGATTTATAGCGCGTTACTATGAACTTATGAACTAAAATTGAAAAAGAACATTTAAAACTAGAGTAAGGCAGTTTTCTTTTCAACAGAATTTTTACAGTTTGGAACAATCTATCACCATTTGTTATTGACGCACCATCAGTGAACTCTTTCAAAAATGGGCGGATGCTCATCTTTTAGTGGATAGTATTTAAGTAGGTACAATATGGTTTGCAGTTTTCATTCCACAGTATATTTTAATTGAATTATGTTTTGGTTATTTAACTGTTATACAGGGTGACAACGGAAAGTGGGAACACTGTAACTTTTTTATGACTGCTGATAAAAATTTGAAATTGGGTGGGTTTATACTATGTAGATGGTGCCATGAATTCTTTGAGGTTATTTCAGATTTCATGTAAATTTATATTTTTAAATGGGACGTGCATAGAAAACAATTTCTGTCAGCCGCGGCCTTCTATTTTTATTTTTAAAAATTAAAAAAAAATACATCCAGAAAATGTGTCAGAAAATTGGTCCTGCCATACGTAAAATGATCCACTGATTCCAAAAATGTCAAAAAATACAGGGTGTGCCATTTAAAAATATAAATTTACGGTCATAAAATCAGCAGTCATAAAAAAGTTATAGGGTGTTCCCACTTTCCGTTGTCACTCGGTATATTATGGAAAAACAAGCTGTACTAAAGTTTGTTAGTTTTCGACATAACAGGACAGCACTGTCCTATGCTCTAATCTATTTTGTAATAACAATAATACCAATTTTTGTATTGTTCTCCTTAAGTTACAAGCTTATGAAGCTACTGAAAATACAAATTTAATCTATTTAAAAAATGTGTGTATTCGTAAAGTAGTTTTGCAATTATCCCATTCTGGAGCAATTAGTCACACGAAACGGCTGCTAATCATCCAGTTTTTGCAAGACGCGGACAGACTGCAAATTCTGGCCCATAAATTAATCAGGCAACTATGCGATATATCTCGTACGTCAGAAATACATGTCGGGCGCCGAACTCAACGCCTGCACGGAGCACATAGCTGAACTGCCATAAATCGCGGCAGAATGTTGAGGAATAAACTGCAACGGTAGCCTCTGAAAGCCCCGCAACGAAAATTGAATTAGACCCGTAGATTTACCGCCCCTCGAACCGAGTAGTGACCGGCTGTATGCAACAGCTCGATATTTAGCAACGTGACGGCACTTACTTCTTGCAACTGGCCACTTCGCATTGCTTACTCTATAGTTACACTGAGAGAAAATGTAAAAATATTTGCGTTGGCATCTTATTTTGCTTTTTCTTGATCTTGTCTTGGTCTCGTAAGGCAAAGGAAGACAAGACCAAGATAAGACTTGACAGCTTGAGCCAGCAGGACAAGACATGATTAAAAAAAGAAGTTTTGCGAGATGAGACAAGATATATTGCTAGGGCAAGAAGTCTTGCAAATATAAGAAGAGGTAATATTTAAGAAAACATTAGCTGAAAAAAAATTGCATTGCTATTATAGGTATGAGGGTGATTTACAAATTATCTAAAAACATTTGAGAATAGATGCGTCATGAAAGACGGAGTTAGTATCGTAGAAATATTGTTTTGTCAATATGTTATTCGGTTAATTTTAGGTCTTCTGGTGCCGCTGAAGAATATGTTGCAAAGTTTGCTGGTAAGATTTTACATACCAACAGCGGCAGTGACAATGAATTTGACTCCATTCCACTGTTTGAAGACAGAACTACTGAATTTGATACATGGTGATTTTCCGGGTTGTTATGCCGTGACCTCGGTAACTGGTAGCTGCCAGAAACAGAGTTAAAATGCACATCCCTAGCATTAGCTGGAATATTTTTACCTGCCCTGGTTGTTCTCGGGCTAGACTCTGTGGGGATAGAACCGCTATCGGTGTCTCTGGGCCTGTCCATATATTGATTTCGGTTCCTACTGTTGGTATTACGACTGCTACGGTCGGAACCGCTTCTCGGATACTGGTGGTCCTCCGAGGCATTCCCTAGCCGCCGCTGTAACTGGTCGCATCTCATGCTTCCAAACGTTTCGCCGCTCTTCACTGTCGGCATCTTCAGTGGTGACTCGCCGCGACTGAGTCCTCATATCAATATATGGACAGGCCCAGAGACACCGATAGCGGTTCTGTCCCCACAGAGCCTAGCCCGAGAACAACCAGGGCAGGTAAAAGTATCCCAGCTAATGCTAGGGATGTGCATTTTAACTCTGTTTCTGGCAGCTACCAGTTACCGAGGTCACGGCATAACAACCCGAAAAATCACCATGTATCAAATTACAGCACTGGCCGTGAAAGCCTAAAAACCACTAGAACTACTGAAGTTTATTCTAATCGTAACATATCTAACTCAATAAGTACCTAATACAGAAAATTCAATTACTGTAAAAGCAATAGATAAAAACGAGGGAAAAACTATTACGTTTAACAATTGTACAAATTCTACCTTTAATTTTTACAATAAATGAGCCCAGTATTTGTTGGTGAAAAAAATTATCTACTGATTTTTACTTACCGCATTAATACTGTTATGAACTCAAACAACACTATTATTTTTTTTAACGATGGAAACAAGCCGCAGTGTTGTATATTCAACTTACAGAATGTGTCAACAATGACAGTAAATGCATATTTCAGAACGATTGTGCGAAAATTTTTTAATTTTATCGTTTACTTCGTTTGCCTGTTTTTGTTTATACTATAGAATTCAGACGTCTTACGTCATACGAACAAATGAATAATTCAGTATATTTTCATCAAAATATTTATGAAACTGCAACTGATAGTAACAAAACTATATACTACACTAAAGTTTGCATTATGTATTGCACCAAATTGCAAAACGGTTGTTTTTAACGCGAACAAATATCGAAAATTACGTTGACAATAAAAACAAATGTGTAACGTCAGCCGTGACGTAAGACGTCTGAATTCTTGACTTGAGTATAGTTTTGTTGTTTTATAAAATTGTATATCTTACAAGAGCCCCCTGTACATTCAAAATGGTTTTTTTAGATAATAATAGTGACTATAAAGCCATTATTTAAAATAAAAGAAATATTTGCTGACATTGCTTTATAACTAGTCATGGTAGGATGAAAGCCTAACAGCCCCAAAATAAATTATTACTGAGAGGAAAAATTACTGTAGTAAGAAGGTGGAATTTCAGTAATAAGTCATGATTCCAAGGCTAAGGCCAATTTAGGCGCTTTGGCATTAGAGTACATCGTCAAATTAAAATTGCATTTTTAATAATAAATAGTGGTGATGAATGTACAA
Source organism: Monochamus saltuarius (assembly GCA_025584915.1). Lineage (NCBI taxonomy): Eukaryota > Metazoa > Arthropoda > Insecta > Coleoptera > Cerambycidae > Monochamus > Monochamus saltuarius. The sequence continues at coordinate 10,555,575 of CM046721.1, read as the reverse complement.
AATATGGAGAGAATAGGTACACTCGTAAAATGTTATTAGAAAAAAATATTTAAAATAAAACAATTCGTATATTGTATATATTTGATTTGATTTAAATTTGATACATTGTATACATTTTAAGTTCCAGTAAATGAATGAAAAAGTGTTTAATAAACTATTATAGTTACCAAGTTTCCGAATTTGACTATCTGAACTAAATCGTCGAAATTCTGTACATCGCAGTTATTTGTTACAACAGCAGTCACGTAGGTATTTTTTTTGTTGTTTTGTTCGAAACCAAACATAAATAAGTACCTATTCACTAACGGTATTGTAACCTCAAAGAACCATTGATTTTATTTAATCCATAGCTGTGATTACTACGAGTAAATAAAGCAAGAAAGCATAGTGAACAGCGCATTGTTCTCTATACTTCTCAGAAAATGTCTAACGAGATAAATCTGTAAATGAGTAAGGCACCAGACTTTACTTTATCAACTGTACCCGATATTTTATTAAAGTTACAATAATAGAAGTTAAACTAGAAGTTATTTGATTTTCGCTTGAATAAAATAATTATTCGAAACATAAATTTAACAACAATTAATTCGATTTTAACCAACTGAACCAAAATATCAATTACTGAGACAATAAAAAAATAAAAGAGCAACGTTGGTACAAAAAATTAACTACACTTTCAATTTTGAAAGCTTACAAATTTAAATCAGCAGTTAATCATATATTTTTGTACATCGAACAAAAGGAATAACGGATAACCGAGAAACACAAACCAGGCAAATATATTATAATAATATCTGTACCTGACACAAATTCCTTTATTTAATACATATAAACCGTTTAAAATTAAAACACGGCATTAAAAACTGAAGGAGATCACAAAATTACATCGGAAACACAGGATTTCAATTATGACAACGAATTTTACCGTAGTGTTGTTGGTTGCCTATTTTCTAAGCGTTAAACGAGCGAAATAAATAACCTCGCGTGGACATAGTTTTGATAAAAAAATTTCGCTTTATAAATTCTTATTTTTCTCTATTTCATCTCAAAATATTTTTACTTATACCCAATCGCCAAAAATCTAGAGAGTGACTCATGTTATAAACTGTTCACAATTTATAGCAGTCGACACAAAGAAACATGCATGCAGAGCGTATATTTTTCCTATAAAATCGTAAGCCGCATATGTCTGAAAGCATAACCGATTACACAGCTTCTGATGTTGTATGTGCATTTCCGTATAGTTGAAGTCGAAAACAGTATACTGATAGAAAAAGACGAAATCGTGATATGGTGAAAGAAACAATTTAAAATATATTTAATTAACAAAACATGGATAAATTATGATAAAATAAGTGTCAATGTGTGACCGTTATAGTGAAGTGGATGTATTCCAAAGCCTTTTGTCCTTATGGATGCGAAATTCTCGAATATTTCCGCTATTGATTTAATGGTGGAGAAATCTCTGCTTGTAACGAATTTTGTTAACTATAACATTATCATTTTCATCATGAAACTGTCATGGTTGATTGTCAGAAGCTCAAAACAAACTTATCAACTCTACATAATACTGAAAGTAGCAATAATATTTGTACTGTTTTGCAAAATTTGATAAAAATTGAGATTTAAATAATTAAAACAAAAGTTGCGAAATTCGTGCAAAAATCCACAAATTTCGCATTCATGAGGACAAAACTTAAGTGTTGAAGTGTGATACCCGCGGAGAGCGCATCCGATAGGTGTAAATGGTGGATGGTGGGACATCGGCGTTCTAATTTGTGGAGAAGATACCACAGGAGGACATTTAAAATAAACTGTCAGACTAGCGGAGGTTACGCGAAAAATTTACGCCTCTGTTGCACCAATTTAAATAAAAGCCATACTCCTATTCATTACTATGTATAATACTTACTTTATGATATGTTAAACTAATCCGTAGCACTGAAAAGTACTGTTTTTGAATATAAATACTAAATATACAATGGGAAACGCAAGGAACTAGAGGCCGAAGTTACGCGATTTTTAGACAGGTAGGTACAATACTGGGTCTAACTTTTGGCGCAAATATGGACATAAATAAACAGCCTACCTAGCAACGCATGTTTCGTGAATGAGCGCAAAGCTGGTTAGGCCGACTAACGCGCTTTACACGGGCGCAAAGCTGGTTAGTCCGACTAGCGCTACGCCTGCTTCATGAATCCGGCTGTATATGTTTATTATTTAATGCCTAGAAATTGGCAAAATCTGTTACATCACTGTTTCTACTAGAAAAAAATACTGTTATGTATTGCAATTATTTTTGTATATTTTTTTATATCTGATTGCCTTCAAATTTAGTACGCCTATGAAATGGTGCTCCTCGCACGCTTCGCCCGCCGTGCTTGTCAGCAAGTTAGCGATGAGCTATGCTTGCTATAGACTATGCGTGAATTCGTGATTTGTGATTTCCTATGCGTGTATGGAATTCGTGCATAGTGTGTAGAGTTTTATGAATGGATTTTAAACGAACAATACCCTTCACACGAATTTTTCACAAATCACGCATCGTGCATTACGAAGCGCTAATACATGCATAGTCTGTAGAAAGTCTTACTTTCTAGATTTTTGACGATTGAGTATAGTCATAGGTAATCCTGCAGAAACGGCCTTATTTCAGAAATAATAATCCACAATAACTATACTGGAAAATGTAGACAGAGTCTGTGCAAAATTATGCCCTGGAATACTGCTTGGTTTGATTGAGCGAGATGGCCGTACATTAACCAAAACAATTGAACGCGAGTCACTTAAAATTTTATGTAGCGCACTGCGACTCCTAAATTCTTTACATTTATCTGTTTTTTATTCAAATTTATTATTTGTTTCTGTTTTATTATTAATGCAAATGGGAGTACAACGCGGGAAACGTATACCCCCTCGGTCTCACCCTTACTTAACGAAATTAAAATGAACGCCTTCGTCTAAGTTTTCACCGCAATTTATGCATAAGTTAATTATGTTGAAACACAAACAGATTTCCGAATGAATAATGCATTCCCGCGCAGCCGCTTCATTAAAGATGTTCGTTTAATTGCCCATAAAATATCGGAATTACTGAATTTGAATGTTAATTGTATTTGCATAAAAAAGGCCGAGGCCTGGCTCTTCCCTGCCGATTCCGAGCGATAAAACCGCTATAAAATTGTTTACCAAACAGCGAATTAATTTATCATGCAATGTTGTCTCGAAGAACAGAAAAAAAGCGTCGGTTGCCACTTGAAACCAAATATGTGTGAACTTGGCCCCCCATTTTTTGATAAAATTAAAAATGAAGGCTGTGCTGAATTTGTGCTACATTCTGCGTAAAAATTTAAAGAACAATACTAGTTCTAGAAAATGTGCTATGTTGTGCTAGTTGTTCTGAACATTGTGCCGTTTAAATAAATTTGATATCTGCCTCCGTTCCCCGAAAAAATCTGAAATACCGGAATTTCCAAGGATACCATTTTACCACTATCCAATTTTTGTCCGACGTGCTGAATTGTGCTAGTTTTCCTGAACATTATCGGTCAGTGGTCGCGCGGTTTAAGGCGTCAGTACTTGAATCGAGGTGACTGGATCGCTGTGGGTTCGACCCCTGCAGCCGGTAGACCATATATAAGCTATATTCGTGGAGAGATTGGCACCCTCTCTGCGGGTATGGTAGGGTGGAAGAATGTTGACTTGAGTCAATGTGAGAGATTGATACCGGTTGGCATTTAACTACCCCCCTAATTAATGAGGTTTTCCAAGTTTCCCTCATTCCTGCACTGAATGGTGGTTAGGGCCTACCAACGTAAGTCGTTCCTGGGCGCAAATGCGGCCTGCTTAATAATAATATGCCGCCCCCTCTCCCGCATAAGTCTTCGACTTCTGGGCTAATCCTTGTGATTAGAATGAGGGGTAGAGATATTATTATTATTATATTATATTATATTATTATTATTATATCGCTTAAAAAAATGTATATCTGTCTCCGTTCTCCGGAATATTAAATAAAAACGAAAATTTTCTGCCACCCCTTCCCCCACATTTAGAAATTCCAATTTTTTTTCAAAGTGCTGAATTGTGCTAGTAGTTGACCAAAGCGTTGACGATTTCCATTATATTTTTCATATAAGCAATAAACAAATCACATTATACAAAAGTAAAAGAAACGAAAAAACAAAAAGATTGTTTAAATTTAAAAATATTTTTAATTGCGTTAATGCTATAGGTAAATATATCAATTTCATTTAACAGATCATCATCGCATGTTAAGCAGATTCTAAATGAAGGTGAAAATTTTAATAAATTCATTCTAGCCTTCGACAAGTAAAGCAGATGACTACTAAGTGTTGCCTGATTGGGTTTTTGAAAATGCATTAATGACAAAAACTCTGGACTTACATATATTACCGAATGCATGTTTCTACGTTGTTTCTACTTACACACTTTACATCTATCAAGTAGAATGTCGTGATGAATACATATCGCAGGATAAATTCCATCCTGAAGAAATAAACGTAACTTTAAATATCCCACTAGAGTTTAGACCTAACAAGAGAATTGTGTGTATATTCTTGAATATCCGAAGCCATAGGAAATTCTAGTTACAAGCCGTAAACTTTTATAAGCAAACTGAACGATTTTGTCATTATGAATATTAAAACTTAGTTTATTATCAACATATACATTTAGATCTTTCAAAGTTTCAGGGCGGTTCAGGATAATGTCTTTCATATTATAATTATATAGTATGGAATAACGTTTCCTAGACACTTGCTAGCATTTAAAGAAAGTAACATCATTATAAATTTTTAAATCATCTGCATAAAAGAGATAATTGCAATCAAGATTTTGAATGATATCGTTGATATAAATAACAAACAACAAAGGTCCTAAAACTGACTCCTGAGGTACACCTGATTTAACTAACACTGACTCAGACATTTGTCAACAAATGATTGAACTTTCATTATCTTACAAATAATAAATTGCATGGAGAAATGGATATGAAAATTATATTTTTATAAATTTAATATTGGAAAGAAATGCATTGATTTGTACTATTAATGTGCTAAAAGTGATTTTATTTAGTTTGAGGGTATGGGACTTCAAACTTTCCTTCTCTCAAAATAAATATGTCACTATTAGCACTTATCACAAATAACTATTTTCTAGAATTTTTTGCAAATTAAATACAAATCTGGAATAACATTTTAAAATAGATAAGTACTAATTGCATTTGCATAAAAAATACTTAGGAATGCTAGTATCTCAACCTACACGAAGGGCTATAAAACTGCTATAAAATTATATCTACCTAGGTATGTTAAGTCATGATTTAATGAACATAGCTTCAGGCAGAATATTATTAATTCTCTTGTTTTGTTTTCAGTAAAATGTACTGAGAGAAGTATATGTTCTAATATGATGTCTTAAGGTAGTTTTTAGCGTCTTTACTGAATTCAAAATTAACATAATATAATTAGGTATGAAGTAAAATGATACCTTAAATTCTAGTTTAGATGTAATCTATATACAACAAATTGCTCTTCATCTACCTTAATCCAGCGAGCAATTAAATTGGATTTAATATTTTTTAATCCGTTATTATCTCAACAAAAACTGGAAAAGTGAACATAAAACACCATATATCTTGCAATTATTAGTTAAATCGTCTGAACGTGGATCATTTGAACGGGAATTTACAAATTCCAGAAGGGTGTTAAAACAAATACCGTAGATTAGAAAGATGTATATCCACCCTCCATAATGGAACATTTAATAAAAGAATTTAATTTTTCGGCGTACATTTGAGCTCCAGATAAGAGCAAAATTGATTGAAAGCAAACATTAATATAAGCCCCGCCGTCGCACTTTTATTTGGAATAAAAACAGAAAAATTGGATTGATTAAATCAATACACAACGAGGTATAGCGATGGGGAACGAATTTAGAAGCGAATTTCATAGAAGACTGGTCATTTGTGAAATCAAAGAAGGTAAGCAATAAGCTACAAGGTAATTAAAAGATGGAATTCAGATATAAAGTGCAATAACACTCCTTAAAAAGACGATAAAAAAGAAGGAAGGACAAAGGATACGAATATAAAAAAATGACAAGTGGAAGCCTATCTCTATTTGCGGCTGCTCTAGTCCTCAAAAACCTTGGCTGTGTGACATGAAGTCGCAAATCTTGTGTTCGTGTCCTTTGTCCTTCCTTCTGTTTCCATCTTGTTTCACCTAGTCTTGTACCATTATGATCCATTAATAACACACTTCTTACAATTAGAGATTTGTATACCAGAAGTGGATGGCAATGAAGCTTTTTGAGTTCTTATTTTATAAAGAACCTGGCCTTCTGCCGTAGAAGATTTCCAGCCTCCATGACGCTTTGCGATGGACCAAACTAATATAATATCAAGTGAACAGCCATTTCCACAGTCTGACAATTTTGGAAATGTTATCTTCTTTCTCTGATTTGTGATTGCCTAGAGCATATTCTTTTCTTTGGTGTTCTTTATTTCTTTTTGTATTCATAATCATAATCTTACTTTAAGGTATACCTTAAATAACCTCATTCTTTGTCTTACTGGGCAGATACATGAATAGCCACATTATAGCTAGCGCCATCTAGTGGTGACTCTACAGATATACTGTTAACTGCATTTAATATTATATAATAATTTGATTATTTACTCTGTTTCAGTGTCATGCCAAAATGTTTCCAATACAACCCTGTACAAAATAATTACGCTCCAACGTGATACAACTGAACGCTGCAGTGAAAGATAAGGGATAAGAGCAGCGAGACATCCTGCGGCAGGCCGTTGTTTTCCGACCGCATCGTTAATCCATCGGCATTAATTTCGGGGAGCACAATGCGCAATACTAATCACTACAAAAAGCTAAATCTGGTATTCGCCCGTGCCATTCATCAGCGCCTTTCTTCGTGGCAGCGCCGTCCATTTTTCCAACGGCCGCTTTTTTCCCAGGCTTAACAACGGTTAATATATTCACTAACTTGCAAAGTTGGGTTCATTTCGGGGTTTGCTCATCTTTCGATTTGGAATCTAAAAATATAGCTGTTACTGGATAAGCGGGTAATGCTTAAGTCTGTATTTTTCTCGTAATTTTTGGTTAAATTGTATCACATATTTCTTTTTAAAAAGTTAACTCAATACTTATACAGGGTTAACTATGACTAAGTACAAAAAATTTAACCATGTGCTCAGTGAGGCCTAAAAGACAATAAAAAAATTATTCCAGAATTTTAGCTCGATATTTAAAAAATTGGGCAAAACCCTTTTTCCTGCGGAAAGTCGGAGCCTATGATAAGAATCGACTGAGATGGCTTAGATTCATAGATAAAGCGGTCGTCTTTTAGCGTTTCTAAATGTAGAAACGACAAAAATTAACATTCTTATTAGTAATAATACCTGATAGATAGCAACAGTTAATCCAGTTAGCTCCAGTATTTTGCATTCGTTTTACATTATTTCGTTATAAAGTGGTAAAACTACATATTTGCTCATTACAGCCACTCACTACCGATAAAAGACACTTCCCGTAGGTACAATTAGATAAAATGCCCATTTATTATAACAAAATCGAACGAAAGAAATAGATAGACAAGTTTTAATGTAACCGCGGCAGTCTTGTCCCATAACCTAGAAAACCAAACCCGCGAACTATATTGTGGGAAAGTATCCGCACCCAACATAAATGTCTTTATTTAGTAACTATAAAACGTTTAAAAATTTAAAAACAGGCACTAAAAACCGAAGAAGAACACAAAGTTACAACGCAAACACAGGAATTGAATTATGACATGACAGCGATACCGACTGAGCGACTGTTGCATGCTTGTAGAGTAGGCAACCAACAAACCCGTTAACATTGGCGGCGTTAAATAAGGATTTAAAATAATATCGAAAAACATTTTTTTTTGGCTTTATAAATAAGTTTGGAATTTTTTTGAAGGGTGATTCCGTTAATTCTTATTTTTCGCTATCCCCTCTTAAAATATTTGTACTAAGTCATAGTTAACCCTGTATATGCAAAGATTAAGAATTGGTAATGAATTGTCGAATGTGAGCTTGCTTAAAATAGATGTTCCTCAAGGATTTATTCTAGGACCCCAATTATTCTATGTATATACCAGTAAACTCTGTAAAAGTTTGAAATATTGTAATCCACAACTGTAGCCCGACGATACACAACTGCATTTATTTTTTTTTATAAAACTAACTGTGATGGACTAGGACCTTAAAATTGTCTACCAAAACCCACAACCACTTTCCTTAGTTTTGAATCCATCCAAGTTAATTTTGTTTGGCAATAGTAGGATCTTGAATCTTCAATAATTTTAGGTTGGTGATTATTGATACTTTTGTTCTTATAGATCACGGTTCTTCTAACTTGAGTTGTGATAACACATTTGGATTTTGTTCGCAAGAATGAATTAGTATTTTCATTGTATTTTCTTTGGCGAACATTCGAATGGTAAATAGAGATAACAGTCATTACTGATCAAATAAAAATTCACATTTTCGAAAAATGTACTACCAACATCAACGGAGTTTATGTTTCGAGTGATGTTCTCAGTGGACACTTGGTTTAGCCACATTTTTTTCACGGATCACTTAACGGCTTAATTTATTTGGATTTGTTACAAAATAATCTTCTGTAGAAGTAGAAGTGATGGAGCTGTTTAAGTTAGAATTTCCAATAGTTAAATCCGTATTTGACCCCATGGTCTTACTTCCTATCTGTTTCTTATTCTTTAAAGAATTCTCAACTTAGCCTTCTCCAGCTTCCATGACGCTTTAACATCTGCACCGCCATCAACCAGAATGGTGGCTGAGAACCTTCTAAAACAAGGTCCAGTGTATTCTTTGGAATTCTTCAATCCAAGCTTTGTCGCAATAATTTTTAAAGTGCTTCCAAAAGTATTAACTCTGACAGGCTGAGAGTTACATTTTATTTGTCTGTAGAATACAAAAATCGCCTGTGAGATGCATTTGGAGGATGAAGTTCAGCATATTTTCGAAAAATATTAAAAAAAATTGATAGTTGTCACACTTCCTTCTGTCATAACTAATTCTCGGACAATTTTTGTTTTTGTGCATGGAATCATATTTTTTGTAGAGGTCATTGTATTGAATATGATTTAACACGAGCTTAGTAAAATCTTCAAACAACAGGCTCCAAAAATGCTGATTATCATGGCAACCTTCATGAGTAAATATGTTTCATCAGCTGCTGAATTTACAAATGTATATATTTCTTCCTTTGTAAAAATTTTGGATTTTTGACCTTGCAACCTTCTGAACTTCTTTTCAAAAATGTGTTTAGTTGAGAAAATCTGCTTATATCTTCATGTTTCTTAACTGAAATCATAGTTCTCGGTATTGAGTGGTGAATCTATAGTGTAGATGGTTTCTGGGAGCGTTGCCATCCGGAGAAATAAGTCAAGAGTATTTTCTCAAAAACCGCCTTTACCTTGTTACCTTTACACCAATCTTCAAACTTTTGGTACTCGAACTCATGCCTTGGATTTTGTCGGAACTAGACTTGAGATTGCTCTGTTTGCCGCCCTTTATATATCAGAAGGTAAACTTGTATCAGAGTCACTCTTTATCAGAAGCGCTTTTTATATTTATAAATTTGATTGTGTTTTCACAATAACCGTGAAAAAGATGACAAAAAAAAACCTGATCCGTAATCTTGATAGCAGGTACTTTTTTCTGTTCATAGAAAATACACCAGCTTCTTGTCGTGTCATTTGACTTTTTTCGTGTTACTAAATGAAACAATGTTTACAATATTCTTATTGTAAATTTATGTAACTATTATTGCACCACTGTAAATATTTGAACAAAGTGCAATATAAATTCTCATTTAAAAAGTCACAGTTGCCTTTGGGATGGCCTTGAAGAGCAAAATTCCTTCGAAAATATATCTTCCCAACTGTTTTCTTTCAAATGGATATAGTGTTAGTTACTGGTACAGTCAAAGGAAAATATAAATATGTCGTTATTAATCGTTGTAATGCAATACTAATTCACAAAACAAAAAAATAAGTAGTTAAAAAAATTCTAAAATATACTTTATAACTCATTTGGGGCATAGGCGACGACGCATAGCAAATATTATTCCCATATTTAGTGTTCCTTAATGATACAATGTCAACTGAGCCAACTTACTACTCAGCTACCTTTCCTGTACAAGAGATTTGGTACGCCGTTGTTCTATAATACGCTTAAGGTAATTACCCTTGCACATTAAACCTCCGAAGCCCTTTCCAGCGGCCTTTTAAGACCTTCACGGAACCGCCTCGATGCGCGTCCTCGGCATAAATCAAACCGCTTAACGATTAAAGAACGGTAAAACCAAATAAACCGGGAATATTGTAGAATATGCCTTCCCGTGAAAGACTATAAATAGCGGGAAATTAATGGTGATACTGATAACTTTATTTTAATGCGGGATTTATAGGACACTAAAACGTGCTATTTATTGTCAGGGAACTGTGGTCTATGACAATATATACAAGTCGCTCCTATAAGATTTCTTACTGGCTTGATATCCATCAATAAAAATGAACATAGATCCACAAGGTTTCTATCAAAAAAGAAGAAAAAAAGTTTACCCGAAGAAATTCAGTGTGCTGAATGTAAATCTGAATCTATCAGGGTCGATCGCGCGGGTCGTTTGTCTTCGCAGCTCACTCGCATTTCGAACGCTGTAATAGTCGGTGTCGCGCTTTAAATTCTTCCGACAAAAGTAAAGTGACATGCCTCGTCCAGCGCTGAAGACTGTATTTTTTCTATGAACTTACTGCCGCTTTTCTTACAAGCAATATTCCATTAAACAAACTAGAGAACCCCAAGTTACGTATGTTTTTAGAAAAATGTAAGGACCGAAAAATCTTTCATGAACGTTAAGACTAAGATATGTCGGCAGGGTTTACAACAATGTACTGACATCAATAAGAAAAGGCATTGCGGGCAATTCGTTTATTTCATTATAGACGCTTCAGTTCAGTAACCAATTTCTGAATTGGTCTACTTGTTTCTGTCTGGACGAAACCAATTACGATGTTTATAATTCAAAGCGTTCCCAAGATGGCTGATTACGAATCTGAAGTTAGATTTCCAAAATTCAAGATGGTAGACATCAATTCAGAAAAATGCAAAACGTGCAAATAAAGCAAATGTAACCGTATCTTTCGCAAAATTTCAAATATAAAAGATTACCACCAAAAGGATTAAGATGTTTCAAGTGAACCTATATTATCCTACATATTAAATTTGAATGAGAAAACACCAGTTGGGTGCTTCAAAATGGAAACTGAAGAGCAAGAATTGTGCTTTATGAAACTTTGATTAGGTAGTGTCGGTAAAGTCCTCTACAAGAGTAGTAAACTACAAAAAAGCCCTGAAACAACCGTTTATTTAGGTTAGAATATCTGAAAATCTTGATATGATGGTGCCATTCTGAACCAAATTCCTTCTGGTCCAGAAGTCCAGAAGTTCTGGAATATAATTTTCCATCCGATATCCTTTCATTTGTAGACCTCTGTTATCAGAGTTAGAATCTTCTTTCATTTAAACCTGAAGAATTAATGATGAACTAAAACTAAGTAATAAACAATTTGTTTTCTCTCTGCTTACCAATTTTGATTATGATTAATAAGTATCTACTTCAGAAGGAATTGGAACAAATCTGCTCTTTTATATGGGCACTAAATTACATCAATTAAAAGCAATTTACCGAAATTGAAGATTCATCTGTCTCTTTAGCAAATGTACTCCAAGGATCAAGTCTTGGACCACTGCTTTTGTAAATGATTTTATCGAGGAGCTAAAGTGGGACAAATTGATTTATACTAACGGTGTAAAAATATTCAGTATTTTATGTTTATACCGCATATAAACTAATTACTGTTGCAAAGATTATGAGATTTATTATCTTCTATAATAATAGACATTTTACGTAACAACATAAGCAGGTACTGTATCAAACATTTATTCGATATAAATTGCATAATAGTATCTTGATTTGGTTCCTCTACCGTGCTTGTAATTAGGATAGTATTGTATTTTTCTAGTATTACACTTTGTACACAATTGGCGATGTTTAAAATGTTCTCAAACTGTTTTTTGTTTATTAAATTGAATTGAAATCTTTCTTCTTAGCTCTTATATGCCTATTAATTAAAATATGCCAAATATGGGCATTTATTTAAATAATATTACCCGAATCCTGCCAAATCTTGCGGCGCAGGAATCCTCCCATCGACCCCTAATTGGAGAAGGAGCAAGGCAAACATATGTGTACTAATTGGCGTTTTATTGGCAGGGTCCTTTTTGAATGGGGCATAAAAACAACTGGCCCAGTGGTTCTGCTCGACCAATTGGTTTTAATCCGATCCAAACTGACGGTGATTACTTCAAAGAATGTCATTAAGGAGTGTTCGACCGCCGAGGACGAGAGGTTCTTTAATTGTGCTTCTCTGGAGTAAGCAAGCAAGCTCCTAGACGGGCGGATAGCTCTTGAAAGAGTAGTGTTCTCTTTTATTGGAGGAAAATTCAGTAAAAAATAACGTTAAAGAAATTCAATTTACTTTCACCGTTTTCATCGGTATAAGGCATGGTTGCCATTTATCTTGTCTAAATGACACTTCTGGAGACTGTATCATAAATTTGTTTATCTTTTATCTGCACGATAAACTTAGATAAAAGATAATTCTTAAATCGTGATGGAATGAGCTATTTTCAAAAACATGTTGCAAAGACTGAGTAGTAGAACGCATTATGTCTTAGTAATTTGATTCATATATTTATCAGTTTTCCTGTCAAAAGTTAATTGTAAGTTTTGATAGCATAAAATTTAGCTGGCGGTACTTATTGAAAGTTGTTATGGTAGAACAGTACACCTTTGGAGAACTTGCAGATATGCATTTAATTTACGGAAAATGTGGCTGTAATACAAGAATGGCATGTAGATTATATGAACAAACCTATCCAAATAGGAGAATATCTTCTCGAAAATTGTTTATGTTTATCGACCGGCGCCTTAGAGAAACAGGTACTTTTAAAAAAAGTCATTATGACACTGGCCGTCCCAGAACGATCCGAACTCCAGGGGCTGAAGAGCGTGTTCGCCAACGTTTTGAAGAAGATGATACTTTAAGCACCAGAAGAATTGCTTTCGCCGAAAATACGCCACATTCCTTGGTATGGAGGATTGCTAGGGAACAACAACTGCATCCATATCATATGACTAAAGTACAAGAATTGCTTGCTGAAGATTTGCCAAAACGACTACAATTTTGCAACTGGATGTCAGAAAAGGTTCGTGTTGATGCGATGTTCGCCAAACGTATTTTGTTTACTGATGAGTGTTGTTTCACGAAAAATTGCATTTTCAATTTAAGAAATAGTCATCACTGGAATGATGAAAATCCAAATGCAACAGTTGCGCGGCATTCACAATACAAAATTAAAATCAATTTATGGGCGGGAATAATTGGCAATAAACTTTTTGGTCCAATTGAACTTCCTCTAAATGTGAATGGGGAAACTTACATTTTTTGAACAACGACTTTGTTGAAGTTTTGGAAGACCTTGATTTGGAAACCAGAAGAAATATGTGGCTAATGCAAGACGGGGCCACTCCTCGCTACTCTCGACAAGTAAGGCGACATTTAAATAATATTTTTGCAAATAGATGGATTCGTCGTGGATGGGATGCTCCTCAGCCATGGCCACCAAGAAGTCCAGATATATCTCCTTTAGATTTTTTTGTTTGGGGATATGCAAAATCTAAAGTGTATGAAATTCCAATAGAAGACGAGGATCATTTAAGGCAAAGAATAACGAACACTTTCAATGAAATAAAGACGAAGTAGTTTTGAACAAGCTCCCCTTTCATTTCTTAAAAAGAGTTAGAGCATGTATTAGAGCTAACTGTGATCACTTTCAACATATGCTTAAATAACTTTTTTTGTAGTAAGTAGTTTTGTTATGTTGTTGTATTTGTTATAACAAATTTACAAACCAAATCCATACCCAGTTACCTCATAAAGCATAGCCTTCTTGATTACAGTATTATTGTTGTCGGGGGCACGACAATAAATTTTGCAAATTTTAAAGAGAACGGTTCGTGTTGGCGACATTGAACAAGAGTACCTTTTTTGTGACATATTAGTTTATTTTTCAGAAAATTTGATTAATTTTCCGAAAAAGCAAAGGACAATTTTTTTTTTCATAATAAAATCCTATGTGCTACCCCGGCTCTCCGCTCCTGGGTGATGGGAATAAATTGTTTTTGCACGAAATTGTTGCATTTTAGTGTCTAAGAAACTGCACCAAGATTCATTTAAATTGCCTAACTTTTGTAGAAGTTATTGCGAAAAACTGTTTCTCAAACTGTACCTTTATCACCCTGTAACTTTTTTATTATGCATTTTCAGACCTATGTTTACATGAAACTTTGCTCAAAATGATATTTTCTATCTGTCATATTTATTTGGCACCATAGTTTAGAAACACCCTGTATATTAAATGAATGAACAACTTTACTAGAACATCTGACTAAGTTTTCTTAAAAAAAAAATCGGTGCCAATGTGCCAACATCTGGATTATTGTCTGTATAGCATTTTTATTCGTTCAACTAAAGAATTTATCTTTTATACATTAGATCAATTTAGAACTTACTTATTTCTCTTCAGTTGTCTGGTCATCAATCAGAGCATTGCATTATAGTAAATTAACGAATAGATTTGTTATTCATTTATGGTACAGACTTAGATAAAAGATAATGAGTTTCAATCAAAATATTGTCGCAATGCGTTTTAGTGAATTAATTCAGAGATTTTCCTATTTATATTCAATTTATGGGATGGATTTAGAGAAAAGATAACTTTATGAATGGATGGATGTCGCAATACTTGTATTTACATTCGTTTTTCGTTGTACTGCATTTTACAAATGTATCTAGATAATTTCAGATTATCTGTTTCTTGATCCGAATTATTAAAACAGAATAATTATTTTGTCATCTACATCTAGAGAATGTTTTGGTTTTGAAAGGTCAAACAAAAGCAATATTATCTGACAACAATATGTTAAACCAAACGTAATCACATTGGAGTTATATTTATTAAATGAAAAAATACATTGAGATAAAATAAACGCGTTACGCTCTGCTGTGTGAGAAGAAACGAGACCGGCAGAGCTTATCTAAAAGAGTCGATTCCAACTCGAGCATATTGCAAATGTTACTCATCTGTATTCGTTCTGTTTTTTTTTCACTGATTATTTCGTAATTTGAATTATTGTAGTGTCGAGATGCTTATCTGACCGAAGAAATGACTGCCTTCGATTGCCTATCGCATCCAATATGTCCAGATGATGTATGCTCGCAAGCTTTTACATCGCGTTTCGCATGTTCGTTTTTCTTTTGGTGCATGGCATCGCTATAATACACCTTAATTAACTGGCGCTTCTACAAGACAGACGAATATTATTTATTCTGCTAATTTAAATTTTAAAATACTGAAGTGAGAGAGAGGCGCTAGTTAGTTGGCATCTGTTCTTTTACAATAGAGTTATTTATTGCAGAAGCTATTCCGATTCCAAAAAGGTCTTAAGACGCGAGGAAAGCTCCGTGAGAAATTATAGTGTTTGCGAAGCAGTTGCTCAGAAGAAAATTTGGTTGATGGTTTAACTATATCCACTATAACACTGCCAGATAATTCTAGTCATTGATTATCTGTTATTTTGTATTTACCCAGGAAAAGTAATAATACAAAAGACATATAAGTTTAATGTTTCGATTGCATATTTTATTTAGTTTTGTTGTTTTATTGAATAGTATATCATTAAATTAAAAAAATGTTTAATGTTAAAACAAAAATTATTATTAAAAGACACGTTGCAGGGAACACAGTAAATTGCTAGAGGTCATACAAGGTCACCTCTCTGATGATGATTTCAGTTATGTCCACGAGAATCAATTATAAACCGCCTTTGAATATTTTTCTTTCTGAAAGGAAAGAATGGGAACAGGATAAACCCGACCTCTTAAGGGCAGATAGTTGATGGTTTTAAAATTCTGTAGGGGGTTTGAGTCGGAGTGTATAGTCGCAACTCAAAAGCCAGGCTGTTGGTAAGTCTGGACAACTATGCAACTGTTACTCAGATCTAAGAATATGTACTACAGATGGGAATACAGAATACCCGATCAATTGTCTCTAAACATGTGTTTCTTTCATTTTTTTTTTGTTCCAAAACATATGCAATGCAAAATAATACAAGCAAATCTGTACAAGACACAAACGTAGCAATAAAAAAAGAGAAAAAAAAAGAGTATACCTAAGTTACAAAGCTATATATACAATCTACATTTATTTAAGTACCTACTACATTTTTTATAACTTGCATTGAACAGCAATATCTACATTAGGTTATAATTCAATGTACCTTGAGATAATTTGATACAAAGGCAGCACTACAAGAATATTGTTGCGTGCAGTAGAAACGTTGAAACTGTATTACTTCTTGCTGAAAACTGGACATTGTTTAGTACACCTGGACACTCCAAAATGTTATGAATGATTACATACAAAAACATTACATGGGAGACTGATCTCCTTTTAGATGAAATATGAATATGGAAATGATCAAGTACCTAAAGAGTCATACAGTCTAGTAAGTACAAAGCTGATATCATAAATCTACGCTGAATTGTTTCTAAAGTCGAAATATGATTAGCATACGTTGAGCTCCAGACTATCAATGCATATTCTAATTTAGAACGATTGAACGTGATGTATAGCAAACGTAAAGTAGAGATGTTGACAAACTGTTTGGAATTTCTTATAATATAACCCAAAGTCGGCAAGCGGAGTCAGAATGTCAATATGTTTCAAGAAGGTTAAAGTTGGCTCGAATGTTAGTCCAAGATCTGTAATGCAGTTTGGTATATGAAGTATTATATTATTCAGTTTATAATTAAATTTAATTGATTTTTTCTTTCTAGTGCGTTAAATGCGTTGAAAGATAAGTCATTATGTAGACACCAATTGCAAACAATATCAAGTGCGCTCCTGTCACAATCACCAATGGTGTCAATTTCACATAAAAGTTTGAGGTCATCTGCATACATTAGATAATGCACCTGCGTGTCTCCAACAATGTCATTTATAAATAACACAAACGACAAAGGTCCAAGTATGGAACCCTGCGGTAAGCCAGATATTTGATGAAACATGTGAAGCTTAAAACCACGATACTGAACAAGTTGATATCTGTTACTGAAATATGACTGAAAAAGTTTAAAAATAAATTCACATAGTCCTAATACATTTAGTTTGGTTAATAACATATCGTGGTCAAGTCTGTTAAAAGTTTTAGTGAACTAAGGATATATAGCATCGACCAAAGTCATCTTGTCAAGATTTTCAGTAATAAATTGCGTTTTTGAATTAGGTTAGTGAGATTGGATTTACCTTTTACCATGCTGCTCACTGGATATCAAACGAGATAGAGAACTATATTAAAGATTGTGTAACAAAATTTTAAATCTGACCTGGCAGTTGTTCTTGGTTGGAGTAAGGCTATGTTGTGATATTGGAATTTAATGGAGATGACACAAGTTTCATTTAAGACAGAACAATTATTGTGTTGTAGTAAGTGACTTCTCTTGTCTTGAGTAGAGCATCACCTTAAGTTTTGCCCAAAAACGTGTTGCATGCTCGCTTTCTCGCACTTTAAACTGATTTCAAAGGACGCACTATTACCCCGTCTTCTTCGAAACCGAGTTAAAAAGTGCGTTGGCGTGTCGGAACCGAATGAAAAATCCGCACTCCGCATCACCGGTCGTTAAATCCGTTTAACCCCCGCATTAGGGCGCCCTCTCCTTTCAGCCGTCGAACCAGAAACGCGATTTGTTTAAAAGCATGTACAGATAAAAGAATAACTGTTTTCGCGCGCTCCTGATGGTTTTTTCGATAGACGGGAATTTGTTACGGACACGCGATGCACTTAGAGCTGCCATCCCCCACGTGAACCAAGGCCTTCTTTCACATACAAATTGGATACATTACCGACGTGTGCCTAGGAGATGTCAAGTATGAAAAAACCTTTCAGCTCAATAAAAAGTCGGTTCTCCTTTCTCTCATACTCGGCCCATAAATATTAAACTGCGACTTTGTGTTTTAAATAAAGCGTTAAAGTAGAACAAAAAAAGGGGGAAATTTAGTGGAAGATATAAATCCTTTTTATTCTAATGTATCTCATATGAGGCTCAGTTTGCCTAAGAAGCGAAAGGATTTATTCCTTCCTCTTTTGCATTTTTTGCTATAGAAAAAGTTATACCGATCCTTAACTTTTTAAAATTTGGAGTAAAACGAAATATATCATAGTTAGCCAAATAAATGCATGTATATAATTTACAGTCTATCAAATATTAGCTTTTTATTCATGTTTACAGCAAATGCTGTCTTTCTTAAATATTCTCATCTAGATTATATGAGGTTTAACGTAAAATGTCATAGGTTGTTACTACATTCTTAATGACTAAGAATCTCTATGTTGATATTAACGTGCTATAAGCTACCGAGAGATAAACGCAAAGAAAAGCAGTTTCAACACCTGCACAGAACAAAAACCTTACGATTCACAGAAAAAAAGAAAACTACGAATATTTCTGAAGGAACAAAGATATAATACGAGTTAACTTTCCCACACAGGATGCATTTAACTAAACTTGGTCCAGCCAGGATAGTACAGTACAAGATAGGGTATGACCTTGAAAGGTCGAGCAGGAACAAGACTTAGAAACTCTTGTTCTACAAGACAAGGCAATAGTTTTTAAAATTTTGCAAAATCTCTTGTCTCAGCCAACGCTAAAAGTTACTGGCTGCATGCTATTTTAGAAAAACGTCCTTATTTTAAAGGACATATAAACATGGAAATCTTTTGACAACATACAGCAAGAATAGATCCCTGACGATAAAATAATGCGATGTTGCCAAACTTACCTTACTCAAAAGTTGTTGGTTAAAAAGATACAGGATGTCAAAGTTAAAATCTTGTTTTCAATATTTTTAAATAACTTTTTAAAAAATCCAAATATTTGCATGTTGAAGATCGGGGGTTTTTAGGGTTGATTCAAATTAGTTTCTAATTTTGACGTCACTAGTAGGGGGCGCCACTTATGACACATCATGCGTATTTCATGCGTATTTTTAATGTCATTTGAAGGCCAAATTTTGTTTTTTGATGGCAATGCAATTTCTGTAAGAGGATACAGAAGAAGCAAAAAATTTCCCGCTCTGATATGTAGTTCAGTCATTTTTGGAGGTCGCGTTCAAGGCCATATGAAGGTCAACACTTCTCTGTTATAATATTGCTAAGTTTAGCTTGCGTATTCTGAAAGACCGAAGAATTCCATGTTTGGTTACACGATTGATTTATTTTTTAAGGTCACTTTCAAGGTCATTTAAAGTTCTAATTCTCCTTTTGAACTGTTCATGTTGGTATTCATCTGTATGACAAGATATCGGATAAATGATTTTTATAAAAGATGTTTGGGTGATCCGAGAGAAAAATCTGTCGACTTTGGATTTGACCTTGAAGGTCATATTCAAGGATGTGCAAAGGTCAATCATTGTTTTTTAATGGTAATAACATTTCTGTTTCCGTTATGTTTGTGGGATAGTCGTGATCGTAAGAATAATTACAAAAGGAAAGTATGGATTCAAAGCAGTTGGTCTGAAGTAAATTCGATTCATGTAATTCGTGAACCTCTTGTCAACCCTAAGAGACTACTGCTAGTTTGATACGTAGGGGTGCTACATATCAAACTAGGCCTAATGAAGCAGATTGTATAAAGCTCTCAAGAAAGAAGGCGTATGCAGAACTTAACAACAATTCCTAAAACTATTTGAAGCAAAACTGAAAGAAGGCATTTTCGATGGGCTACAGATTCGAAATGCTTAAAAATAATAGTTTTATTGAGCACATGCATGATACAGAAAAAGTTTTATAAGATAGTTTTAGGAAAACTGTAGCAAATTTCCTGGGTAATAAAAAAGAGTAAAAACTATAAAGAAATAGCAGCTAAAATGAACATTTTCGTGCGTTAGGTGTAATATGTACTTCAAACTACATTTTCTTAACTCACACATTGATTACTTCCCAATGAGCTTATAGCGGAGGCTTATAACGAACAATAAGGAGAGATATTCCATCAAGACGTCAAAGAGATGGAAAGACGATACTGGGGCATATGGGACGTCGATATGATGGTAGATTTCTGCTGGAACTTGAAGAGAGAAAAATGTGCCAAACGTGAAAGAGAACCACTCCTCAGATCGTTTTGTGATAAACATGTAACAAAAAAAATGAGTGACAAAGACGCTCCTTCAGGGTATGGAACCAGAAATTGTATTACCATTAAAAGACAAGGGTTTACATGTCATTGAATATGATCTTCAAGGTCGAACCAAAGTCGATAGATTTTGCTCTCGGATGACAAAACAGTTTTTGTAGAGGTTATTTCCTCGAAATCTCGCTATACTGACGAATATCGAAACGAAAAGTTCAAAAGAAGAATTAGACCTTTATATGACCTTGAAAATGACCTCTAAAAATAACTAACGTGAAATTACTCGATTTTCCAGAATACATAGACAAAAAACTGCATTAGCACAAAAAAGTGTTTACTTTCAAATGACCTTTAACGTGATCTCTAATAATTACTCAACCACGTATCTAATCGTGAAATTTTTCGCTCCTGAAATCGCTTACAGAAATTATGTCATTATCAGAAAACACAAGTTGACCTTAAAATGACCTTGAAGGTGAGCTAACTTCGTCAAATACACATTCAGCATTCTCGAACGCGTATAGGACTGGTGCACAATGGGACAGAATCGCAAAAAGCTAGCCAAAACCTCAAAAAGTTGTCTAACGGCTCTGAAATTTTCTACTCGGGGGTTTTCGAGGTCGCTGATAACGAATCCTAAATCAGTTTTGGGGAAAAAAAATGGCGGATAGAATATGGACACCGAGTTTATTATAAAATTCTTATTTTTCGGTGAAATTGTGTATCAGGGGATTTTATATTGCGCTAAATACGAATAAGATGTTTATTTTTAAATACACAAAATATTTTTATCGTAACTGCATCGGCATTGTATAATAATTAGAAAGATTCCGGCAAGGAATTAGGTTTAAATGAATTAAACATGAAAATTAGATAAAAATATTTTTTTTTTCATTTGTACACTACATCTACATTGGATTAATCTAGTCATATTCACTATCGGTATGTATAGTGGACACGTCAGTGTCGTCCTCAGTGTCTGTGTCATCGGTTAAATGAAATGAAATTTGCACGGCTTCAGAAGAAAAAATCATATCTCCGTTCGCGCAAAAATGCGCAAATTCGTCGACCACGCTTTTTTTTCGTTAGGATATAAGCAATTCAATAAAAAATATTCCAATGAACGGGCGAGGACGAGCGATAAAGTTATTTATTGCTGAATGTTTACTTTTCGTTTGCGTTTTCCCAAAAAAGACGCCCTCAATTCAAGACGAATAACTTTTTTCATAATAACAATTTCGCAATTATGTAAATTTTATTCCATTCTACATGCCTTCACGAAGAGAATCTATTTTACACTTTTTCAATTGCACTATTTTTCACGACTATATTGTGGTTTTCCTGTAGCGTATGGCGCGCGTCAAATTCGGTAGTTCGATGAGACTCGTGTAACGGTCATATTCGAACTGATCCTGCAGGGACAAAAAATATACCTGCGCCTGGAAACCAGTTGTTTGGGGATCCTCGATACCCCCACTTCACATCCCGCAACAAAAGAAACCCGAAATAAATCATTGATTTTGGAGGTTTTGGCAAGCTTTTTGGGATTCTGTCCCACTATGTGGTGGTTGAATCTTACGCACTTTGCACTTTTATCCCGTGTGCCAGGTAACATGAATAGGGGACATATGCTCCTTGTTGATAATATGATGCGATGATCTATGTGGACTCATTTTAAACAGAAATGTACATGTGTCATTTCTGTTTATAGAAATTGCTTTCAATAAATTCTGGTCACGTTTCATTTCAGGAGCGGTTTAGTCATTCAGCACAGAAAAAGGGCGGAGCGTTCCGAAATATTTCAGAAACAATACGTGTCCTCAATGCCTCAATACGTAATTAACCAACTATTTCGTCATACAGGACCCCGGATTCGACTCCGAACCCACGAATCCGTGGAATGCCGCTCGCCACTTCATGAACCTCCCCGAGGAGGACCTCCGATGAGATTTTTGTTGTAAATTTAATTCGAATCGGCCGCTTAGCCCTCACATCTCCATTAGGATCGTCCCTGCCGGGTCAAATTCCGAAGCATTAAATCAGGAGGGCTTTGAAATAAAACGCGTCAAATAAATTTGATGTCGTCAGGAGTTTTACAGGCCTCGTTCAATCCCCCCCGCGCCGCCGGCACTTGTAAACCTCCTGACGAGAGCTTTAATCCTGAAATGTGGCTTACTGGGATCCATTAGCGAGCATTCACTCGCACAAGTGGTTAAAGAAGGACTGGAACGGAGCCTATAGTTGTCAGCGAATGTGCTACCACTGCTTTACATCTACTTCGCCGGCAAATGACTCGCTTTCGGATAAAACGTGGCCTGGGTGGTGGGCTCGAAATCATGCACCTTTGAAATTGAAGCCTAACAATTATACAGTAATACTTATCTTAATGAAAGAAATCTGAGGTTAAAATAACGCAACTGAACCTTATACGCGTCTCTTCAATTCAGACAGGATGTCAAGGTTGACATTTGACAGAATGTAATACATTAGGTCTGTTCAGACAAGGAATTTTCGACCAGTAAAATTATGAATTTGTTTTCTGTAAACATCATGCAAGAAGTATTTGGATGAACGATTTTGACAGTTTGGTACCAGTCTGGATTCCTTGCTTGAAAAGTCCTAGTGTCCTCAATTCATATTATTATTATACAGGTGAGATGTAACTGGTCTGCTACTTCCTGCTCGGCCTAACCGGCTCGACTTGCAGGAAGCGACCTACAATGTCGTAGGTACTTAACCGCAGACCTCTCGCCCTGGGCGATGCGTCATTAAATCTATAAATGATACTGCAGGAAACAGCTACTTCGCGGGCTAATGCCCCGACCGGCATTGAATTACACCTGCAGTGTCTGGTGGAGTGGCCGACAAGGGGTCTTGGCTGTTCACACAGATACTGTAGGTGTAATTCAATGCCGGTCGGGGCATTAGCCCGCGGAGTAGTTGTTTCCTGCAGTATCTTTTATTAATTATTATACACTTTATTCAAGACTAATTGACCATTACCGCAAATTTTCTTATTATTGGAGCTACATAGTCGATAACTCCAGTAAAGTTGTGTGATTTTTTTCTGCTAATTACGATGGTCAAAACAGAAAAACAGTGGAATATAATGTTTATGAGATATTTACAAACAAGTGTATTTTTCAAATAGAGCACAGAAAAAAGTTTCTTTCAACTTTTTTTCTTAAAATTCAACATAAATTTCGATATACACGGAAAGAAAGCCACAGTTATCAAAATTAATACACTTATTCCAACGATAGCTTAGTTTCATTATTGTGTCAGACGCCTTGAATGAAAGACAGCAAATTGATGTAATATATACTGATATTTCTAAGGCGTTTGATCAAATTAGTCATAGTATTTTAATTAGCAGACTTGAATCTTATGGGCTAGCGTTACATCTTGTGAATTTATTGAAATCATATTTACTGATTAGGTACCAATATGTTGAAATTATGAGACACAAGTCAGAGTTGTATATGGTTAAAAGTGGTGTTGCGCATGGTAGTAACTTGGGGCCGTTGTCGTTCTTAATATTTTTTAATGATAACGTCGCAAGTCTTAAGTGTTCTAAAAATCTTTAATGTTTTAAAAAATTAAAACGACTGCATGTTACTTCAAAATGATCTTGATATAATTCATGAGTGGTGTCTTGATAATATGCTGAATATAAACGTTAGTTCTTTCGATTATAGTATAAACGGTATTGAGATTCCAAGAGTTAGTTTCATTAAAGGCCTTGGAGTGGCGTTTAATCCTAAATTATGGTTTCGACAACAGTTTGATGTGGTTTGCAAAAATGTTTTGAAAATGTTAGGATTTGTATTCAGATATACCAGAGATTTCTATGATATCACAACGATAAAAACTTTATATAATGCTTATGTTCGCAGTAAGTTGGAGTATGCATGCATGGTGTGGGTACCTTTTTATAACGTACATGTTCAGTCTTTTGAGACAATTCAGACAATTTTGCAATTTTTAATTTTTGAACAGTTTGAATACTACCCCAACAGAGATATACTACTCTGATTTGTTACATATCACAAATATTGATAGTCTTCAACAACGTTGGATGATTCATTACATAATTTATTTACATAGAATTATTAATAATAGATGAAATAAGGTTTTTTTCACTAGTTTCATTTCATATACCTCAGTATTCGGTGAGAAATAACGTAATTTGCTTATAACAGTTCAAGTACAAATGAACATCTTTCTTCGCCACTTATTTTGATGTGTAGGTATTACAATCATATACAATTACTATATTGATATTTTTAATTGTATAGAAATCTGCTTGGGAACACTTTGAAGATAGTATTATAATTTTAACGTATTGAGTGAGTCATTAATAATGGTATATAACTTAAGGGCAGATTGTTAACGTCGAAATAAAAAGATTAAACGCAACATATTTTATCCAATTGTTGCTCCAATTGCTGCTACTTTTTATAATTTAGGGTGTTGAAGTTGAAAAAATGTTTTCGATTTTTTGCTATAAATATATAGCAATGTTTTTAAAAACGTATGGACCGATTGTTTTGATAATTTGTAGTCTTATGTTTTTGAGGTGGCAATTGCGAATATGCACAGTGTTGAGGTCACGACTAGGGGGCGCCAGTTATACTGCTCTATTGATGTAAAAATATGTCTAACTTTTTGTATTTTACACTTTTGAATTTTTTAATAAGAGTCTATTGAACTACCTTCAAATCTAAATAGAAAAAGCATACTTTCTCTTAGAGTTTTTACTACAATTATGATTATTATGTACATTCAAAAAACTTTTTTTGTTTAAGTTCTGAATCACCCTATTATTGTATCTCTAGCAATTGTTAATTCTTCAATTTTATACCACCGCACACTCCGAGCCTGCCAAGGCGCCCTCGTATTTCTCCGCGCAGAGATCTCCTTTATAGTCCTTAGAGCGGCCTCCTCGAGCTAAATCAAAGATAAAAACCACCCCTTTGATCTCCCGTTTGCCCGACTTTAAAGGAAGGCATTATCCGCTGACCCACAAACCACAATGCAGTCTTGTTAACAAAAATGGGTTAGTCGCAGGTCGTTGCTTGCATCCGTATTTCGTCCTGCGGGATAGCAGTTTAATTGCTATTGGAAAACGGACGAGCGCAGGCAGTCATGAACCGTTATTTACAGGCCGGCCGGCTCTGAAGGGAGTTTACAGTTTCAATTGTTCCTGGAACAAACGGCCTGATCAAGTCAGTCATTTGAGGGGCGTGCTGCAGCGACGCGGGGCATATTTGCTGACAGGAGTAATCCGATTTCATAGTCCGGGCAGTTTTCTCGAAAAGTGAAGGCATCCAGAAGAGTAGTAATGGTAATAGTGTACTATGATGTTATGAGAATAAGTGATACTTTATGTGCTAAGTAGGACTGGGCAAAAAATCGATATATCGATTCGAATCGATTTTGTTTTTGAATGGGTTTATCGATTTGCTGAAAAATTCGAATCGATATATCGAATAGGATCGAGATATCGCGTCGAATCGGAAATCGTATCGGATCGATATATGGCATCGAATCGAAACGTGAAATTGAATCGGCAGTAAGCCTGAAAATCAGTATGTCAATTAAAATCCCTTTATCGAAAAAATCGAATTGGGATATCAAACTGAATCAAATCTGAGCATTTATGTGTGGTTTAACAGGCTCCAAAAATGTAAAGCAATCGCGTTTTCCATTTTTAAGTAATTTGTTTCTAATAATAATATAATATAGTAACCTACCAAATACAGTTATTTATTTATTCGCCTAAATTATTGGTAACAAACTAATTGATGTTTTAGTGTTTTGTTACAATTAAATAATTTTTCCATTTTATTCGATTCAAAAATACAAATCGAATGAAATCGATATACAATTTTTTTCCACGGCTAACTGTTGATTTAAATACATTTGACTCGACAATTAAATGTGCCGATTTAATTTAGTTCGATTCGAAATGATCAACCATTTGATATTTCGAGTCGATTTTTTCGACGAATCGATTCAAAAATAGAAATCAATTTGAATCGATACCTATGTCGACATAATTAATCGATTTAAATCAATTTGATTCGATTCAAATAAATTTATACGATTCGATTAATCGATTCGAATCGATTTTTTTGGTGAATCAAAAATACATTCACCAAAAAAATCGAACAGGCCTAGTGCTAAGCGTGGAAAGTTTCCATGCGAAGCACATAAAGTATCTTATTCTTCGAACATCATATACTATTTTTTTCAAACGTTATAAATTCTATGCAATACGATTAATAGTTATGTATCTATCAAAGGAGTTATGAGGATATTAACTATCGAGGGCAACAGATTGCAATTGTTAATTTGCCCGATATTATTAACATCCAATAACTCTGATATACTCGCGACAAGAATTCAGACGACTTACGTCATGCGAACAAATGAATAATTCATTATATTTTCATCAAAATATTTAAGAAACTGCAACTGATAGTAATAAAACTATATACTACACTAAAAGTTTGCATTATATATTGCACAAAATTGCAAAAAATAATTGTTTTTAACGCGACCAAATATCGAAAATTACGTTGACAATAAAAACGAATGTGTAACGTCGGCCGTGACGTAAGACGTCTGAATTCTTGACGCGAGTATAGATAAAGATTTTTATTTCATACTAATGAAATATGAAAACTAAATTCTGTTGGTTTTCAAAATTAAACGAACATTGTTTAATATTTATGTACGCCATTGCCATGGATATACCATCTGACAAGTTTGTAAATAAAAGTTTATCAAATTTATTAATTTGTGAAAATTAATGAAAACATGAAAAGAACTGAGATTTCAGGCGATTTGTTACAAAAGGCAGAGGTAGTTCGTGCCGTACTACTACCAGCAAAGTCGGAACTAAAGTATAAAAAAGAATATGACAAATTCTTGCAGTGGCTGAAGACTAACTGTATTGAAAACAAAAATATAAGTGAAACTATAATATTGCCTTACTTTCAATACATGTGCTTATTCTTCCACGTTCTATTATAAGTGATATTGATTTATTTTTCTTATAGTCTGAATCGTAAAGTCCTAATTCCCTGTGGACTAAATGGTCAATGTTAAAATCAATGATGCCAATTTATAATAATACAGATGGGAGACAATTTCATGAACTGGAAGCGTTTCTCAAACGAAAGAGTAAAGGCTATGACCAAAAAAGTCTAAAGTGTTTAGTAGGGACGACATTGTCAAATTTTTTAAGGATACTGCCGATGAAGAACATTTACTACATAAGGTGCATTAAACTATAAAGAAATTACACATCTATTGCTCTATTGTACAGATAGTTCTGATTAGGAGTTATTTCGGGGACCGTAGAGGTCAAGAACTTGTATCTGTCAAAACAAAGACTAAAGACTGAAAATGAGTGTAAAAGTGGCTGAACCTCCCGAGGTGATAGGGGTGGCTAGAGTGGCTGTAGAAAATTTGCTGCCGACGAAATCTGGTGCAGTATATGAAGCTGCCTCTGTCAAGTTCGGGAAATGGTGTATTAGAAAAAATGTAACGCAATACTTTGAGAACTTTTTATTGGCATATTTTTCGGAAATGACACAAAAACTCAAGAGTTCTAGTCTGTGGGTTTATTATTCAATGGTGAAGTCTGTGTTAAGCTGGAAGTATAACGTGAATATTGAAAAATACAACAATTTGCGTGGATTCTTGAAAAAAAACAAGGAGAAGGTTATAAGCCAAGGAAATCTAGAGTATTGTTAAGAGAACAGTTCCATACATTCTTGTGATGCTCCAGATCAAAAGTAATTGGTGTTAAAAGTAATAACATACATTTTGTTTCATATTGTGCTAACCAACTTTTACTTTTTCAGGTAATTTTGATATTTGGTATATCGGAGGCACGTCGTTGTGACGATCTAGTGAAGATGATAATTGATGATATTGACGACATCTTTCATGCTATTAAAATTTCTAGCACTAAAAGTAATAAGAATAGAACTTTCACCGTCTTGGGGATGAATATTTAAGTAAATATAGAAAGTACGTGAATTTTGTCTTCCTTATTTTAAGGAACAACGTTTTTTTTGAAATATCAAAATGGGAAATGTTATAAAGCTGTTATGGATAAAATTGGTAGTGGCTATGACATTGAATTTGAAGCTTCAAAATTGGGAAGAGTGTATAGAGAATTACCTAAGAATAACTTCCGCAATGATGCGCTTCGATAGCGGGAGGATATTACTACGCTATAAAGACATGGGGGTTGCTGAAGGATACATCGAAAATTCTGTAGAAAGTAACACCAAGTCTCGGCAGCGTGAGTTTTGATAATTATTTTAAAAGTACTCCCCCTTCACAGAAAAAGGCCCTCCTTGAAAAAGAAGAGACATTACAAATTCTGCTAACAGTAAAAAAGCTCCGACAGTGGAAAGATTTCATTAAGTCCCTTGTAAATATATTATCAAAAGAGTGACGGCGCATACGTAGCAAGTGATGTCACAAAAGAAAATTTAAATTTCCTCTGCCAGGCTCCACCTGTATGAATATTAAAATACTTTAGATTTCCTTTGAGAGATATTAAAATTGATCAATGTATTACGTCTGTTCCGCGCCATTCGCGCTCTGAGAGAGGGAGTCATTTCACTTATTTATTGTATCTCGCAAATTCCCTGAAATGTAAGAGCGGCTAATAAAGTCTGCAGAGATGCGGAGATGGTGGCCTGAATTGCCTCTTAGAGTAAGATGCATGAATAATGCAATTCCAATTCGGGCCGCAGAGCAAATTATGGTATTCATAACAAATGTTGTCAAAAATTCTTGGCGGATGAACAAGTTTGCTATGTATTTCAATAAAACATAATAATTGGAGATACATGAAAAACACAGTGGAAGCAGGTTTTGTGTTCGTGCTTTTGGACGCAGATTTCTCGTGTCAAGTCAGTAAAAGCTGTTAAAAGTGAAAATAAACAAATATTTGATCAGTTACGTCTTTGTTTCCTTCACACCATTACCAACACATTTGATGATGTTCTGATTATTTTGAATAACTTAGTTGTCAAGATAACAAAATAGCCAAAACATTAATCGCAATAATAAAATAAACTAAATTTAAAACACCAGCACCAGATTTCGATTATAGCTAGTTTTCAATGTAGAATAAATTTGCCACAATTTGCAGCCAGAACAGTCTCTGTAAACCCAATAGTTTCAAGTTCAAGTTTTTCAAAATGTATTAATTATTTCCAACGGACATTTTTCGCAATATTTTGTTGGTCTGTAGGAATTTCGATCCTGTAGGCCTATTTTCTTTGGAAAATGTCCTCTCTCTCATATTCTAATGGACGCTGAAACAGGTTTGTGGAGACCAACAGATAAACGACCGCCTACATTTTTCATTTTTTTACTGTATTAGGTATTTTAAGGCTCTGGGCCTAAAAGGCCTGTAAATAGCATTATATAGGTATTTTAAGGTAATATATATCAAATCTCCTACAATTCCTATCAATGAAGTCATATGTATGCTCTCTGATACCAGACATCTAGGTATGCTAATGAACAATTCCACAGACAAAGCTCTATTCTACTAAAAAAATAAATTAATCTAGCTAAATTTACTAACCTGGTTTAATGAAAACATTCTATAAATATCTAATTTCACTTTTGAAAATGTGGGAACTCTAAAATTTAGAAATAGGTCAGATCTCATCTATTGTGGTTGAATTTTCGAGTTCCCGTAAGTAGAATATTGTCTGTATTGCGTTATCTCATAAAAGTAGAACTATAAATGTTGCACACAATCACGGGACTCACTGTATTATTTCTATTTTATCACCGATACAACATTGCTACATATTTCGAATATAGCGTCACATATATAAAAATATCTTACGTCAAAGTCAGGAAATAACAATTTATACGATTTCAAATACCTTGTGACGGCGGAAACCGATTTTATTTGTTTTCAAAATAAATGTAAACAGAAACACGACAGGCAGGAAACGGCATTTTAATTATACTAAAAGTGCCCTCATAGCGAGCGCATTTGTTCTTTCGTTTGCTCTCTTACTGAGAAAAGTTCAATTGTGTCCGCTTTCTATACGATCTCGCCGGAATAATCGTAGAGAGTTACAGTTGGTCTTGATTGATTGACAGCTGCTTGGCTATTTTTAACTTTTAAGAGCATCATGATCTAGTTCAGTGTTGCCACCCAAAAAATTTTTTCGGTAATAGATCTTCATAAAAATTGTAACAGATTTGGCTCTAATAATAATAGATCTGGTAACAGACGATAAAACACAATAATAGTTATTTATGCAACAAGTACAAAAAGTAAGTGTTTATTGCACGCGACGTGAAATTGTTAACATGTCGAGTGCAATAAGCACTTTTTGTACGAGTTGCATACAATTTCTACGTTCATGCAAAAACCAAAAAATGTTATTCAGATGACACTAAGTCTAGGAAAATGTGACGTTGATTTGAACGTTTATGTTTGTCATGATGACAAAATGCTGTAGTAGAATGACAGATGAATGCAATAAACATTTTATTGCACTAGTGCAATAAAGAATCACTTTTTCCACTAAATATAGTTCAATAATGTTTTGTTTTTTGCATGAACGTAGAAAAAAAAATTAACATTATTTTGTGAACCACAGTCAAATTTGAAAATGTTTAGCATGTATCTGTAGATTAGCTTAAAGAAGGCACATGAATTTTCGTTGTAAAAATACTTAGGGACTTTTTTTACAGAAAAAATATAAAAAGTGCAAAATAAAATATGTAATCACAGATATTGTTTTGGAAATTTATCAAAAAAATTCAAAACAATTTATGTTTGTATCAACTGCTACAGTAACAGTACTAACACATAACAGTAGTTTTGTTTTGACCACAAAATATAAAGGTTTTGACAGACAACAATCCAAATTCGACCGATTGTAGTAATCGAAATCGAATCGTACCAACAAAACACAAAAAAGAAGAACATACAACACATAAATAAAAGAGTGTCGACCACACAACGTACCATACAGGGTCGACCATGACCATAGAACAGACAGATCATAGATTATTTATTTGTCAACGGAGAACAACAGAATACAAATCCGTAACTGTTGGCATTATGGCGGTAAAATTTGATTTCAATAATTGCGATAACGTTCAAATTGTAAAATTGTAATAGATATTATGGCCTAGGTAATAGAGTAATAAAAATTATCAAATTGTAATAGAACTAATACAATTCTAATAGGGGTGGCAACACTGGTCTAGTTTTAATATTGGAATTAATTGAACTGTGGATGTCTGCCAATAAAATGTTTAATACTAGTCTGGTGATTCACTGCTTATCCAAAAAAATTGGGAATAGATGCGTTATAAAAAATGGAGTCAATATCGAAAAAAATTGTAAAATCCTTATAGTTTCCGAGAAAAAAATATTTTAGTAGTATTTTCAAGAATTGCTGGGCTACTGTAGTCTTTAGCATCATCGGAATGCAGACGATTCCGAATACTGAAATCCGATTTTAGTATTAACGTTTTTACGATAGTGTTTACATTAGTTTTTCAAGTGTCAAAAATGGCTTACGTGTATAATAGCCACTCAGAGTTGATGGATATTGGTTTAGTTTGTGGTGAAGTAAGTCAAAATACTTTAGACGTTAGATATGTGCCAAATGCAGCTACTTGTACCACGGTAGTGCAATTCGGGCGTGATAGGAATTTAGTAGCAGGAAGAGGATGGACATCCAGGGCATTCGTGGAGTATTGTAGCAGCAGTGTAGCGCACAGAAGTGGTCACTAGTGACGATTTAAGGGAACGTATCATAGCTGCTACCAATAACGGGTTCAAAACGGACAAGGATCAAAAACATTTGTGTTAGTTGGTAGAAACTGGGTAAAACGGGTCCAAATGTGTTTACATGTCGGTGCACAATATGTTGAACAATTGTTGTAACATAATAGCGGCAAAAGCAGTTGAATTTTTTTGTTCTCTTACATTTTTTTACACATTATCGCTGTGCCGGTCGGCAACCGAGGCAACGTCATGTTTTATAGAACCAATTTCCAGTGCTGTGCAGAAGTGTATTTTTCGAAGTGCTCTTTTTGATTTATTTCTTAAAAATTTTATTTGCATGAGCCCCCTATACTTTCAAAAATTTCTTTTTGGATGAGTGAATAACTTAATCACCCTATATAATAAAATTTTTAATTATTACTGTTGATTACCACTGGATTTTGTTATTAAATAATTGTTTTAGTTTATGAAATTTTTTTATTTATTCTTCTGTAGAGATATGTTTTCTCTAAGCAAGAGTTTGTTATTTGTTTTTTATAATAAAAAGACAATATAATTCTATCGATTTGTCTGATTAGAAATTTCGGTGTGCCACTGATTCCAATCCTTCGTGATTTAGAATTCATGTGAATAGGATTTTCGGTAAGGTAACCATCATTATCTAGAACCTTAAGCCTTAAATCATTTTTCGAACAAAGATATTAAAATCATAGATTAAAAGATATATTTATGGGAAAAATGTATGTCTAATATCTAAATGCATCTAAAAACAATTGTTTTGGCAATCAGTTAATAAAAGTCTATGAATATAGGAACTAATGACTAATTAAAAATGTTACAACAATATTCAAAAATAATTTATGATTTGTGAAATATTAGACCCATTACAATAAGATTTCTATGGATTCCTCACGAACTACCAAACAATTTGAATTAATTAATAATTAAGATACTCACGCAATTGTACTTAGTTCATTAACCATACCTGAAATAAAAAAAGAATAAAGTTACTAATATTTTCAGCATTTATAAATATTTTCTTAGCATTACTGTGTCAAATTAGAAGTCATAACATCTATTGTATTCTATATTGTTTTATAAGGTTGCATACAAACGTGTTGTAGGTTTCTAACTGAAGTGCAAATGATATAAGCCGACTCACAGATTATAATTGGCTTATAGTAAAAGTCCATAGCTTAGTTTAGTTTAATTTAGTTTAACTATGTTATATTGACATACAAGTTTAGTCTTATAATAAGGAAACTATGAACATATAAAAAAATGCAAAAAAGATAAAAGTTATGTATAGACATAATATATATAATGAAAAATATTAAAATTATCAAATAATATTGCAAAAAGTAAAGCAAAAAGGCATTTATTCCACATACACTTACTATTCCTCAAGAGGATGAAAACAATATTTTAAGAGGTATGTTTTAGTTTAATTTTAAAACATTTTTCATTCAGTTTTTTACATTATGATGGTTAAATATTATAAAGATTATGGTTTATTCAATTATTACGTTTTGACATAGCTTAGGCAAAATTGACTGAAATCTATGAACTTCAACAAGATTTTGATATACTCGCGACAAGAATTCAGACGACTTACGTCATACAGAAAAAATTAATAATTCATTATATTTTCATTAAAATATTTAAGAAACTGCAACTGATAGTAATAAAACTATATACTACACTAAAAGTTTGCATTATATATTGCACTAAATTGCAAAAAATGATTGTTTTTAGCGCGACCAAATATCGAAAATTACGTTGACAATACAAACAAATGTGTAACGTCAGCCGTGACGTAAGACGTCTGAATTCTTGACGCGAGTATATACAGTGTTTTCAAAAAGTAACGAATAAATTCATAATTTTTAAATTGAGAAATTTTAGAAAAAATCCCCTGGCACCTCGATTTTGTCTTTAAAAAAGGCACTTTTTGACATACGACCACATTTGTGACGTCATCGTTGTTCGAGATATCACGTCATCGACCATTTTTTTAAATGGCAACCCCCAATTTTGACCATGCCATTTGAAAGAGCGTGTCATTCTACATACACATCATGAAAAATTATGGTGTCACATAACAAAAATTTCAAGAAAATAATGTTTGAAGATTTTAAAATTTAATTTTCACAATACTGAAAATGATAATGATTAGGTAAAAAATCGACTAAATTAAATGTTTAAATTGTGCACCGTTGGCTGCCTAACAGTAGCCAACACGATTAATAAGTTCTTTTTGGACATTATCAATAACTTCAGGAGGTATACGATGTATCTCGTGACGAATTCTAGCTTATAAATCTTCTAAATTAACCGGTCTAGTAACGTATACTTTGCTTTTTAAGTATCCCCACAAGAAATAATCTAGGGATATCAAATCAGGCGATCTGGCTGGCCACTCAATCGGCCCCCTTCTCGGGTGATACATTTCGGTGAAATTACATTTGATTAACAGTTTAACATTATGGCCATCATAGAATGAGTCAGACTATCAGACTGTTTAGAATCAGTCCAATGAGTCAGAAATTAATTTTTGAAATGGTAAGATAGTAATATGGAAAGGTTACACTTCAAACAAATTTTAGGGGCGTTTTTTTTACCCCTTGCAACCGTAGGGGAAAATCAACAAATTGTTTACTGAGTAGAAAATGTCTACTTAATTTAATTTCTGTCACTTTTTAAGTATTTAAAAAAGAACATTAAAATCTACTTTTTGGCACCTTCTTTAAAGAATTGTATCTTCACAGGTGATGTTCAAATAAGATTCCCACCTTATTTTTCCCTGAATATTTTCACCTTTATTTATTTACAGCTTGTATACTAAGCGGATGAGATCAGAATGAAACTAATTTCCAATATACGCAAAATATAGCAAAAAATAATGGCCATTAGCTACTCCATGCTGGACCTGAAAAGTCACAAAGCAATGAAGCCTCCTACCATACTGCATGCACCATTAAAAGCCTTCGACTTCTATACCATTCCGGCGATAAAGATATTTGCAACACATAATTTGAGAAAATGACTATGCGGACTAACGCCCCGACCAGCATTGAATTACACCTGAAAAACCTATAGCACACCACCAAAGGCATATCGTATCTCTCATCAGTATGCCGTAGGTGAGGCGAATAACCCTCGATGAAATTTAAATCTTCTCTAATATTTACGAATCAAATTAGCATTAAGCAGAATAAACTGGTTGACGTTAATAGTAAACATCATCTACCTACCAGAACTGTTTCAGAAAATTTACTTATTAAAACTAGCGCAACTTCCACTTGAGACATAAAAGATGCGCTATATTATTTCCATTTAGTTTGCCCCATCTTTAACCCAGATCCTAGATGAATAATTGCATTGTTAGCTCAGGATAGCTTTTAACGAGATTATGTATTACTTGGTAGAACTACAAAGTTTACGTTGTAAAAGAAGTTTACTTACTTCTATGGATCTAGTTTCAGAACTCTATTATTGAAATTACGTGCATATAATCGTAAAGTGCTCCTTCTCTCTCTGATTTGCAAATCGAATCAAAACAGATCCTGCTGAATAATATGCCTCGTTTGGATCTGAGAATATTTCAGTATGATGAAAATGACCATATCACACGAGTGAAACACACGAATTCTAAAGCATGTAAAGTTGAATGATAATCTGATATGATAGAGAATTTGTACTAGCTATACACAAGTACTCATGAACTGAGAATTGTGGTTGTTCTTGCACTGTATTTAAAAAACATTGATGCAATGTCATCCATTTCACCTTTCATAGCTATTTAATATAAACTTTTATAATTTTAAAAGAGATAAGAGACAATAGGTAAGTTGCAAAATCTTACACCAAATGTAAATAAATGCATTGAAAATATGGTT
This sequence comes from Monochamus saltuarius, assembly GCA_025584915.1. NCBI lineage: Eukaryota > Metazoa > Arthropoda > Insecta > Coleoptera > Cerambycidae > Monochamus > Monochamus saltuarius. The sequence goes on along the minus strand of CM046721.1, from coordinate 10,519,464 downwards.
TATTTTATATATACTCGTACACAATCTACTCTTTGATTACAGACTCGGGCGGACTTAACAGAACCCAAACAGCGTAATAATATCCCACTGCACCTTTGGCTGATGTTCGATGAAGACGATGATTTGGCGTTTTTTATGTGAGATTTGTAAATTAATTTTACTGCAATGTACAAGTTTAACATTTCCGTCTTACGTATTTCATAGGATTAATCTATGTATTTATCTAGATGACGTAAATTATATTTTTTATTATGAAAATTGTGAGGAAAGCAGCGTCTCTTGCAACAGCCGTCACTAGTACTGTGATTTATTTTCTCTAGTTCTATATTTTTACTTTTAAATGTACTTAATTAGATATAAATATTAAACCGAACCAAATTTAAAATCGCTCAAAAGTCATGGAATTTTTGGCTAGTCTATAGGAACACTAACGAAAAAATATAGGGTGTTTTAGAAAAAGGAACCAATCTCTTTAATCCCTACAAATTTATGGAAAAAGTTTTGATGAAACTTTCAATATTAAATTAATAAAGACGACCCGATCCAACTTTTACAGTACAAGGTATTGAATAAAATGTACCCAAACTCGAAAAAAACTCAAAATTAACGGAATTTTACTTTTTTTAAATGAAATGCAAGTCACTCTTGTTACCTGTACCTTCCGTTGATGTTCGGCATTTGTCACAAGAGATGTGTGCACTTTACGAATTTAACATTTTCCTTGTAATATAAAAAATATACAAAAATAATTGCATTACATAACATCTATTATTTTTAGTAGAAACAGTGATTTAACAGTTTTTGCCAATTTCGAGGCGTTAGATAACAAAAATGATAAGAATTATTTCAAAGTTTTTATCTTGTATTATTAATTACCCAAGGTCGAAAATAATAGAGAGTGACTAATTCACAACACAGAGATGAGTACGGAAGATACAGGTGGCATGACTACCTAAACGTGCCACTTGAGAAAAGTAAAAGCTCTACAAATTTTCAAAAATTAGTTGACGTCGATTGAACCTAGCACATTAACAATTTACTTTAAATGTGCCAGCCTCTACATATTAGAATGCCGTCCTTTTGGACAACTTCTGAAAAAATTTGCGAAACTGTAAAACATTTCAAATATTATTTCTCCTTTCATTATTATGTGGTGTTAATAATTTTTGTTTTGATCTTCTGACAATCTACCATGGCAGCTTCATGATGAAAATGATAGAAAATATTATAGTTGACAAAATTTGTTACAAATAGAGATTTTGATTCTATTTTAAGTAGTTTCTTGGCCATATCACTATTTCGTCTTTTTCTACCAGTATGCTATTTTCGCTTTCATTTATACGGATAAAGTTTCATCTTGTAAGATATAAAAATATCATCTTCCTTCCGCGAGTTTCATTTATTTTCCGTTTCACAGTTATACTGCGAAAATTAGCGAAAATATATACCCGACATTTTGCCCGCCCGAACGATATCCCCGCCCATAATAGCGCTGAAAATGGATCCGTCAATTCGTCGCAGTCAATCAAAAGCTGCAACGCATGCGTAATTACTACAGCAGAAGCTGTGTTATCGGGTAAGCTCTCAGAGATATGCGGCACACGATTTTATAGGAAAAATATACGGGCTGCATGTATATTTCTTTGTATTGACTGCTATAAGTTGTGAGCAGGTTTGTAACATGAGACACTCTCTATATTTTAGGCCGTCAACTATAACACATCTGATATAATGGATGTGTTAGCTTTCCTTTACACCTAAAGACTGATGATCATTTAACTCTGAACTGCCATTTTCTGGCGATATAATTCGACTCAGCGACACGTTTCCCGCTTATAAGCAGCGACCGCGCCATCTGTGAGCAGCGGCGTCGAGTGACGACTGGGGACTAGAGCCTTATCATTAATTCACGTGTAATTTCGCTCGCTAGGAAATTAGCCTGAATTATACAGCGATCCGGTTAATCCGACCGGAGTTTTTATTATGCAATCGCGTCCTGCGTCCTGACAGTGTAATTGACGTCGTTACGGGACTGAAAAATAGTAAAATCCCTAATGAAAAATGACGTATCCAAGGGATTCGAATTTCAGGTGTTACGGGGGTCAATTCTTCCGGGCATCGCAGAAACGGGATAAAAATAGGGGGTAGTTTTGCGTCCGACGGATTTATATTTTATTCAGGATTCTCTATGAGAGGAATGACAGATTTCAGCAAGTAATTTTATGTCAGACTGAAATGAAGATTTTAAAAGTGCCATAGAATATTATATTCCCTTCCTTTTAAATATCTCGACGTTTCAGTCTAACCCATCATGAAGTATTTTCATATTTTTTAAAATGTACTTTAAATATGTCTACGTTACCTCATATAGTTAAAATAAAAGTTAAATTATTATTTTAGTATGTCGCTATGTAGGTACACCACATATACAGGGTGTTTCTAAAAAACGTAGCAGTGTTGCTCGTGTTATCAGTTTTTCTGCATTAAATAGAAGGCGCTAAAAACATAGTGTAACTATGCACCTTTTTACGTCAATAATATACAGGTTATCTCAAAATATATCGGTCAGTGGTCGTGCGGTTTAAGGCGTCAGTACTTGAATCGAGGTGAGTAGATCGGAGTTGGTTCGCGCCCAGCTGTCGGTAGACCGTACATAAGCTATATTCGTGGAGTGGATTGGCACCCTCTCTGTGGGTATGGTAGGATGGAATAATAATGCCCTAATTAATGAGGTTTTCCAGGTTCCCTCATTCCTGCACTGAATAGTGGTTAGGGCCTACCAATGTAAGTCGTTCCTGGGCGCAAATGCGGCCTGCTTAATAATAATATGCAGCCCCCTCTCCCGCACATGTCTCCGACTTCTGGACTAATCCCTGTGATTAGAATGAGGGATAGAGATATTATTATTATAAAGATATTATATCCGACATGCATTGAGAAATACTTAAATATTTCTCTACCCAGAAGGGTTTACATGTTACATATAATATTGTTTTATTTAGTATTTATTACATATTTTATATTTAAAAATAACATAATTACTTCAGGAGTTGAAAATCAGATTAAATGTTTTTTTCTCAGTAGAATCTAAATTAAATAAAGCCAGTTTTGTTTTTGGTACTTTTTAGTAATTATTGCTACTTTTTAGTATTTTTGGTATTTATTGAAAATTTTGAGTATCTACTTTTGGATATTTGTCATATTTTTGGGACATTTTGGTATCTGTTTTTAGTAATTACGGGTAATTTTGGAACTTTATGGTAATATAAAAATAATATATATAGAGTGACAAGTTTTTCATGGCTCAAATCGTAATAATACAGGGTGACCCAAATCTAAGATAAGCCGTTGCTGAAAAATTGTAAAAAACTGAAAATATAGATATTAGAAAATGCATCTACCGTCATTATTTCTTAACAGAAAGATCTGGAATTTGGTACAGAGTGATAAGATTATACGAGAAATTAATTTTCTTCTAAAGAAAATTTTTACGGCCAATGGTTTTGGTTGTGCAACATTCATTTGTTTTTTTTTTTGTCTAATGGATGTCATTTTGAATATTGATAAAAACAGAGGTAGAATAAAATTAAGAACACATCAAGATGTAACACTATTTTATTTGAAGAATAATCAATAAAAATGTTAAAAATACAATAATTTAAATAAAAATCTAGTTGTTCTTGACATACGCCACTTGGCTTCCGAGATGTTAATGGCAAGCCATTAAAAACCACCCGATATACAACAACCTAAAAGATTTTCAAACTACTGATAACGACAGGAAGTGGTTTTTACTTTTCAAGTTAAGAATTAATTTAGTATTGAACGTAGGTATCATTAATAGAAAAAGAATCATGACAACAAACGATTATTATCAATATATCTTTGAAATAAACAAATATTCTAAATTATATACTTACAATCCTTTTCGTTTTCATTAGCATATAAATTTGAAATATGCAGTTACAGAAATAACCTCGTTTAATGTAACTTTTTGTCCAACAAATCTAGGTATCTACAAAATCACATAAGCATTTTTTAATTTTTAACAAAAAGGAACACATTTAATATCTGAAACTGATAATTAAATAATAATAAAAAATATGCGGCATAATTCTGTAAAAACCTTGTTTGTCTAAAATTCCACAAAAGTGGCCCACTTGATGTTGAAAATATAAATTAATTTTGTAACGTTATCCTACTAGATTATTGATTACTATGATGCTTTTAGGGTGCCCTAATATCTGGCATTTCTGGATATTGTCGTCACGATGAGCTGACTGGAATGATGATTGATGATGTAAAAGAAACTGTGTCAGTCCCAACAGTAAAAATGACCAATACCAACGCACTTTTCCAAAGGCAAAATCGATTATTTGAGCTTTCACTGCAGGCATACTGGAGCGTTTTCTCACGAAAAATCTGTGCAATCAGCTGATTTTGTATTTCTTTATTAAGTTTGATCAGTAATCACTTAATTTAATCCATTGCGTCCAGGACCGTCCTAGTGATAATTTATCGATGCAATTGAAATTTAAATTATATAACTTTTCGCATAAAACTTTTATATTGTAAATATCGTCAGAAAGTTATGAAAACAATATCATACTTATAAAATGGAAAATGACCCGATTTTGTACAATACACAACGTGGTTTATAAGTATATTTTAAACATTTAGAAGACTGTCATTAGGGTAATTTCAGACCAAAAAACATTAATGAACTAACAACGCCACTGGGTGAAAATTAATTAAATGCATTTCAAGCTAAAACTATAATATAAATTTTAAATATTCCCTCCCTCCATTTTAGTTAAAAACTTGGCATATCTGATTTCTTAATTTTGTTTAGATCTTGCTTTTGTAATATAAGCCAATACGTAGTTTATAATGGATGTAAGTCTATTGAGTATATGGTTATATCAGGAGTTCCTCAAGGCTTTTTCTTCGGTCCTTTATTATTTATCATGCTCATCAATGACTTTAGCAATTTAAATATAAATTTTCTTCTTTATGCTCATAATGTCAAATTATACAGGGTTAACTATGACAAAGTACTAATATTTTAAGAGGCGATAGAGAAAATTTAGAATTAACGGAATCACCCTGCAAAAAAAATCCAAACTTAAGTACTTAAAGCGAAACTAATTTTGTTCGATATTATATTAAGCCTTTATTTAACGCCGACTATGCGGCCTGTCAGCCGTACATTTGACTTTTACAGAGTCGCAGTAGACAACTAGCAGCACAACAATAAAATTCGCTGTCATGGCATAATTTAATTCCTGTGTTTACTTTGTAGTTTTGCAATCTTCTTCAGCTTTTAGCGCCTTTTTTAAATTTAAACATTTTATAGTTCTTAAATAGAGGATTCTGTGTCGGGTATAGATAATTTCCCACAATATAGTTCACCGGTTTGTTTTTCTAGGTTATGGGACAGGACACCGCGGGTGCATTAAAAGTTTTCTATTGTCTATTAGTAACTACCTGTTTCTTTCGTTCGATTTTCTTATAATAAATAGGCATTTTATCCCACTGTACCCACCGGGAGTGTGTTTTATCGGTAGTGAGTGGCTGTAATGAATGAAAATGTAGTTTTTCCAGTTTACAGCGAACTAATGAAAAACGAGCAAAATACTGCAGCTAACTGGATCAACTGTTACCTATATATCAGATATTATTACTAATAAGAATGTTAATTTTAGCCATTTCTGCATTTAGAAAAAATCGACCGCATAGCAATTGATATTGTTGACAGCTATGAATCTAAGCTCTCTATGAAAAGGGGGTTTCGAACCATTATTTAAATATCTAGCTAAAATTCTGGAATATTTTGTTTGTTGTCTTTTAGGCCTCCTTGAACACGTGGTAAAAATTTTTTAACTTAATCATAGTTAACCCTGTATGGCTCTATTCGTCGTATTAATAATTGTGTTCGGCATTGACAGAACCTTAATAACATATTGATATGGCATTAATAAGTTATTAATTAATTGGCAACAAAGAAAGTATTTCGTTGGTAAATTTTTCCAAATCAATTGTTTAACGTTGATCTTAGAACTAGCGTAATGTGTAATTAGCTATGGAAAAATTCCACCTGATGTCTTTATTGACATTTGTCGAGGAACTCCATCTACTGGCTTTTATATGTACAAACAAATAATCTATTTCCGCTATCAAATTATCCGCGGGTTGTTTTTTGTACATTACTCAGTATTTAAAAACACTGGGTAGTTATCGTTTTTTAACGCATGTATATTGAAATTTTAAAATTTCGATACAAATGTGTATTTTCGTACCTTTTCAAAGGAATCAATTTCCGTTCTTGTCAGCACACGATAGGCGACAAACCTGAATATTCTGTAAAGGATAGCTGAAAAACCTACCGAAGCTGAAAAAAAATTAAAGCTCAATGAAAAAAATTCACAGATTTAAAGGTTACTGGATACATACAGGTAGAGTCACGAAACAAAACAAAAAAAAGGACAAGTAAAGATGCAAACAAATATTTTAATATGAATGTTGACATAGAGAATGTCCTTGGAATCCATGTACCAGCGAAACGTAGCGTCAATATAACGATGATTTATGGTAATTTACCTATATGCAAATGTACACCGTTCGGATTTTAGAGGCTGCCAAATTTTTTTAAAAAGTTTCAATAATATGTTAACTCAATAGCGTTGAACGATTAAAATGAAATTTGGAACATGAAAATATATTGGTAAACGGCTTTTCTTGATGCAAATAATATTAATAATCGACTTACACAAATGCCTGAGACTGAATACCTCAATTAAAAAAATATTCATAAATTTTTTCTGTTAAAACTTAACACTTTGTAGATAATGTATGTTTTAAAAAGTCGTTTTTATAAATCGCAACTAAAATTTTCCGGAACTACATCATCACATAAAAGCATGTTTCTGAGTCGGTTATAGTTGGGAAGAGAATAGGGTTTACTCGCTTTCGTTTCAATTACTTATGTTAGTTTAAATTTGATCAGGTAATTAAAATTCTAGTTTAGGCCATTTAAGGTTTTTGTTATAGTTATCCTCAAGGGAGTTATGAGGACGTTAATCATCGAGGACAACAGATTGTTAATTTGCCCGAGACTATTAACATCCAATAACTCACATGATAGATACAGATTTTTATTTCATACTAATGAAAAGATGATTACCATGGATATATCAACTGACATGTTTGTAAATAAAAGTTTATCAAATTTATTAATTTGTTAAAATGAATCAAAAACTGGAGAGAAGTGAGATTTCAGGCGATGTGTTACAAAAAAACTGAGGAAGCTCGTACCGCACTACTACCAACACGTCGGAAAGCAAAGTATAAAACAAATATATGACAAATTTCTGCAGTGGCTGAAAGTTAACTGTATTAAAAACAAAAATACAGTATGCGCCAATCGACCTATTCGAGGATTTTTCCCAAAAAATAATTGTTTCGTTTTTATTGAATTTATTCCATACTTTTGGCGCATACTGTATAAGTGAAACTACGATGGCTTACTTTCAAGACATGTTCTAGTATAAGTAATATTCATTTATTTTTCTTACATTCTGAATTGTACATTCTCAATTCCCTGTGAACTAACTAAGTGGTCAATGTTAAAATCAATGATGACAATTTATAATAATATAGAAGGGAGACAGCTTCATGGACTGGAAGCGTTTCTCAAACGAAAAAGTAAAGGCTATGAGCAAAAAAAGTCTAAAGTATTTAGTCAGGATCACTGTCAAATTTCTGAAAGATGCTTCAGATGAAGAACATTTACTACATAAGGTAATGCATTAAACTATAAAAATTACACATTTACTGCTCTATTGTACAGATGGTCCTGATTATGGGTTATTTCAGGGGCTGTAGGGGTAAGAACGTTTGAATATGGAGATTAATCATATTGATGATAAGGGCTCGGTTATGGTGGTTGGCATTACTGAAAGCAAAACATATATCCATAAGAAATTTATAGTTGTGGAAGAAAACGAGTTCTCTGCATTGGATCTAGTGAGGAAGTATGTCTTTGCGTCCATCGAGTTCAGAAAGATTTTTTCTAACGTATCGCGTAGCGTTACACACTTCAGCCCGTTGGGAAAAATACATTTGGAAAAATTCCAAGCACAATTACTAGTTTGTTTATAATGTATTAGTATAAAATAAATATGTTTACACATAAAACATGTATAATTTGACACCACATTATTTTACCACTTCCAAAACAGTAGCGTGTAAAGTAGATCTCTTGCTGTGTAATATACTGCAAAGACAGTAGTCCGCCAACAGTAATTTCTAAATGGAAAAGGTAATAACAGTTGAATACGTTTAATTGCATCGCTGAAGAGGCTCTTAGTTATATAAGAAACCCAATTCGCGCCGAGAAGAATTGTTGGGAATATTTCGAAGTCGAGAGCGCGGAAAGCCCCCGGAAAATTATAGTGTACAAGATTATCGCGCCGTGTAATTTATGTAATTAAACGATAATTAAAGCCGATTCTAATTAAAAGTGTCAAATGAAAAGAGATGTGCAAACTGGGCGTCGGAAGTTTAATTGGACGCCTTGTTTGTTTAGACAATTTCGATCCGCGCGTTCGAAGATTGTCGCGAGAGTCGAGACGTTTTGGGAGATTTATACATTATTTTTTCATGCGAACGGATGGATTGAGAAGGCGTCGAACGGATTATTCGTTGTGTTTAACATTTTTTTGAACTCCAGAAGTTCTAAAACTGTTGATAGATACGAAGTAGTCGGTAAATTTTGGTAAGGTTAACAAATAAATAATAAACAACAACAGTAAAAATAAAAAATAAATAACAAAACCCACGATTTACCATTAGATGAGTGATCTCCCTTCTTCTTTCATGGTTTTCTGGATAAGGCATCAGCATTATATGGTCAGATCCATTCCGGTGTTCAATTTTGAAGTCGTACTCCTGCAACCGTTGGAGTCATCTTGCCACTTGATCTTCCGGGTTCTTGAACTGCAGTAGCTATTTTAAGGAAGCTTGATCGGACCTCAAGATGAACGGCTGACCATAGAGATACTTATAAAAATGCTCCACAGTTTTAATTATGTCAACTCTCTTCTGATCAGACAATACCTAGTTCATTTATTGCTTAGAGAGGACCTTATTAAAGTAGGAAATGATTTTTTCGCACCCATCTTCATAATGTTCATAATTTGGAAGGCATGGTTTTCTGGATAAGGCACCAGCATTACGATGGTTAGACCTTTTCCGGTGTTCAATTTTGAAGTTTTCCTCCTGCAACGGTTGAAGCCATCTTATCACTTGGCCTTCCAGATTCTTGGATTGCAGTAGCCACTTCAAGGAAACGTGATCGGTCCTCAAGACGAACGGTTGACCACAGAGATACTTATGAAAATGCTCCACTATGACAAATAACTCTGTTTACACAGTAGTTCAGTTCTTGCTTAGAGAGGACCTTGCTAAAGTAGGAAATCAAATTTTTGTGCACATCTTCAACTTATAATAATGATAATATTTCTCCAATTACTGGCATCCGGGTCCACGACAAATTTCTTTTCAGACTTGGGTTATAACAGGATCGGAGAAAAACATAAAGCTTCTTTTAATCTTTCAAACGCTTATTGATATTGTTCCGACCAGATAAATGACTGATTGTTTTCCGTGAGTCGATGTAAGAGTTGGCGATCTTGGTAAAATTTTTTACAAACTTACGATAGTAAGTGCAAAGTCCCAGGAAATTCCTTAATTCTTGTTTGTCGTTCGGTACTGGTAATTTCCAGATGGTTTCAGTTTTCTCTGGGTCAGACTTCACTTCATCAGAAGAAATAATATGTCCTAAATACTTGACTTCTTTTTGAAAGGGCATGCACTTCTTAGGCCGAGTCTTTCTCAATTTTTGAAAAACTTCTTGGACATTCTTCAAATAATCTTCAAAGTCTTTTCCAAGTATTATTATCTTCAAGATAAACGAGACAAATTCTCCAGGTCTTTCCTCGCAGAATGGTTTCCCATAAGTCTTTCAAAGTGGCTGGTGCGTTGAAGAGACCAATGGGCATAACGTTGAAGTGTCACAATCCCGTCCCAATAGAAAACTCTATCTACTCTTTATCGTCTGGATGAAGTTGCACTTCCAATAAGCGCCTTCTCAGGTCTAATGTTGAAAACCATTGGATACAAGCAGTGTATCCAGGGTGTCATCTGTCGTTGGCAATGATGGATAACTGTCCTTTCTAGTGATCATTTAATCGTCTTTCATTTCATCTTGGATGTTTTTCATTTCTTTCTTTAAATCTTCCTTCATGTCATCCAGGCTGTTCTTCATATGTTTCATCACCTCGATTAACTGTTTCAATGTTTCCTCCATTTCTATAGATTTTGACCTAATAGCCAACTATAAGTGTTAGTGTGTGACCGTTATCATGACAGTGCTTGTAACCGATAGTGTATAGTGTGTATGTAAATAGTGCAGTATATTATGTGTGATATCCGTGGAGTGCGCATCAGGTAGGTGTAAGTGGGTGGTGGTAAACCATCGTTGTCTAAAAGGACAGAATTCTACGGATGAGGATAAGCTTTTTAAAGTGAACTATTAAAGTGCTAGACTTGTGAGTGGTTATTTTTGATAATTTTGTGTTTTTTGAACCCTTTGCAAGTGGCACGCCTATGGAATCACTTTACTCATACGAACTCGTTTATTAATTTGTGATAAATTATTAAAATCTGACTAAAACTATTACAGAGTTTTCTTAAATGACATAAAACGTAACAATAACAAAAATAAACAGAAACTCGATTTCTTTTGTCTCCAAACTCGGAGTTGCAACACATACCGGTACAATAAGGGGAAAAATTCCCCGGGACAAAACGGCTCCCCGCGGTACATGGCCCTCCGCCTTGTAACAGATAAATCTAAATGGATTCTTATATATCAGAATCCGCCTTTTTCTTATTAGCATCATTATTACGGAAGATGGGGAACGGCGGAACACAAAGATTGGAATGACAGTCGAGATGAGAGTCCTATTAAGTTTTAGAGAGTGAAAACATTTGGGAAAAAAAGGGAATGTAATGTGGAGGCTGATATTTTAAATTACCAATGCGGAAAATACCAAATAGGCCGAGAGATAATGGTTTATCAAAATTAAGTATCCTTTTTTGAATACGTACTTGCTATTTTGTATTCGGTTTTACACCAGGAATTTTAAAAATAGGCTTCAAATTTACAGTAAAATACATAAGTTGTGATATGCTATATTTCATACTTCATAATTACTTTCATATTAGCCGGAATTATTTTACTTGCCCTGGATGTTCTCGGGCTAGGCTCTGTCGCAGCGAAGCTTTTGCGGAGTCGCCAATAAAGATGCCGGCAGTGAAGAGCGGCGAAATGTTTGGAAGTATGGGATGCGACCAGTTATAGCGACGGCTACGGAACGCCTCGGAGCACCAACATGGTCCAAGGAACGGTTCCGACCGTAGCAATCGTAATACCAACAATAGGAACCGAAATCAATATATGGGCGGGCCCAGAGACACCGATAGCGAATCTATCCCACAGAGCCTAGCCCGAGAACCACCAGGGCGGGAAAAAGAATCCCGGCTAATGCTAGGGATGTGCATTTTAACTCTGTTTCTGAAAGCACCGGCCGTGAAAGTGTAAAAACCACTATGATTTTTTCATCGTACTTTGCACATACATTTTCGATCATTATATACTAAAAAAAAGGTGGAACAAATTTAATGTGGTTGCACATTCTGTAAGAGTTTGCCCATTAAAATATTTTTTCCTACGAATGTGTCTGAACTTTACCGAAAAAAAAATTGCCGCACTGTGTCTATTTTAGTCTTTATAATGTTGCTAATTAGGTAGGCATATCTGCATTAAAGACATGCCAAACATTTTTATATATTTTGAACAATTATTATGTACACTTTATTCTGTATATGATATAAAATTTATTATTATTTCGAAGTCAACGATTTAACATCTTTCAAAAATTACGACACGACAACAATCAAATCAATTGACTTTTGGATAATTCAATTCTCATACGTTTGACAAACGTCTCATAAACGTTTCACAAGGGTATAGTGCTGTTACAAAAAAGTAATGTGCTAAAGAAGAAGAAGAAGAGAGAACATTACAATGAATTTTTCTGACAAAGAACCTTCAGAGGCAATTTTAGAAATCGCTGACAAGGCGAATTTAGATTTGTTACTCGATAAATAAAAAAAATATATGAAAAACAATGTGCACATATTTTAAGCTGACGTATCGAAAAAAAGTGAAATATTTCAAAGAAGTAGCATTTTTAGCATATTTTGCCAAGCTCAGCAAGGTTCTTAAAGTTAGCACCCTATGGTCACGTTACTCCATGACAAAAAGTGTAGTAAAAATAAAGCAAAACATTGATGTAAGTAAATGCTATAAAGTGGCAGCTTTCTTAAAAAATATTGGATGTCAGTCACAAAAAGCTGAAAGTATTTCCAAACAAAGGTATATTTAAATTTATAATAGCACTAGGTGAAACGTATCCCATGATCAAAATGGCTACTATTTTTGGTATGGCCGGAAATTGTCTTCATTGACGACAAAGGGACCCTCATAATAGTTAAAATAACGAACTCTAAAAGTTATTCTGCAAGATCGTTTGTAATAATAATAACACAGGTCCACAAAAAAAAAAACTGGTGTGTGCTGAGGGTCCCATTATATTTTTTCCATGTATTTTTTCCGCTGAACACGAATCTGAAGTCAAAATGGGGAGTCGCACAGCAAATTTTAGAGAAAACCCATAAAAACGATAAAAATCACATCAAAAGTTTACACAGGTCCACAAAAAAAGTCATGTGTGCTGGGAGTTAGACTATATATTTCTTTTGTATTTTTTCCCGCTAAACACGAATCTGAAGTTAAAGTTGGGGGTTATACAGCAAATATTTAATAAAACCTAAAAATCTCGTAATTTATTCTGTATGATACTCTCTAAAACTGAAACAAAGAGAAATGCTGTGAATTAGTGAATATTTACTATTTTACAGCTACCTTGGTGTACTTATAGCTGTAAACATGCATCCACCCATTCATTGTAGAGAAACAAAGTTGAGTCTATGAGAGCATTGACATGGAAAATGGCTGCAAGTGCGATTCTCCTGGAGGCATTGCAGAAGAAGATTTGTCAATTAATATTCGAGCTCAATGTCGAAATTCCAACGCAATTTTGAATTGTTTCTACAATGAAACCAACTTAGTTTGAAAAACCTGTTTATAAAATTGCTCATATAGTAGATAAGTAAAATATCATAATTTGGTTCACCATTGTACCAAATGACACAAAGGACACAAATATGAGTTCCTAATACTATTTAGTTTTTTCAAAAATTGTGTTTTCTATTTGTCCCTTAAATCTTTTTCGAAGCGGATTCGAAGTACAGTTTCACTATGCACATTGTAATCTGCGACATTGTATTCGTATAATGTGAATAGAATGAACTGAAGTGCTAGAGTACTAATAATAATAACTATTTATTTTCCTCTCTGATATGTACAGGGTGTCCAGCGTAACGCTCTCACTCGATTTGTGGCTTTAATGTCATAGTTACAAAAAAATGTCAGATACAAAAATTGTGTCATTTTTATAGATGCTTCGACGTGCCCGAGAAAAAAACAATAAAACATCGAATTAAAACAATTATTTACCGAAGTTATTTTTTTTAATGCAACACCCTATGTATTTTTTTTTAATTCGGAAAAAGCATACAATTCTGATTACATCCATATGATATATTTATATATTTGTCTCAGTAGTTACTGAGATATAATGGAAAATGTCGAATATATCTGATATATCAATACATTTTTCTTTATATCTCAGTAACCATTGGAACAAATATATAAGTATATGATATGAATGTAATCATAATTGTATGCTTTTCCAGAATTTTAAAAAATACATAAGGTGTTGCATTAAAAAAAAAATAACTTCATTAAATATTTTTTTAATTCGATGTTCTATTGTTTTTTTTTTTAGGGCACGTCGAATCATCTATAAAAATAACATAATTAAACGTTCAACCCCAAGCAGTCAGGAGAATTTAAAGATAGTTTGTACCGGTAATGGGGCATATGAAATTTATCTTTTAGTCCGTGAATATTACTCTTTGTTAAAAACTTGAATGATTTAAATATACATACGTACATAACTCAAATATAAAAATTCCTGTAAATGTTAGCAGTGAGTCCATAATGCCCGGCAAGTATGGGTACCTCGGGACACCCGTTATACATCGCAATATCTTTTTTTGAGCAGTAAATACATCCGACTACAGAACAGAATTGCCCCAGAAACACACCCCATACCTCAATCGGGAGACAACCTGAGCATAATAACGTTTCATTAATTGATCTTTTAAAAGGACTGACTTTAGACTTTTAAATAAGTAGCACAAAGAACTCAATGTTGATGTTAATGCAGTACAATGTTCTTTTCAGTTGAAACACTCATCTAATTTAAAACCCAAAAAGGTTATTCTATTTTCGCTGTCTGGCAAGGATGTGTCATGAATTTTAATATTAATTTTAGAGTACTGTTTCTGATAATTGTGAAATCTAATAGAAGCTGTTTTTATAGGATTAAAATACAAAGAATGAGCGCCAAACCAATCATGCATTTGCATTGGTTGAGTTGCAATTTTCCTCAAAAACTTGATCAGTTTTATCTGATATAATTAGAGATGTGTTATCTGCATAATAGAGCTTCATTATTTATGCAAGATGGAAGATCGTTTATGTACAATAAGTATAAAATTGGGCCTATTATTGAGCCCTGTGGGACACCTGTAAGTACTTCACTGTATTCCGAGCTTATACTTCTATGCAAACCTAAATGCGACTACGATGTTTGAATATTGCATTCACGAGTCATTTCTTCAGACAGTACTCATTATTCAGGGATTGAATACTTTTTATATATTCATACTCCGGTGAGTGGATGTCTGCAAGAATAATTCCGTGCGTTTTGAAAGTAATTACAATCGCATCGCGTGGAAGGTAAAATACAAGAAAAGTAATAAATTTATCCCTTCTACGGCTGTGTATGAAATTCTCCCCCATTCCTTGAGGAGAACGCAGTAAATCTCAGAGGGCCACTTCCTACGATTCCTTTTCTAGGGCCAAATGATTTCGTGACAAGCTAATGCTAATATCGCATGTGGATCCCACGGTATTTATTATTATCCTTCGCAGCCATCACAATGCCGCAAATAAATAAGGACGTGAATGGAGGGAGAACAATACGAAAAATAAAAGAACAATGAATTGTTTTTTTCTTCAGAACCCACTTGTGTGTAGTGTTCTATAAATTTCAAACAACAAAAGGAACGTTCAAGAAATGCATCTGAAATAATAAGAAATAAGTGTACTTCTGCTAAAGGATTTTCCTTTGGGGATACACACTTATTTTATTTTTTATTATCTTTGATCATTTTATAATATAAGGATGTTTTTTATCAATTTTTTTTATTAGGTATTAACGAAATTGTGCGAAACAACTATTCTGTGAACCAATGCCGCAACCAGCGATGAATCACACCCACAGTATTTAACCCACGTTTTTCCTTGTAAAACTATTTAGACTGTAAACATATTAATACTAATTAATAGTTAATTGCCTGACAAGTGCGGGAAGTGACCCCGATATTTTTCCTATGATCATAACAATTCTAATCAGGGGAAACAGTTGATTTAGTTACCAATTTATAACATTTTGAACAATATTTATTTTAACATCTCTCAGGTTCAAACTCGCTCTTACTCATTGTTTTATTTGCCTGCTCCTAGAACAAACGTTCTTAGAAACTCACCGATTTATAGTATGTTTTCCAATTATATGAAATATCACTATCAACTGAATAATTTTAATTGTTCGGTTGATGCTATAAACCAATGTATATTGAACTGAATTTACAATCACTCTACACTGTTACACTATTGTTTTCTCTTATTTGATTTTCTCTTTTCAATGTCACATTTTAATGTATTTTGTATTTGTTCTACAGCTTCTTTTTGTTTTCTTTTTATTTACTACTTAATTAATTTTAACAATGCTATAATATGTTTGTATGTAATTCTTTTGTTTTCTGTATATTTATATTTCTGTTTTCTTTTTTTGTAATTCCTGCCCTGTTATTGGAATTTTTCTGTCTGGGCAGTTGTAATCCTAAAATAAAAAAATAAAATAACATTGACAAGTAATTATTAAGTAGTTATTCTAATACATTTTCTTCCATCATTGGTTTTCGTGTTTGGCATAGTAATCATAAGCATGTCCCCTTTGTTTTCTCTATCGTGGATAGTCATATTTGCTACTTCTTCGCAGCGAGAGGTGCCGGCACTTCAAAATATTGTGGTTACTTTGGTCATAACACATACGTTGTCTGGGACATTTAAGTGAATATTTTCTATTTCCTTTCTTTGATTTTTTTGGTTTGCAACCAACATTTTACTTCTTCATATATGCCGTTAACTTGAGGTTTCCAATATAAATGTCCTTCTTTACTTAAAGCATAACTTCAACATCAAATACTTCGACCATAAAGTTGGCGGAGAGTTACGTTTTTTAATATCGTGGAAATAGGCCAAAAATACCTCTTCTTTAAGAGATAAAATGATCTTCTCCATGCGCCATTCATCGAAGGCAATAAGCTCTTTTTCATAGCTAATTCTTGATTTTTCAGGAATTAATGCATTAGTTGTATCAATAGCGGGCTCTCTGTCGGAACATCATTGAGAGATTCCTCACCCATTTTGGGTAGTTTACGATGAACAGAAATGAAAAATAAATCGTACCCAATCTTCAAACTGAACTGATTGAAAATTTGAAAGCTTATGTAAAACAATATTAATAATCAAAACTGCACGTAATTATAGAAACGACATAAATTTTTATCGATAATAAATAAATAAATTCAGCGCTACCGCAGTTTTAGTGTTATTTACTGTTAGACGAAAAGCTGCTGCATGGAACGGTACTCAGAAGCACCTTCAGAGAAATTTAGCGCAAACTCTTTCCCTTAATGCTGCCGGAATCCGCGGAATTACGTTGGACGCAAACATTGTCACATTATAATATAACAAAACGTGCGGAAAAGTGCACTTTACGCACTAGTGAAATCTAAGAAGAACATTTTGGCGTATAAAGTTTAGCATCGATAAACAGAATTTAATAATTTATAAATATTCATCATGATATAAGTACATGGCAATTTTGGTATAATAAAACATCATCATTTCAAAATTATTTTGTATAATCTTTAAATCAATTAGGATTTCCAGAAGCATGTGGTGAATGATTATAATTATTTTAGTATGGGCCTCATTTTGTTTTAAGTCACCGTAAAATTATCAAATTTTAGAAGACTATGTACCGAAATATTGAGAAGCAGAGCAAAAGTAAGCAAAAAAATAAAAATTGTGACTTGTTTATTCATTAATACTATTTAATTCTTTCTCAAATAAAATAACTTTTACACCACATGCAAAATACCTTCCTAAAGCGTTTCTAGAGCTACAGTTTGACAATTTATTTTCAGATACCTATACTTAAACAAAATTAATCAATTTTATATCTAGTACTAAGTATGTTTGTGTTATAATAAGATTTACATCTACAGTTAAATTTAAAAATGTATGTATAATTATTTATTATTTGATGTACAACTCGTTTGGAGAAAAATTACACTCACATAAACATGTCACCGGATGCCTATAACATTTCCAATGTGTTAACTGGCATTTTATCGTACAAGTTACATTTCCTTAATCAGTATAAAATGTTCACTCTGCCGCCATATTCGCCACTTTATGATGTAAATATGTGAGGTGTGAATTAGTTTTCAATAAATTGTTTCCGGAAAGGAAATGTTACTTTTGGAATCTGGCAAGGAAGGCAGTGTTTATAATAAAATGAAATATGTGCATCTGAAGGCAACAATTTGTCATTAACAACTTTATGGGCATAGCGCTTAATATGCAGAAGATGCAAATATAATTTAAATTATACAGGGTGAATTTTAAACAAGTACAAATATTTTAAGCAGTAGTTCTCTGTGTAAAACACATAATTAATAGGTTTTTTTTACAAAAAAATCAGAAATGGTAAAGTCAAATTTTAAATAAATTTCGTGATTAATCAATAAAAAAACTTGTTGAGGACCGCTGACCAGACGATGTTTATGAGTAACAAGTGTTGCTGATTGAAGGCGTGGTTTACAGAGTTGCCAGTGTTACAAGAATGTCTTGGCTTCAAGAAAGGTGTAACCTTTATGCATACATTACATTAGTAAAGTTGCAATACCTATAACTATATATAAATAGCGCTATATTGCAACTTCAACCTAATGCAGTGTAGGAATACATACTTAGAAGTTAGAATAATAAAAAAAAATTGTGACGGAAATTTTACTTTAATGTGTTTTGTGAAAACCATAGTTTTTCGTTATTCTTCATAAAATAACTTAAGGCAATAATTTGTATTTCTAGTAGTGCGGTATTACTTATGTTGTGAAATGTGGATACCTGTTTAAATACTTGTCTTTTCAGTATGTAGATAAGCCTTTATGCATGTTTATGTATAATTTGTTCAATCTATGAACAAATTAACGTCATTAATACTTTAATTAGGAGTTGGTATCAGGTATCGAATTTGCGGAAATTCACTTTTTAATCGCTTATTATTATTATATTACTGCGTAGCATACCCACCCAATTTTACTTCTCTTATCACTTAAAACAAGTATTTTTAAATCCAATCTATGCAGATTTACGATAAAAAAATATTTGTTTTAAAGACGATATGGCAGCACCGCCTTGAATGGTTCATCTGGTTTATTACGTTGCGTCAGTGCTCTGTTCTATCTGATCAGCGTCCCTCAAAATGAGGGTATTTAAAAAATATATATATATATATCTCCGTAAATATTAGAAATTTTTAAAAATGACTCACTAGACTGATCTATATGATAAACTACACAATGATACCTACACTTATCTTATATACAATATCACCTCATTTTATTCACCTAAAGTTTTTACTTTCGTTTATTTTCTTTATTAGGTTTCTTTTGGACATGTTTTCGTTCTTGATGTTTTGCCTAGATATTTATCAGTTATACCACATTAAATTATTATAAAGTCAACTTCTTTAAATCTATTATCATATTTATTTAAAAATTACAATTATTTGACTGATAAATACATGAATCGTATATCATATCGTAAATATTTCTAAATCATTTATTTTAACTATTATGAACGTACCTAAACATTATCTTGTTTCCTTTGTCTCAGTAGGTATATAATTTTATTATCTTCTAAAATATTCCTACTACTTTTTACAATATTGGAAAAAACCTAAATATGGTCATTTACTCATCGAACTTTATTTTGTAGCTTGAAATAATGCTGTTTTTCTGATTGTTCTATTGAAATTGATAAAATATATCATATCTACAAAATTTTAAACGATATTTCTAGTAAACGCATTAATATCTGTCCATACAATGATTCATATAATAATAATTACATTATGATAGGTGTCCTCTTTATCATATCGCAGCGTCACGTAAACTTCCATAAAATTGAGTAATAATGTTTTACATCGACGTTACTCACTCAGCCCTATGTATGGATAAAACTGCTTGATTTCTTCAAAATAAAAAGAATCTATAGAATCTATCTATAGGTCATCTATTCCGTTTTGCGACAGCACTACAGTATAAATTTCATTATAATTGTAAACAATATAACTGTTTTCATTATATCTGAAATATTTAAGTTTTTGTGACATATATGTAATATTTTCTGATGTTTGTTGCTTTCAACAAAGCGATTTGTTATATAGGCAATATTATTGAACATAATAATTGAAAATTTTTCAAAATATCTCAATAGTACAAATACTCGAGCACAAATTTTTATCTACATGTGAAAAAAAGGTATCGTGTGAATGGCGTGATTTTGTGAAATGTTTGATGATATGATATTTTACATCACAGGTTTCTTTGCAAAACGGGACACATATTCACAATACAAAAAATAAAACAACGTAATAAAGTCGTCTAAAAAGGACGGTTTGTATCCACCTATGGTATTAGTTTATAAAATCGTACAATTATACATATTATAGCAAATAATAAAATATACACCAGATGTATATTAAAGTCATTGTCAACAAGAACTAATTTACTATTCAACATTTAAGATACCGCATAAATTGTATCTATATATACATATTTATTTCTGTTTATCTTTTAGATACTTTTTTGTGACACTTTAGATCTCTCTTTATGTATTTTTTGTTGTAGTATAAAAAACATTAACTGCTAAGTTTTATACAGTGTGTCCACGGATGGAGTTGACAAGAGGAGAAGGTCTTTTGTTTTTGACTTTATCGAAAAATGTCACTCTTTATAAAAAGTTCTGCGTTTCAAAAAAATGAGACTATCATAGAAACGTCTTAGATCAGATATACAGGGTGCTCATAAATTAAAAAAACATGAAAATACTCAAGAGAGAAATACCATTATTTATTATTTTACACAACATTTTTATAAAACAAATCTGTTTATAACCCGAAATAGAGTCCTAATACAAATTTGACTATCAAAATTTCAATTTTGACTTTTACTCTAGGCACTACGAATAGTGTATTTCCTCTTTTATGCGCTCTTTTAATATCATGTGGCAGATCATTTGAATAAACCTTTTGTTTTAGGAAAAAAGTCAAGGGGCGTAAGGTCAGGTCTAGCAGGATAATGAGCCAATCTTCCTATCCACCTTTCACTATTGTCTGAGCAAGGCTGTAAAATGAGCAGGACGGCAGTCCTGTTGCCAAAACAGGTTATTGCGTACTTCTGGCTCTCAAGTATTTAAAAATAGTAAACCAAATGTTTCCAAAATGTTTTGGCAACAGGACGGCTGTCCTGCTCACAGGAAGATTTGGTCCAATCCAAAAAAAGCAAGGGATGTAAGGTTATTACACCCCTTGCTTTTTTTCTCCAAGGTGCCCTAAAACAAAACATTTATTCAGTTAGCGGAAAAATGTGTTGAGGTGGGAGGCAGAGGTAGAGTAAATGTTAAAATTTAAATTTTGATTTTAAAATTTGTATTAGGACTCTATTTGAAGTTATAAACTGATTTGTTTCATAAAAATGTTTTATACAATAATAAATAATGGTACTTTTCTCTTGAGTATTTTCTTGTTTTCTTAATTTATGAGCACCCTGTCTATCTAATCTAAGACGCTTCTATGGGTATCTCATTTTTTCGAGAAGCAGAACTTTTTATAAAGAGTGACATTTTTCGATAAAGTCAAAAACAAAAAAAGTTTCTCCTCTTGTCAACTCCATCCGTGGACACACTGTATATTTTTACGTTAACACTTATAATATTTACTAGTCTATATTTGATATAGAGACATCAAGTGACAGTTATTTTAATTTGGTACTGTTTCATTAGATAATTTATATTTGATGAATTTTTGAATATTTTTTACCACGTGATAATTTTCTATTATTATTGCTTTGAATCAACAAATATTAGATTAGATTTAGCAAATTTTACAGTATCAAAATAGTTTTAGTTGAATGTATGTTTCTTGGATATCAATTACTTTTTAATAATTTACTGCACATGCTTTTGCAATAATAATGACACTTTCTCAAAACAGTTTTTGAATTTGTGGAATTTCTAAGCAGAAATTTCATTAAATCTCTATTGGTGAGTGAAACAACTAAGAACTAATGTTAACATTTTAAAGTAGACTTCATTATGAATACGTCAGCAGTTCAAAAGAAATAGCAAAATTTATTTTAATGAGTGTCATTATTATTGCAAACGATCGTACTTATAATTCTATCATTTGCAATATTGCAAAACTTAAAAAATATTGCAGGAAATATTGCATTGAATCGTAAAATCATCCTGCGACAGGTAGGTGAACCTGAACACACCGTATAACGCATAAATTATATTGTAGATATATTTGTTTATGTGTCATTTGAATGTTTTAGGTATGTATGCGAAATTTTAAATATTTTTCCAATATGTGGCAATTTGATATAGGTATTATTGCTTGAAATCGACAAACATTAGAATACCATTAGCAAATTTTACATAATAAAATTTGTTTTAGTGTAATGTTTCATGATGAATAGCTAGTTCTAATTTCAAAAATCCAAGTTTAATACTAAAATCCTTCGTATGTATTTCTTTCTAATAATTCGCTTTATCTATAATTCGTATAGCGTAGGGCACAAATCTATACATTTTATAACTTTAAACCACTGAAGACCTTGTATGTACAACATTTAATGATATTACAAAGCATAAAAAATATTGTTTGAAGAAACAAAATATTACATTGATTCGCAAGGTTATCGATAGGTATAACCTGAACACACCGTATAATGCTCTGACCAGGTATTGCTAGCGTGAAATGTAGGAAAACACAATCACAAATGGTATTAGAGCACCAAAGCTAGTCACGGTATGCTCCAGCAATACAGTATTAACTTCTTTAAAATTCTAACAATGTAACTCTTTTCATTATATTTAGAATATTTAAGTTTTCGTGACATATATACTATTTTCTGACGCTTGTTTCTTTGAACAAAGCAATTTGTAGGTATACAAGCAATATCATTGAGTATAACAGGTGGAAAACCACAAATTCTCAAAAAATGATACGTAAGTTGAGCTGAACTTAAAGATCTCAAAATGCTTTCAAGCAGTTCGTACAAATTTCTGTCTACAATTGGAAAAATATTCTTCTGACACCTGTAATTTAACTTTTACTGAAATTTCTGACAACTAATGTAACTGGTAATTTTGTGAATTTTTTGTGGTATTCGAAGGCACACCAAAGGTATATTTCACACTTACTTGTATGAAATGCATACAAAGCAATATATACTTTTATGATAGCATATTTCCTCGCCATGTTCAAGCTTTTGTATAAAGGAAACATTATTATATATTAACAATATTTTTTCTTTAAATAACGTAATAAGGTCGTTTAGAAGGGATACCTATTGTGTAGTATTACATTTATAAAATCATATGATAATATGGTTTCTAATATTTTTGAACATATTAATAAATAATAAAATATACACTACTTATACATTAGTCACTGTCAGCTAGAACCAACGTTCTTAAACATCTTCATTTTAATTTTATGTGTAACAGTTAGCAAGATATCTTTGATATTTTTATACTTGCTATTCAATTTTTAAGAAACTTACGCATACATTGCATTATTGTAGGTATATTTGTTTATCATTTAAATGGTTTATTCGTATTTTTTGACCTACTCTTCAATATATGAGAATTTACGCATGGACTGTATTGTAGATTGATTTGTTTTTGTATCATTTAAATGTTTTAGATAGTGTATATGCAGTTTTAAGTATTTTTTTAATTTGTAATAATTTTATTTTATTATTGTTGCTTAGAATTGTCAAATATTAGATTAGAATTAGCATATTATCCATGATTAAAGTAGTTTCTTGATAAATATCTAAAGTTGTAATTTACAAAAATTCAAGCTTTAACAGTAAATTCCTTCGGATTTATTTCTTTGTAATAATAATAAACTGTTTTTATAATTCGATTAGTCTTTATAATTTTGAACCACTAAAGACCCTGTATGTATAACATTTAGTGATATTGCAAAACGTTAAAAATGTATTGCTGCTAGAAACAAAATATTGCATTGAATCGCGAAATCATCCTGCGACAGGTACAACCTGAACACACCGTATAACGCTCTGGCCAGGTATCGCTAGCGCTAAATGTAGGGGTGACTGGATGGTGGTACCTTTCAGCGAAAGATCAGTAATCCCAGAAAACACACTCACAAACGGTAATAGAGCACCAAAGTTACCGTCTCGGTATGCGCCCGTCACGACTGCAACGTCAACAGGAGTATCAACAGATAACACACGCCAGTATGCGGCAAATCCACGGCAGGCCACCGCAGCGCGCGCGAGGTTTCCTACGGACTGAGCGAGTCTGCAGGCGAGCAGCAGCAGCCCTTTTCATCCGCGATCCACCCCTCCCTTTATCATCTCTCCTGAGCATACGGGGTGATATTTCTACAAACATTGCGCATATACCCAATTTTCCACAATCATAATAAATATATATACCCACCTTTCTCTCCGCTACTTGCGAGCTTACGTCTGTGTGTTGTTACAGGTGTCCGCCGGATGCGGGAGAGAGAGAGGATATTGATTTTAATGTACCGAATGCGAAATTTGCAATTTGGGACGGCGCCCGTTCCCGGGACGTTTTAAATTAAAGGTTCGTAAAATATGAATTTGTGTCAAATAATGTCAGAACAGCCATTCTATATATTTTTATTTTGCAGCCCTGTCTGGAACGGGGTGAATCAAGGAGAACTCCTCTACGTGTACAGGATTTACTGAAAATTATTCGAAACTGTGGCGAAAAATGTTGTTTCCTGGAACCAGACAGATAATGCTGTCAGTATGTTGTTAAATGAAACGAAAATATACTATAGGTAGCGGACGAAATTGTGGACAGTGACTAATCGCTAGCTTGTAGACAAGCGCGACGAGCGAAGCGTGCGGGGAGCAACATTTCATAGGCGTACTTTTGAATACGATCAGATATAAAAAATATACAAAAATGACAAAAATAATTGCATTACATGACATCCATTATTTTAAATAGAAACATTGATATAACGGTTTTTATCAATTTCGATGTTGACTATTTATACATTTCATATAGGCACTTGTTTTACACGAATATTATCATTATCACTAAATTAGTACGCATTACGTCAGAATCATAACAAACTTCACAATCACTGTATGTTCACTATTTATTAAAATAACCACACGTTCACTTCGGTGTCATATCCACTTCACTATAACATAACACTTTTATTTCATTATCACACTTTCACATCACTGCCATATATTCACTGCACTATCACAATTTAATCTTCACTGTAACACTTTTGCCTTACTGCCACTATGTAGCAAAGTTGTCACTTACGCCGTGTTTCAGCAGTGACATGATTTATGACCTCCTGTAATAATAACTTCACATCACTTAATTTAAAGGTGGTATTATTTCGTACCCAAACTAACTCTATTGGATTTAATTCACAATGGTATGGCGGTAAACGGAGTATATGAATTCCTCGCGCTTTGGCCATCTCATCTGCTACATATTTAATATATCGACCTTTTTCTCTTTGGACAATTTTTAATAATTGTGGTTTGAGCATGGTGTCCGTATATTCAATATTCTTTAATTTTAACCATTTAATAATCTCTGCTTTCCTTGATGCTGATGTTGGTAACTTTTCGACTCTTCTGCTATGATAACTTGCGTTATCCATCACAACAACTGCTCCTGGTTCTACATATGATAAAACAAATTCAAACCATTTTCCAAATACGTGATTAAAAAACATGCAAACCATTTTCTAAAAATTCCGAATCGCTTCCAATATGTATTATTATTAACCTACGTCCTTTTCCAGAAGGCGCTTTTAATCCTGTAGAAAATCCATCTAAAAATGTTTCTCTTTAACTTCGAACGTTATCATCCTGCCAAAATTTTAATACCCTATAACCTTCGTTTACCCATGTTTCATCCATGTAATATATATTTTTCATGTCATACATTGTTCTTCTAAGAACTTTGTCAGATAATTGAGGCATCTCCTCATCTTCATCTATCTAGCTTGAATTTTTTTTATAGTCGGTATTTCATTTCTGAAGAAGAATCCATAAATTTTCCTGCGAATGGCGTATTTTACGTCATCATCGACTTCTGCTTTTTTCCTTCCTCGGGTTTCTGTTTTCTTTTCTTCTTTGGATTTACTTTCACACTTTTTTATATCACGATATACACTAGAAACTGACACTTGTGTTAACGAGCTACACATATCAACAGTTTTACTAACACTTATGTTAGAGTTTTGCTCTGGAATTTCTTCGTATATGTTTTTTATTATTATCAATTGTCCGTTACATAGGTTATGTCGATTACTAACAGACCTATTACTAGAACTGGCACTTTGATCCATGTTTAACTGTTATTTGTTAACTTCACGGTTGCAATCATTTATTTTTATAATTTAATATAACTATATAAATAACACCCCGCGAATAGTAGCAAATCTCCCAACGTACGCATATTCTAACGGCGTTCTAACCTCGGCAAAGCGATATGCTAACGCTCACGATTTACACACACCAAAATATTATTTTCCACAATGCAATAAACAGAGATAGAGAATGCATCGGGCTTCAGTTTGACTGAGTCTTTATCCTGGTGTCGTAAATGTGAGTATAGTATTGAGTGAGCATAGAAAGCAGCATAGTAATACTGACTGAATACTGAATAGTAATAGTGTTTTTATATTATCTATTAGTCACTGTCCACAATTTCGTCCGCTGCCTATAATGCACGGAAACAATACGAATTTGTGATGAAAATGTGGTTACCTCCATAAGATAATCCTCGGGAATTTGTTACATACTACAGAAATGAACTGAAATGATTAGAAACTACAACGAATGATGTTATTTTTTTGTAACTGTGGCGAAAAAAGTTATTTAAAAAATAAACGAATCCAGTGAAATATCGAAAAATGGCCTCCAGAAACGTTCTGATCTTTAGGACTTTATTGCATAAGTCAAAAATAAAATCATACACTGAAATTTTTCGAAACTGTGGTGAAAATATATTGTTTTGTGGAACCAGAGAGATAATGTTCCCAAGATGTTGTTGAATAATGAAACAAAAATAAACTAATGCACCGAAACAACTCGAATTTGTGAAGAAAATGTGGTTTCCAAGAACTAGAGGTTATGCTATGATTATCGCCATAAGATTATTCTCTAGAGTTTGATACGACAGCAATGAATTAATAAACTGAAAACGTACTGATCTTCAAGACCCTGTTCCATAAGCCAAATAGAATACACTGAAATTCTTCGAAACTGTGCTGAAAAAATGTTGTTTTTAGAACTATTGCAGCTCTGTCTGCGAAGGGATAAATAAAGGAAAACTTCTCAACATGTACAGATTTACTGAAAATTATTCGAAACTGTGACGAAAAATGTTGCTTCCTGGAACCAGAGAGATAATATGTTGTTGAATAATCGAACAAAAATAAACTAATGTACTTAAACAACTCGAATTTGTGATAAAAATAGGGTTTCCTAGAAATAGAGGTTATTCTATGATTACCTCCATAAGATTATTTTCTGGAGTTTGTTCCATACAACAATAATGAACTAATAAACTGACATTATTCTAAACTATGACGAACGATGTTTAGTTTCGGAATCTGTGACAAAAAAGTTATTTAAAAATAAACTAATACAGTGAAATGACGAAAAATGGTTCCCAGAAACATATTGATGTTTAGGACTTTGTTCCATGGGCCAAAAATAAAATAATTCACTGAAATTTTTTGAAACTGTTCTGAAAACTATAGTTTTTATAAAACTCCTGAGATTGTTCTCTGGATTTTGTTGTAAAAGACAAAAACAAACTAATACTAATGATTCAAATTTGTGCCGATAAATGCTTTATGAGAGTATGTCCAAAAATGTTCTGCCGAAAAATGTTTTCTAGAACCAGGCTGATATTATCCTCAGTACACTGAAATGATTCGAAACTGTGCGTTACTTTTGGTCAGTGCAAATACGCCTGAAATTATTAGAATAAGCATAATATTAGCTTCATAACTTTGACATGGATCCTTAAATGAAATACCAACACCCAATTTTAGTTACCTCAATCTATTGAATTGCGTTTTTTACATTTGACTATCTCTTGTTTTTGGTAGAATCTACATAATCTGTATTTATCAATACTATCAATATGTCCATTTACCAGTCTTAGTGTTACTCTTGCTGATTCATGGCTTTGGTCTAGTAAGTCTATTAAATTCTTTGACTCTCCTTTTATCAACTTCTCGCCTTGGAGAGTTTTTTGGAGATATTTCTTATATACTCTGCATTACTATATGTAGTTCAGACCACTCTGTCAAACTCGCCAGCTCTCAGCAGCTCATCAGATTTTGTGAAGAAAGACATTCGTCACTACTAGAAAGAACTGGTTTTTGTGGTGGTAAGGAAAACTGGAATCCATTGACTATAATGAAATATTGAACTACATTTTGAAACTAATTGAAAGTTTTAAAACCATATTGAGGTTAATCCGGACATTGTGTTAAATGGCAAAAACAGACTAATACATTCAAATGATTTGAATCTGACATATTTCAACTATTCAACTGTTCTTTTATCAACGTCTAGGGAGTTTATTGGCAACATTTTTTATTTGAGTATCCTTTGCATTACTAGTTCAGTCAACTATGCCAAGCACCAGCTATCAGCAGCTCATCAAATTTTGTGAAGAAAGGCCTTAATAACTACTAGGAACTACTGTGTGTTTTTGTGGTAGGAAGAAAAACAATTAAATCCATTGGATATAAAGAAATAGTGAAATAGTTTTTAAGTTAACTGTTGAAGTTAATCTCGAAATTTTTAAATTTGACAAAAACAAAGTAATACACTGAAATTGTTTGAATCTGACATATTTCAACTGTTCTTTTATCAACTTCCAGGCTTGCCTTCTATTTTCTTGACAACATTTCTTGCTTCGTTATTTACCCACTTCTACACAATTAGCCGCTGCATTACTAGTTCAGCCAACTTTGACAAATTCACCAGCTATAATTGCTTCATCAATTTTTGTGAAGAAAGAACTTCTTCATTACTAGAAAGTATTTGTTTTTGAGATAGGACGGAAGAAAACATGACAGATATCTGATAGAAGTTCACATTTTGCCGTTTCGATTAATATTAGTGTTGCGAGACCAAGAATTCAATAGAAACTTCTTTGTAAATTATTCAACTTGAAATTGCAAATGCAGTTAATATTATTAAGCAAATATTTCACTGATTATTTTCTGGTAGAATACTACACACTATAATAGTTATTTCTTCCTCATGCAACAAAGACAAGGCGTCGACGATACAGCCCAGCAGCGAAAATCCGGACGTTTGACGTCCCTCGGGGTGAGGGAATGCATTTATTTTAAATTTCCGGTGTGAATGGATTGTAGCTCGGCTGCGGATGCAATTTATAAATGGCCGGGTAGCCGGGGGCTGCTCGGTGACGGCGATTTTGGAAATAATGGACGGACTGATTAGTCGAAATTCACACTAGGCCGTGTAATGGATTGGATCTGACGCGGAATAACCGAATAAGGTCTGTTCATTTTTTAATTCGATCTCAATTGAGCTGGTTTCGGTACAGGCGACAAGGCGAAAATTTGCTACTACTGCTACTTGTATATGCTGAAGAAATAATCCTTTATGTATTATTTATAATTAAAATAGGGATGATGGAAAAAAATTATATTATGTTTAAAGGTGAAGTAGCGCGTGAAAATTACAGGTTTGGTTAGGTACGTTTGCGTAGCGTTGTTTTATGTCCTTCTTCGTTTTATAGTTTTATTATATTTATTTATATATTTCGTGTACACTACTCCACAGAACAATAATTATAATTACAGAGTAGAAATGCAAAAAAATAAAACTACAAACTAGAATATGAATGGGAATAAGTACAAAAACAACCAGAAAAAACATACATACATCTACCGAAATGAACAAAATATATACTTAAAAAATTAATCCAGGTATAGCAGTCACATAGGCAAGAAAAAGGAAAAACTTGGTTATTTGAATTTTTCACATAAATTTTGAGGTTATTTAAAAAAAGTGTAAATACAAAAGTTGTAGATCCTTATATTACCTAACTTTGCTATTTAACTGTTTTCCATAGGACTTGTAGTTTTGTCAGAAATCGAGATAAACCGTTTCTTACCCTTAAAAACTCACCCCGTTCCACTTCCCGATCTCAGATCGCCCGTAAATTATTTTTCCTTTTATTTTTGTTGTATTCTCTTCCTTTTCCAATGGGTTTCATCTTACTATTATTTTTTTAGTTTCAAAAGTTATCGACCCTGGTCTATTATTGCTTCTTTATCAGTAAACTACAAAATCGTACAATATTATGTTAAAGGGATTTACGAAAAATATTGAAATTAATAAAAATGCAATGAAGCCATCCATCAAAAACAGAAAAATTCAAAATACCATTGACACAAAGTCAGAACTTCTTACATCCTTTGCAATATTAAAACATTTATTAAGAAACTGGCAAATAAGCTAGGATGAACACAGATTATTAGATATTATAAAATTTGGAAAAAAACTTCTCCAAACCCAACAGGTGGTCAAGGAAGTAAAGTTAGGTTAGAACAAACAAAAAATTTTAAACCATTGAAAAGAGTAAGAACAGCTGAAGGCTGGCTTACCCAATATAAATTACTTAAATATTATATTTGGTTGGTCAGCTTTCAACTGTTTCGACTCTTCATTGGTTTGAAAGACCAATCTAAATAAACTACTTCTCCTGCTTTGTATTGTATCAATCATGAAATTTTAATTCGTTTTTCAGTTTTCTACAGATTACTATTCCTGTGCCTAGTTTTCGAGTATAACTAACTGAAATGTACTTTTATTTAAATGACATTACAAATACTTTTTTAATTATACGGTTATTTAATCAAATAAATACATCAAGAATCAGTTTAATGGTTTTATATGAATAAATACTCAAAAAATACCCGCATTTAGATTAAAAATGCGCGATATTTTTTTAATAACAAGAGTGTAATTTGTTCGAAATTTATTGTTCTAACTGGTCAGGTGTATTAATTTGTTCATTGCTTATACACTTTCAAAAAAATATATACAGGGTGATATTGAAAGTGAGGTATTAATTTTAACTGATAACAGTAGGCATTAAAATATATGATTTTACAAAATATTTCTATAATAAATGTATTTTAATAACCGATATAACTGAGTTTAAAGTTATTACAAATTTTGAAGCCGACTCTAAACTCTAACCGAACGACTGTCTCATGAATGTTGGCCGGTACGTTATTGATACGGGCATGTGACACGATGGCGCGCAGTCGTTGTTGACTGTCACGCTCCTCTGGGTAGCCTTACTAACCTTAAACTTCCGTTCCAACCGAACCAACGTATTATACATATTAGAAAAGAATTGTGTTATGGTTAAAATTTTGATGTTTTGTAGTGTGTGCGTTGGCCCAAGTGTATGGATAATAATGACCTGCTATTTGTGTACGGAGTGTAATCAAAATCGACACTGCTGGACGAAATACACAGAAATTCTCTTATATACTTCATCCTTCTGTACAATGATTTGTTTATTTACACAAGTAACCCGGGATACTGCATGTAAATTGCAAAATGCTGATATAATGTTGAACATTTACCATGAGTGTGCAGAACCGGCACATAATTTAAAAATGCTAAAGTAGGTCAGTTATTTATGATTTTTTATATTAACATTTTATTTGGCTATATTTTGTATATCACTTCTTTTTCGATTAAGTAGGCGTATACTAAAATTACTCCCCACTTTCAAAATCACCTTGTATATACAAATTATCTATCTTACGTATCTAAGGCAGATGAGGGAATATTTTGATTGTATTGTTATTCCACTCATTAATTATTGACAAATGTTTAAATTTTTTAATAACGTCTAAACAAAAATCAATTGAACATTGCGTTAAAGAATTATGATTTGAATATACTTTTTCAAAGAAAACACCCTGTATATTTTTGGTAAACAAGTAATAACCAAGATAACCCCACATTCAAAATTTTATGGATGACCTTATACCTATCTCACACAAGGTATAATCAAAATTTATTTAACATACTCATATCTATAATAATAATTACTTGAATGTGTTGGTTATTGTTTAGCTAGTTTCCATTGTTAAATGGCTAGGTAACAAAAAGTGACTTCTGACCTTAAATTTGGGTAGTTTAAAATTACATATTTGTATGTATTGTATAAAACCGAATTCGCGAAACCGAGTTTATCAACAAATGCAAAATATTTCCAGTTTATTGTAAAACATTTTACAATAGAATTTTGATAACAAATAGAGGTTATCTTGATTGTTCAGTAAACCAATATTGACTGTTTAAATGCAAAATATGTTTAAAAATAGTAATACAATTTGTGTACGAGCACATGAAAAAAATTTCAACAATTCAGTCAACTCTGATCTTATTAATTATATCAGTATATGCAGATGTCTACCTATAAAAATATATTTACTCTTGCAGTAAAATAAATGTCTAAACTAAAGAATATTTTTATAAAAAAATACATTTTTTAGTTCACTGTATATCCCAAACTGGCTTCTATATTTGCTATAAAATATAGCTGCTTTAGATATGTTCCTCCAATGAATCATTTTACTATAAAATTAACGCCCGAGTGTCTTTTTAACGCCATGTGACGTTAATTACTGTTGTTATTGAAATTCACTAAATATTCACATTCCTTTAACTAATGGTGTGTTTTCATTGAGGGAAAATATCATTTTGTGTAACCCACTTTATGAATAAAGATAAAAAACTACAAACAATAAATTACGACTTATTCATACTAATATAATTATGAATTGCATTTTTATGTTTCAATACAATTAAAGGAAATACTTAAAAATATTATTACAGAATACGGAAAACAATGTTTCACTAGAGTTAAAGACCCCAATCTGAAAATGCTTAGGATGGGCATACAAGTGTTCAACTTTTTTTCGTAAACTGCCAAAACGTTCTTCTTCTACAAAACTTGTCTATATTACTATAGTACATATATCCTAAAGTTTCGCCTTGTCTGGTTATTGAGATATGGCATACATACAATCCCACCAGCCGCCACTGCATATTTATATTTATTTTTTCTTTCTCATACTTTAACTATGCTAACGCGACCACAGAGCATGTAGGCACTGCCTTCATATAGTGCAGTGTGCTCTAAATTTTCGATACCCATTCCGCTGTACCTGCCACTAAAATAAGTTTGTGCTACTTGAGAAAGCAAGTTCTAACTCTGCTAGAATATCTCGAACATCTTGAGCTTTGGATGATGTCGTTTTACTTTTAATCACCACCAATCCCAGTTATTTTTAAAATGTGCACCCTCTACATTATGGAGTAATTATGTCATGTTGCGAACTACAATTTATTTGAATAAAATATGGATATTAGCAAATATATCAACGTGGTTATAGACCCAGAAAATCCAAAATATTTTCCAAGGAACAGATTGAATGGTGAAAAGTACTTTTTCCAAAAAGTTGTCTTGATTGTTGGTATACCTATATTTGGAGCCTGTAGAATGTCGTAACTATTCCCAATACTAAAACTAATGTTCCTAGATTATTTACAATACTAGAAGGATATTTAGGAGTAATTTTTTGGAAAATTTCCGCAAATATGGTAGTCTATGTCCATCCACTGTTGATCACAACCGATTTTTTATCACAGACAGAAATTCAAAATGAACTACACAAGCAGTGGGCTCAATATATTTAGGTTCCGTTCCTAAAAAGACTGACGAATTTCTTAGGTTACCCAATGTTACTGAGTATATGGGCACTTTTTTAGACGATGTTCTACAACCTTCCTCACAGATGCAGGAGCCAACATATCGATGCTCAAGAGACAAATAGAAAATTCAATACAAAATAAACAAGCGATAGCAAGGACATTTCTCACGGAGAAAGGAAATACCACTTTCATTCCAAAAACTGTGCACCAGCAGCACTGGGATGGAGGTGTTATTTTCTTCCAATATTGAAGTTATACGAAGACGAAGAAAAAATATATGTTCATCTAATGTCTAATCAGATAGATTTGAAAGATTGTCTTATTAATATTTATTCTAAATAAATAATTTGTAGCGGTCACCGACACCGGTCACCGACCTACATCTGTGATCCCTACAATTACGATTTAATGACATTTGCACTAAAGCAATAATTAAATCAATGCCAATAAAAGCATAAAAGTACCCTCTGACCTGAAACCAATTGTAATCAGATAAAGAGATGGTCAGAGATTAACCAGCCCCCGGGATCTTCCTGGAGAGGTCCGGTGAAAAACCACAGTAGTTACTTGTCCCTCGTCTTCATAGCATTTCTTTTGAGTGAAGATAAATACCGCTTTGAGAGTTATTTCAGCATGAAAATCAACACCCAAGATTTTACTATGCGCTCCAGAATCGATCTCTAGGTAGATCGAAACGTCTGTTAGATTTGGAAACCTTAGAAGCTATCCTGAATGCCTCTCGGATGCAGTGGATGTTCTCCGTCGGCCAAGAAACCTGCAAAGCCACTCTCTGCAATCAGGCAGAGCGTTAACAGAATGCAATTCGGGTAATTCACCCCCGTGAGTCGTTAGCAGCGGTCTTACATTACCTGGGCCAGCGGCGGCCACCTCGGTCAGTTCATGAAACGACCGCAAAGCTGTGGCGGCGCTAATGGACTCGACCAGACGGCCGCCCAGCGGGGGAAGTCCGGACGCTCGAACGGCCCTCGGGCCCACGCAGTGCATTTGTTTTAAATTTCCGGCGAACCGGGCCCCGAGTGGCACCCTGGATGCAGTTGGATATGGCTGGGGAAAGGTGGTAATTGAAGTTCTCGCAACGTTTCTTGCATAACTTGATATCTGCGTCTGTCCGATGCGCTCCGTAAGGCTTTGGTTCTAAAATGAATTGTTACATTCTAAATATCAACAAAATAAACGTAACCTAACCTTACAACTGTTTTTTATCAACAATAATAGCTAAAAGAACTATAAATAGAACCACAACCACATTGTGACGTCAGATAATATCTGTTACATGAACTGATAAAAACATGTAGTATTCCTCTCAACAAATTCCGACTTTATTAGAATAAATCACATTTTATTTAACTGTACGGGGAGTGTGTGCTGTTGTTAATGGATAATCTTGATGGACTAATGAGTAACAATGTAGTTTTAGCAGTTTGCAAAGGAGAAACGAATACAAAATACTGCAGTTCACCGAATTAACTGTTATCTATTAGGTATTAATATTAATAAAAATATTCGGTTTAGTTCTTTCTACATTTGGCAACGCTGTAAAAAATAACTGCATGGTAGTTGATAGAGTTAAGCAGTTTTGAACGATAGTTATCGCAGGCGTCGATTTTCCGGGAGGAAAGAGAGTTTGGCCCCATTTTTTAAACATCAAGCTAAAATTCCGAAATAACTTTTTTATTGTCTGTTATGTGTCCCTGAGCTTTAGCAGATTGTTAACTCTGTATATTATCTGTTTGAGTTTTGTTATCTTGTGCACCTGTACAAATTTTAGACAGTTCCTGTATCTTTTTTTGTATGAATGTGTACATTTTGTTTCTGTGAGTCGTTTTCTCCAGTTTAATAAACCAGAGAAATGAACTAGCTGGGTCTCGACTTAAGAAGGCTAACGACATAAGTACCTTGTCATTATAATCTCCACATAACACACTCGCTTAGGTAATAATTCTGTCCCAAATCCTTCGCGACGGCAATTCGGCGCGCCAGCCCCGGGACCTGAATACGTGAATTTCCCGCGCACTTAGGAGTCAAAAGGAAGGCGGGTTGAACAGTGTTTGACAAGCGGACAATCCCCATGAACACTATTAATCAAACGATTATTACTGTTGTGAATTATCGGTCATCTTCCGGGACGCGTCGCGCTATCCGTGTAATATGCGATCGATCCTCCGGCCTCGCGCGATAATAAATGCGCCCCATATCTGCAACGTCTATAGGAAATGGACGTAATCGGTGATAGTATTAATCCTAATTGAAATAATGAGAACGGATACTGCGGAATGTATCGGGCAGGAATAACGAGGTGATTAATAGAATTTAATCAATAAATTCTCTCTCGTCCGGAGCGAAATTACAGATGGCTCTCTTTTATCTCTACAAATATCTTTTTCTATAATATCAGATTTATAACTGAACTTGAACTCATAACAGTCAGAATCAAGAACAAATGACAAATTTGGAAAATAAATCCTGTGGCAGGGAGCATTGCCATCCTCTCTGTGGGTATGGTAGGGTGCAAGAATGTTGGCTTGGGTCAATGTGAGAGATTGATACCGGTCGACATTAGACCACCCCCCTAACTAATGAAGGTTTCCATGTTACCCTGATTCCTGCACTAAATGGTGGTTGGGACCTCCTAGACGCAAATGCAGTCTGCATAATAATAATATGCCGCCCTCTCCCGCATAAGTCTCCTACTTCGGGGCTAATCCTCGTGATTAGAATGAGGGGTAGAGATATTATTATTAAATATCACAGGCTCACAAAAAAAATTGTCTATAGGTAAGTGTACCATAAATGTGAAGTCAGTTTATACGTCTGGATTTTTTTCTCAACATTCGAAAACACCTTGAAAAATCAAGGAAGTTGTAGAATCTACTATGAAACATAAAAGTGATGAGCTCAAACAATAAAATTTAAAAGTATACGATCTGATTTCTGTGATCAAGTTACCTTAGTTCTAAGACAATAGCAGAGAGTTAAATGAACTAAAATGAGGAAATTCATGGTTTTCAAGCGTCTCTAACTATATAGCCCAGAAGAAAAAAGCATTTATAAAGCGAACCCTCAATAACGACTTATACGGTTATATCATATGTTCCTCTAAGTTTTCGTACCCTCTTGTCGGCTAGTGATCTGTAGGCTAGTATCTTTCAAGTTTCTGCAATGCCAATATCCAACACAAATCAGCTATCATGTATATCCCTTCCACAGTGATAACATCTAAATCGTTCACCTTAGAAAGTAACACGGCGGAAACAGTCAGGCAATTAAGTCACAGGGGGGCTCTTTTTGCCTACCTCTCCATCCCATCACTTCTCCACTATCAGCTTTCTGTCCACCTTGAACCTACCCGACTTTCCAATGATAGCCAGGATCTAGATCCATGATAGGCTCCTCATCTCTTCCCTTTGCATCTCCTCGACGCCAACGATCATATGATGTCTTTGTCTCCCAAAATCCGGACAGTGCCCTAGACAGTGGATGGTAGTGTCTTCTCTTTCTCCACATTCCAAGCATAAAAAATGATCTTTCTCTATCTCTATCAAACTTAGATGCCTTCTGATTCTGCAATCATTTGATTCAGATACCTTCGACTGAGATAGAGCAGCCACATCCTTTTAGATTGATTGAGTCCATCGAAAAAGTCATGGACCTTTCTACATCCTCTATTCCTTCACCTATTCCATTCTAATATTTGGTAGGCCCATTTAGGGCGCTATTAATACTACCTCTCATAATTGCAGGGTAACTCCACCTCTATCTGTCTGATCAGAAGCTTCAGGGCTCCTCCACACTTCTGAACGCATGTAGATCTGGTCCCTGGAGAGCTAAGGGCTCTAAGTGCAGCCAGACTGTAAGAACAAATAAAAAGATTCTCTTCCACACAATTCTTATTTGTTGCTGCCATCAAAATAGCAAAGATCTTTGCCTAGAAGACGTGGCATTCGTTCTCCTCACTATTCGCTCCATTCTTCAAGATTCTAATAATCTAAACGCGAATGGAAAAATGTAGCTTGTATTTCAGCAAGCAGACCAATAACTCCTTCCTTATAATTCTCACCTAGAAAGTTTTCAGTTACCGTTATAGAGCTTAATCATGCTACTCTTCTTCGTTATTCATTGTGGTACCAAATGATTTACATTAAATACTTTTAAAAATATTTTTCAAGTTTGCATAATATGCATCATCCTTATCCAAAATTTTGACATCATGCCAGGTTTGTCATGAAAAAGAGGAGAATAATTTTAGGTGTTTCTCTAGTAAGGGTTTATTGATGACAATATCTGAACTAGGTTTTAGGCAGGTCAATCTCTTTAACTCTAAATTCAATCTCTAATGTTTGCCACTGTCACTGCTATCCCATAAACATAGAAAAAAAAAGTCATGAATAATACAGTACCATCTAAAGTTGTTCCTCTACTGCATATGAAACTTCGTATGATGAAACAATTTATCAATTCTTTGAATCAGGATGGGAATGTCATGCATATTTGAGAAGTTCGCTTATTTCGTCTTATAATTTCGATGTTTGATAGTAAATTCTATAGCCTACTTAATTTTTAAGGCATTTTTTTCTGTAAAGAAACATTCAGATGATTATCGATTAAATTGTCTTCGGCTTCGGTTTCAGTAATCAAAGATACGTGGAGTAGCATTCCAATTCATAGTGAAGGGTCTCATAATTGAATAAAAATGTTTCAATTTCATTTACTGATCAAATAATCTCTTCTTGACTCATTGCCAGGTTTGTTACCATTTGTAACAGCTTTTTCGACAGTAGTCAATGACTGAAACTGAGTTTTAGAGACAAGAATTGATGAGTCAATAATTAGAAACAAGACAGTATATCAGTCTTCGAAGCATAAGATATAAATCAAAATTGTAGATAACTACTTACTAATCTTCGTTGTTCTGAAATATCTGATGAAATTGTTTGTTATAGGTCGTATTTGTTCCGTCACTGAAGACAGTTATATTAAATTGTTTCATTATTATTTCAAAAACATTCAATACCTTCACTAAAAATGTTAACCAGTTTCAATAATAAATTTAATACTTATTCTTCAATCTATAAATGTAGACTATAACTTATAAAGTGCCAGAAAAACTTAAGATTTTGCTCAAAACGGTGCTATACGTGAATCCTAACGTAAAAATCAAATCAAAATATTCCAAAGTAGGATACTAGTTCTTAGCAGCTCGTATATAGATGGTACTGGATCTAAGTGGCGTGTTTGTTTATGTCACAAAAAAATCTAAGTGTCATACATGGGAACATTTATATGTTTAGTGTATTTTACACAGTTCTGTATTCAAAATAGTAGGTATGTTCTCACAAGAGTTAGGAACTAGTTTGCAACTGTCAAAAATGTTTGTCCTACTAGCTAATCTACTAACTACTTCTTGAGCTCATACATCATAGGAAGTAACATAAAGGAAAAGCGTAAACGAAAAAGTGAGAGCAGTATAAAATAAAGAAAGAGATTAACCCTCTCTTAGTCGCGTATGTATCTGACAGATACATTGTTAATATTTATGAGAATTTCTCAAAAACTACTAATTCTAGAGTTCTATAATTGGCAATAATCCTCAGGTAACATATTTTAAATAGTTTTATAGTATTATAAAACCCAGACCTTTCCTGGAAATTTTATTAATTAGGTAAAACTGGGCATGCCTTGGAATATGTACCTGCTAGATACTATGCGCCCATTCTTGTTACAGTCGATCGGCGGCAGTTACCTCGTAGTATTGATTTTTTGGGCAATAAAAACAAATTTTGTAGACGGCGAGACTATCTAAAAAAATTGGGTCTAACATTATTGAATCAACAGCTACATAGAAGAGCTCAAACCAAAACAAATTTACCAAGAGAAATCACAAGTATGTTGCAGAAATACAAGCAGCCTGAAACACTACACGATGAAAAAGAAACTTCAGCGGTAGCTGGCATATCAGGAGCCACAAAGAGAAAAAGATGTCAGCCATGATACCTAGAAAAAAAAGAAAATTCACTTTCGGGATATAAAAGTGCGATGTACATTTATGTTTAAAATTACACGCAAGAACAATATGCGACAAGTGTCTGAATCCAGAGGTAGAGAAATATGATTCTTCTTCTGAATAAATTTGTATAATTTAAACATATCTTTGTTTAAGTTGTGTAAATAAAAAAATAAATTTGAAATTTTATTTTTCAATTTCTATAAAAAGTTCCAGCTCAAGTCAGAAATTAGTATTAGATTTATATATATCATTAGTCGCTTCAGTGTATTTTTTTTAATAAAATTGTTATAATTTATACTAAATACGTGTTTTACTGTAAACGATAAACAATATTTTACTGATTTTATAACCCTCAGAATGTATATTTTCACTAAAAACATTAAATTGTTTCAATGTATCTGTGAGGTACAACGCGACTATCCATGTAACGAATACCTACGCGCCTAACAGAGGGTTAAAACTATCTGGCCAGCAGTACTCTAATTTTAAAACTACATATTTGTGTTTATATTAATATGCTTCTCAAATGTAATTTTTGATATCTGATAAGTGATATTACTGCTTTTAACTGTGTTCTGAGTAAGGTTGATTGAAACTACATTGTCGCAGACCCAAAATTATGACATAAAAAGGATAAGTTACAAGAAAATAGGAATATCTGAGAAAGATCTTTCCTTTCATTGCTCATAAATTACTTCTGTCATTCTTAGATAAAGACCTGGGGGAGGAAACTAAAAAAACTACAGACGCAAACGACATGGCCTTGATGAAACTATTCCAGCGACGATCCCGACACACTGCGCCACCGGAGTGCATAATTCCGGGCGATTTGTCTGTCCCCCGCCATATTCGGCGTAATGTATTGGGGCATCTGCAGATATAACGAGTCTCGAGCCGAAATGAATAGCGACAGTAATTTGGGATGCAAACAGTGGCGCAAACTATCGCGGAGTTAGTGTCAACACATTGAGAGAGAATCAATCGATTCGGCCAATGTGTTAATTTGGAATAAGCCGATGAATATGCAATTTGGACCTGCTGCGAGAGGACCTGATGCATGTGAAAATAAAACGGGAGTCGAACGGGGCATAAAGGTCGTTGCACACGTCTGCACGCAACCGGACGTTGTTCAGTGAGGCCTTATTCTTCGCTGCAAAAAAAGAGAATTGTAAAAACCCTGTGTTTTTTATTAGAACCCACGCTCCCTTGAATAAGGTATATATATGGCCAGAAGAGTGTACAGAAGGAATATAAATATAAAAATATTATATTCAGGTTGTTCTGCATAAGAACCGTCACAATGCAGGTGCATATAGGGGTTCCAAAACGTTGGAACTTAACAAAACATGCCTGTATTCAAGGCTGTACATAGGCAGATCATCTCTAAATTACTTTAACTTGGAATAACCAAATTTTGTACATAATTTAGGTTTATCATTGGTCTTCTCTGACTATGAGTTCAAGTAAACTGAAACACTAGAAGCTGTTCATTGAGGGTGAGTCCCTCTAAAATTATACTAAACTTATTTATCATTTATCAGTTTATTAGAAGAAATCGAAAAGTCAGTAATAGGCTTTGTCTTTAAAACTTGACAGTTAGCAATAAAACTATTTTTTTCTGCTACTGTTTGTTGTTGAATATCGCTAGAAAATTTATATTCAGCGATCAAGTTGACATGTTACTTGTGGGAGGTTTTTGTGAAAAAAACTGTAGAGGAATACTGGAATAATATCGTAGAAGATTTCCAAATTGAGTGATTCCCTATAGAGAAACATTTTGTAATGTTGAAAGACGTGTTTGAGAGACAAGAAAGTTTTTCAATAATATCCGAGAACGTCGTAGTGTAATAAGGGTACAAGATGAAGAAAATATTTTGCAAATAATTGAAAATGAACCGCAAATAAGAACTAAACGTTTATCTCGAGAAAAAAATTAGGCTCAAAATTGACCACCACGGTTGCCACAGCTCAACAACAATTTTCTTTGGAGAACACTAACAGATTTTATTTATTTCTCGTTAATTTAATCCCGAGAAGATTTGTGGATTCGTAGTTTTAATTTTAAATTTTTTATAGTTTTATTATTCTCTGACAGATTTTAAAGACAAAGCCTACTACTAACTTTTTGATTTCTAATAAACACTACTATAATCATGCTTTAGTCAATTCATTTTTCTTAAATGTCAGTTGAAGGTCATTTCCTATATTTCAAACATCCTAATTTTTTTATTAATTAATCTCGGATTCTGAATAAGCGAGAAATTTTGCATTTAGATGCTGTTTGACGCATGACTGAAGATCACTTTATCGAATTTGTTATCTTCTCTGTTGAATTTGCCAGGCTGATCAGAATAGCATGATATCTGGAAAATTATCTCTACGTAAGTTGTTTGGGTTATTGGGTGACCGTGGATTCAACCTTGATAATTATCAGTTTCCATTTCTGCTGGATTCTAAAAGAACAAGGAGTAGAATTAGGGATTGCACCAACATATAAATAAAATGTCAGACTTTTAATGGTCTTTGAAAGAGCAGATCTTATGCAAACATAAGAACAAGTCATACATAATTTTTGTTTGTGTTATGAGATATCGTTTGAAGTACGGAAGTTGATCTTGATACCAACGATATGAGGTCAAATGGAGCCTGTAACAATTGTAACTTCACGAATATATTTTGCCCAGTTAGTATATACTACTTGCAATGCTGCTTCAAATAAATGATTATCTCTGAAGCAAAATTTCTTACTATACAGGGTGATTCAGGTTTAATCTTGATAACTTCAGGAATCGATAGAACAGGTTAAAATAATGTTCATTTGTGATATTAACTTATTACCTAAAACGCATCGTTTCCGAGATAGAGGGCGTTGAACCTGATTCGCCCTGTATATTAGTCCATATTTTCAAAATAGTTACGCACACTATAACATCAATAACTTTATCTATTATAGGCAGTGGTTGCCTAGGATATTGTACTTTTGCTATAGGAATACCAACATATAATAACAAATAGTTTTAGGTCATCAGCAAATAGCAAATGAATCTTTAAAGCAGAATTTCGATGATTCAGTTAACTTAAAAATAGTAATGGATCAAGATTTGAACCTTTAGCAATACCAGAAATATCAATATATTTACTAGATGCGTGATAGTCATTTCTACAAGTTGTTGCCTAAATATAATTTAAATACTGTTGTTAAACTGTCATTAGTCTACATTTGTTCACACAAGAAAAATCATTATTCTAAAAATTGGATAAATTTTAATGACCTTATAAACATACAGGGTTCACGTAAAAAGACCAATACAATATCCAGTTATAAAACTATACGAATTATCAATTCTTGATGTCATTTTACTATTTATTTACGACAGACTACATTTTTTTATATCGTCTCTAAAATACCCTCAATAAAATTATATCATATTCTTGTGGAATGTCATCTAGCTTTAATATTACATATTACAATAATATTTAAAGCTACCTAATCTTATTTTTAGACAGGGTGATTCACTTATCTAAACAAATTTGAGAATAGATGCGTCATGACAAATTGAGTCAATATCGTAAACACATTTTTTTAAATCCATACCTACAGTTTCCGAGTAAAAAAGATAAAGTTGTAGTATTTTAAACTGTAGTGTCTAGCCAGGCGATTCCGAATATTAAAATCCGATTACATATAGTAGGTATTAACGTTTTTGTGATGTGTGTTTACATTAATTTTTCAAGTGTCAAGAATGGCTGACGTGTATAGCAACTCGGAGTTGATGGATATTGTTTTAGTTTATGCTGATGTGAAAATGCTTTAGCATAACGACTTCTAGGTAAACATATGCCAAATGCAACTACCGTGGAGTGCAGTGAATGCAAGTGTAGTGCGAACGTGACACGGAAAATTAGAAACCGAATCATGAAAAAAATGGAGGTCCAGGTCGTTCACGGCGTATCGCAGCAGTGTAGCGAGTCATACAAGAAACTTAATTGTATCCGTATCATATACAGTGTGTCCAAGCATTAATACCAAGGGATTGAACGAGGAGGAGCGGTAGCATGGCCACCAAGATCTCCGGATTTTAAATCATTTGGCTTTTTTGTGGGGATATTTAAAAAATGAAGTGAATATCATCGAAATGGACACTATTAATGATTTATGGAAACGTATTATCACTGCTGCTATACTCGCGGCAAGAATTCAGACGTCTTACGTCATGGCTGACATTATGGAATTGTTTTTATTGTGAACGAAATTTTCAATATCTGGTCGCGTTAAAAACAATATTTTTTGCAATTTAGTGCAATATGCAATGCAAACTTTTAGTGTAGTACATAGTTTTATTACTCTCAGATACAGTTTCTTAAATATTTTGATGAAAATATAATTAACTATTCATTTGTTCGTATGACGTAAGTCGTCTGAATTATTGCCGCAAGCATAATAGCTTAAGAATTCACAAACATTTGTGTTATTTTGTAGAAACTGGATAAGATGGGCCCAAAACTTTGTCGTAACATTAGGTATGGCAAACTATTTTATTAATTAAAACCTCAAAATAATTCTATATAATTCTAATAATTAATAACAATTTCGGTAAAACCAGTTGAATTTACTGTATAAAATAGGTGTTATAAAATGTTATATTTCTTTGAATTTTTTCCGGTCGCCGATTGCATGTTTTGCCTTGACAGGTTTTATAGTGGACCAGTTATCAGTGCCGTGCAGAAGTATATTTTTAATTCATTTTTGAACTGCTCTTTTCGATTTTTTCTTTACAAAATTGTATTTGTAAAAGTCCCCTGGACATTGTAATTTTTTATGTCCTTCTATTTTCAACAAAGTCAACGTAGACAATTATTCGGAATAATTTAAAATATTCAAAGGTGAAAATGTGTAATACTAGCGGTTGCAATACATTTTTTCCGTATGGTGGTGAATGATTACCTACCATAACGTAAATGTATTCCATATATTCAACATAATGATGCAAATACCACGCTAATCCCTCTCCTGTATACTCAAGTTGTCACTATCCACTGATTAGACTTCAGCTTCTTTGAGAACACAATTATCAGAAGTTGTTAACATTATGCGGCATAGTAATAGATATTTTAGTATATTGAATTAGTAACTACCAACAGTGAAATAAATATTCATGCCTTCCATATAAGTCTGGCTCAACAGCGGAGGACTGAAATAATTAAAGTAGCAATAATTAAATAGAGATAACGTAATAGGTAAACCGACCTAACTTATAATGGCTAATGCATAAGGAATGACGGTCTGACAAAGCCGACTCTAGCTTTTAATAATGATGAAGCCAACGGGTGAAA
This sequence comes from Monochamus saltuarius, assembly GCA_025584915.1. Taxonomy (NCBI): domain Eukaryota; kingdom Metazoa; phylum Arthropoda; class Insecta; order Coleoptera; family Cerambycidae; genus Monochamus; species Monochamus saltuarius. The sequence continues at coordinate 10,474,520 of CM046721.1, read as the reverse complement.
GTGTTGTTTCTCTAAATATTAATTACAACTACACAGTGAAATGTTTAATGATAAATTAATTTCACTAAAATAACATTAATGATATATGTGTTAAAACGCTTTGCCAAAAGTAATAAACAATTGAAACATACTTTTTCTACAAACGTCAGAAAAAGTATAATTTTGAATGCATGTTGTCAGTGTCTAATAGTTATTAATTATTTTACTGTATTAGAAAGGTATTTTAAGCTAATGTACAGGGTGTCCGGAAAATACGTGTACAATGGAAGACCACAGACTCCTGGGTTCAAAATAAGCCGATTTAGCCCAATTTACTTATTTCCAAAATTGCTTCGTTTAGCCGCTAGAGAGCGCCAAAGTTCGCGAAAAATGTGTGTTTATTCCGAATATCTAGAAAACGACTTGATCGATTTTAACCATTTTTGGGCTACCCAGTTATAAGTCTAATCGACACTTTTTGACATTGACATCGATTGGTAATCGCTGGACGATGTGCTATAGAATAGAATAGAATAGAATAGAATAGAATAGAATAGAATAGAAATGATTTATTGTGTAAAGATTACATAAGAGAAAATAATTACACAAAAGGTAGGAGATTTGGCTTGCGCCACTCTTCCACTCCACCTATGATACATAAAATATAGAAAGTGTACATCTAAAAATATGAGAAAAAAAATTAAAAATTAAAAAAAAATAAAAAAAAACACATAAAAAGGTATATATATAAAAAAATATATGTAAAACTAATGCATAATACATACAGAATGTAGAACAATAAATTAGTAAAATAAACGGTTTTATTAATTAGACGCAAACAACAGGCCCTTCAATTCCCTTTCAAACACATTGAGTGGTAAATGTAATATATGAAGATATTTATTTAATAAGTGACAAGCCATATACGAATATGATCCCTCAAATTTTGATGTTACATGTTGAGGAATCGTAAAAAGATCATTTCTGACAAAAACATTGTGTACATCAGATCGCTTAATTAACAAATTATGCAAATATGAGGGAGTTTCATACTTACATACTTTATATAGTAACAGTACGTATAAATATTCCACTCTAAATTTCAATCGTGGCTCATTCAATCTAATTAAATGTGGTGTTATGTGTTCCCTTCGTGTCAAACAACAGACAAATCGCATGCAGGCATTCTGAATTCTTTGAATTTTGGATTGATTGTAATTTGGAAGAAAGTGAAAGTAAATTTGGCTGCAGTAATCAACATGAGGATAAATTAGAGCTTTAATTAATTTTAATTTAGTGTATTCGTCAAGTTGATCACGCAAGTGATACATTGATTTAAGCCGAAAAATGATCTTTTGGTTACCTGGTTAACATGATCACTGAAATCCAAACAATCATCCACAATGAGACCGAGATTTTTTGCAGATTTTACCCAACTAATGCATGTATTATTAACGATGATGTTATAGTTATCACATATAAATTGTCTTTGCTGTTTATTACCTATACATAATGCTACTGTTTTATTAGGATTAACCCTAAGACCATTATCACTGCACCAATTATTAAAACTTAAAGGTCTTTATTTATTTGAGACAATACAACCCCAGCCTGATTCACCGTGACTGACTTATATAGTTGAACGTCATCTGCATAAAGATGTAATTGACAGTAATTGATTGAAGAAGTTAAATCTAAAGTGTATATAGAAAATAATGTTGGCCCGAGAATACTACCCTGTGGTACCCCATTTAATGTTGGTCGTAATTCAGAAAATTGACAATTATTTAATTTAACCCCTAGCCGACGTCCTACGAGGTAACTTATACACCAGGATAAGGCAGTATCCCCGAAGCCGATATATCTCAACTTACTAATTAATAATTCAAAGTTTACCAGGTCGAAAGCTTTACTTTGATCTAATAATACTAAAATTGTGCATTGCGATTTGTCCATATTGATAGCTATGTCATCAATTACTTTTAATAGTGCTGTTGCTGTACCATGCTTTTGTCTAAAACCCGATTGCAACTTAGGTAAAATAATATTCATTTCTAAATACTTCTTAATTTGTGTGGACAATATGTACTCTAGAATTTTTGATATGCAGGGCAAAATGCTATGCTATGTACTTGTTCTATCAGTTCAAATATAATTTACCAGTAATGACAAAAATTTGTTGCATAGTTTTTATGTTTAGTAGTTGTGTACAGTAGATTTTATTATTAGAATTCAATAATAAGTACACTATGCGAGTCACATTTTTATTTCTAAATATTTCAGAAGTGCTTGTCAGTAGCAGAAATGACTTCTGTGTAGGAAGATTTTTAGTGCAATTTTTCCATCCATCCTCTAAATGTGATTTATCCATCCTTCTCTATAAAAGTGTGTTGTTTGCCCATCATCTAAAAATGTATGGTTATGTAGGTATTTCATCATCAGAATATTACATAATTATTCATGAAACATCAGTATATATTTTTCGGTATTTGCTAATATTTTTAGCTCGAATTAGTAACAGTATCTTACACTTACTGTTTTACGAATATCCCACAAAAAGTCGTTATTAATGAATCGTATATGTTTGTCTACTACACGTTAATACCACAACTAAAACGTATTAGCTTAGAGGTTAGGTTGATGCGTCTCTGCACATGTGCAACAGAAATCAAATGAAAACTTCTGTAAAATTTCATAATAAATTTAGTAAAAGTAAATAGTTCCGTTGTAGAAACACATGCACTGTTTAAAAAACATCCTATACACGATTATATTTACTATAAACAGTTCCTCGAATAAAAAAGACGAACAAAATCCGTCTACAGACTGTAAACACGTCCATTGGAAAGAGTCCGTTCTCTAAATTTAGGACAGAAAATCGTCATGGAATACAGTGCATTTCAAATTAAACACTGTTATTTTTAGCTTTCTTTGTCGCGAAGTCACCACTGAAGATGTCGACGTGAAGAGCGACGAAACGCTTGGACCCATGGGAAACGACCAGTTGCAGAAGCGGCCAGTGGCCGTCTCGGACCGTAGCAGTCGTAATACCAACAGCATCAACCGAAATCTATATTTGAGATGGTTTCAAGGGTACCCATAGCGGGTAACCTCCAAAGGGCCTAGCCCGAGAACTACAAGGGGCAGGGCAGAATCCCAGCTAAGGCTAGGGCTACTTTAATTCTGTTACTGGCAGTAATTAATTACCTAGGTGACGGCATAACACCCCGGAAAACCACTATAGATAACAACACAACAATATCTGACATGTAACGCCCATTTTGTTCTTTTTAAATATGAATTTAATATATTTTTTATTTTTGTTTAAAAACATCCTATACACGATTATATTTAGATACAGTTCCTCGCAAGCAAGACGAAAGAAAACAAAATCCGTCTACAGTCTGTAAACATGGCCATTGGAAACAGTCCGTTCTCCAAATTTACGACATAAAATTTTCATGGAATACATTTAACGTCAGCTCTCCCTACCTAGTCAGCCGCCTGATGATGTTCTTTCTTATTCGCGCATAAATAAATAATAAAGTGCACTTTTCCATTAACTAAGAGCATAAGTAGCCGCATTAGGCTCAACTACAGTCTCCCTCTTGTTTTTCTTCTCTCTCGCACAGTAGAGAGCGCTGAGAATCGAATGTACCCACTTATAGGCATAAGAATACATTTAATGACATTAATGCATTTCCATAATTGTTCGAGTTAAAAGTTGCCCCCGTTTTCACTTCCGTCTTGCTAATGATATGTAAACTCTAATAAGTACGTCTAAGAATCTGCTTTATGCAAAACCGTACTCCGAAAGCTGAAACTTTAATTTCTCTTTAATAGCATTCCCTTGCTTTGTGAAGATTATTTGATTCAGAAATTGTGAATGGAAGAAGCCTGAAGTAATAGGGGAGTCGAAGGTATAATATAATACACTGATCTAGTTCCATCATAAAATATGCCATTAGATATCAAGTTGAGGTTAAAAATTAACGTTTACTTATTTACTAACATATATGATGGTCTAAGTATCATGGACGCATTCAAAGAAGGTAAAATATGCAAGCTGGATCACTGGGTAAAGTGAAACCCGATGAAACTGATCAACGAGCATCTCAAGTTGGTGACTTCAAACCATGCACCAAGACTTCATGGACGAATAGACATTGCCAGAAGAAATACAGGGCACAAATCTTAATCTCTTAAGTTTCAGAATGAATGGAGAATGTAACCCCCGTAAGCCAATTTACATCTACAAGAATAGCAGATTCTGTGGCAAAAAACGATTTATTGTTATATAAACGTGTGCATATTTAACTTACCAGTGACGGAGCCATTTATCATTATTTGCCAAAAAAAAAATATTTCAGCCTGTATAATATTACAAAAAAATAGGTCATCATAGGCGCCATTGTACTATCTTCACTTTACACTTGTTTGTATTCCAAACCAACTAATAACAGAATTGACTTATTTGCATTTTTACGGTATTCATTGCATTACTTAAAATAATAACAAAATAATTAATTAACACCAGAATTGCTTTACCATGATTTATTATAAGAAATATTGGAAATGGTCACCTTCAGCCAAAATATTTGCTTCAGATTTTCTTGAATCAAAAATTCCAGGAATAGCTCTTATTACATCACAACCAGCTGTAATTTGTTGACGTAAGTGCTCCTCAAATTCAAAGTGACCCTTGTAAACTAATATTTTGAGGTGTCTCCAAATAAAAAATCAATATGGTTCATATCGGGCAATCTGCGTGGCCAAGGTTGATCTGGTTCGTGAATGCTCTGTCCAATCACGGTATTACCGAATTATTCATTTAAAAATTCAAAAGTAGTCAAAAAAAATGTGAGGAAACCCCGTTGTGCATAAACCACATTCTATATCTTAGCGCGTCAACTACTTCTTGTAAAACATTTCCAATTAAATGTCTGTATGAGACACCGGTTAAAGATCTTGGTAAAAAATAAGGCCCAACAAGAATATTTCCAATAATACCCACCTATGACTTCAAAGAAAACTGATATTGAAATAGCGATTCCATTATGGCATTAGAGTTTTTATTATAGCCCACTAAGCATGATAAAATTGCTGCAACATTTCTCAAAATTTACAAACCAAGCTGTAACGTTGCAAAAGCTTTTACAGGAAGTTCGCAAGAAATTTGAGACAAAGTTATAATTTCCACCCAAAAACTTTGCAAGGGAACATTATTTTAGGGAGTTTACTACAACTTTTCTTAGCAAGTTTACAGCAATGTTGAAATATGCGCTTGCCTTGTACCGTTTTGCCTTGCCTACGACAATTACGAAATTACCAGTAAATATTGTAATTTGCTTTAAATAGTTTAAAATACGTCTGTTTTCACACAGTCACAGATTGGTGGTTTCAAACTACTAGAAATATTTTGACCAGTTAATTTGCGAAATAAATAGTAGTTGTCTCCACAACTCCCAGGATAAACTCCTTCAATGAGGTTTTCCTCTGCCCGTGTGGCAGTGGCCAAACATAAATTAGGGATCTATTATTCCCATCCCCATGGTGCCAATTGCCAGAGCCCATATCTTGTAGATATCTAACCAAAATTCGGTTACACAGTATCAGTGAGATATAAGTGGCGCCACCGATTGGCTATTAATATAATTAACTGAATCGTTTCGTTATTTTGATAAAAAAAAACGCATATTCCACAATTCTAAAGAATATTTATAAACTAACCCACTCGTTTAGCTGATGCATAATTTATCTGAGAGTAACTATAGATTCAAAGAACCTAAATTATATTTAATACATTATATAAAACTAGTCTGTATACCATATGAAAAATATATACATATCACATAGACAAATCTGTGTACATACTACATTTAAACTACACTCAAACCTACCATTCTTTTATAGAGTTCAGCCTCTGTTGATTGTTTGAAATCTACGCCTACTATTCCGATATAAGATACCATCACATAGACAACTATAAGCTGGAATCATCATATGGTACACCGTGATTACTGTAAAAGATTGCCATAACTTAAGTGTTAAATGTTTGAACAAATTATAACAAACAAATTATATCAACATTAGATTTTAATTTTGATAGGACTTTTTAAAGAAAAGTTGCGACATCTTGATAATTTCGTTGCATCGCAACTTTTCTTTAGTAAATTATGTGATGACTTGCAGCGAGAAGTAATATGTAACATCACAGAAACTTTTTTCGGTTCACTTAAAACAAACTATCTAGTTAGTTAAAATATTCATATGAAATATTCTAGCAAGCGTGCAGTTACTTTACAAATTTAAAATGAATGCAATTTTATTAAAATGTTATGTAAGGCCTCTTGTTTAGTGGGGGTATAACTATTTATAAATAAATTTATGGTTCACAGTAAGATTTGCAGTGATCGTCCTAATAGTAGTATTTGGGTCTTCTTCAATTTAATGTAGAAAAACGAGAAAAAAATTCCTACTTCAATCCCCTCTTCCTCGGAAACGATGCGTTTTAGGAAATAAGTTTATATCACAAATGAACATTATTTTAACCTGTTCTATCGATTCCTGAAGTTATCAAGATTAAACCTGAATCAGCCATAACAAAAAATCCTTTTTTTGGCCAATGAATCCGTCCCTGTATTTTTGACCTCCACTTAAGAAACACCCTGTATATAATATTGAGACAATTGAACAATTTGAACAATTTCTCTTAGAAAGAGAAGTTATATTCGGAAACGATTAGAAGCATTAATATCGAACTCAATCTATTAGAGAGCATTCCGAAATTTTATGAAAAGTCGATTAATTCTACTCAACTGGCTGATTCATTCTGAGTATTCGAAATAACAAGAGGTCTCAAGATAAAAAGGAACAGTACGAGCGACGTCAAATTGATTATTTCAGCAGTCAGGCACGTGGTGAGTCAAGAGTAATAATCATTTTCTGGTAATCAATCAATCTTTCTGTTATCGACACCTCCATTTGCCGAATTATATTTGTGGTAGGCAAATCGCTCCCTAGCTTAGTCTTTGTTTCGTTATCGAAAGAACGGGGACGGGGCAAAAAGATTCAAAAGAAGTCGGTTACTCATTGAACGAAATTTTACGTTGAAAAGAAATAATAATACAATTTCACTTGTAGGAATAAAATATCATCTGCATCTTTCTCATCTACAGGGTGTTTTTAAATGAAGTAGCAAAAATGAGACCACAGATTACGGTGAAAATAAATCGATTTAACCTAACATACATATATCCCAAGACGCATAATAAAAAAGATACAGGGTGTCAAAGCTTAAGTTTCTAACCATACGATCATTCAGTTTTCTTTTGTATACACAAAACTCTCTCCAAAAAAGAAAACAAACCAAGTTCCAACTACTTCTATCAGCTATTTTCTAACTCAGCCCTTAACAACTACTGTATTTATCAAATAAATGGGCTCGCTACAAGTTCATCATTAGATTTTGCCTAAAGAAAATTTAAATTTACCTCAACTTGTCCACATAATGAGTAAATTTACTGTTACAAAAAGAAACACATTACATGTATAGAGTTGGCACATTAAAATTATCTTTCATATCTTTCATATAGAAATCTCACCGAAATTTCTACATAAAAATAATCTGAATTTAAATTATTATATTGATAATAAGTAGCTTACGACTAGAGATAGTCATGTTGATTTGCATGTTACTATGACAAATCTGATCTGTTTTTTACTGTTTTAGAAAGGTATTTTAAGCTAATATAAATCAAATCTCCTGCAATTCCTATCAATGAAGTCATATGTATGTTCTCTGATACCAAACATCTAGGTATGCTAATGAACAATTCCACAGACAAAGCTCTATTCAATAATTATCTAAAGAAAGTAATGTTTTACTGGCCTGCTTGAAACACTCTATAAATATCTATCTTTCACTTTTGGCAGAGGGAGCACGACAATTTAAACCACAATAGATGAGATCTGACCTATTTCTACATTTTTAGGATTGCTTCTTTAGGTGGCCTCCTTTAAATTGAGTCAAATATCTAACTATAAAAATTATTATAAAAATTAAAATTATTTGAAGTTAAATATCGACAATGACAAAAGTGACAGCCTATCAATGAATTAAATATGACAGCACCTACTTGAATAATGTTTAGATACTTTTTATGTAAAAGTTTTTATATATTTTTAGGTATTAATAATATTGTGTGAAACTAACTACTCAGTGGACAAAAGCCCCAACCTGCGTTGAATTACACCCACAATATCTACCCATATATTCCTTATTATTAGCTTCTGTAAAGTGAAAGATAGATATTTATAGAATGTTTCAAGCAGGTCAGTAAAACATTATTTTCTTTAGATAATTATTGAATAGAGATTTGTCTGTGGAATTGTTCATTAGCATACCTAGATGTTTGGTATCAGAGAACATACATATGACTTCATTGATAGGAATTGTAGGATATTTGATTTATATTAGCTTAAAATACCTTTCTAAAACAGTAAAAAATGTTACAGAAGCTAATAATAAGGAATATATGGGTAGATATTGTGGGTGTAATTCAACGCAGGTTGGGGCTTTTGTCCACTGAGTAGTTAGTTTCACACAATATTATTAATACCTAAAAATATATAAAAAATCTGATCTGGTTACATCATATCACAAATATTACGAGATATGCCATTAGATCTGTTTACCTGCTTACCAAAATATTTCCAAATGCATCTTGACTATAGACGACATATCTACACAAGGTCAATTTTGGAGTACTGTAGACAAGTATGGCGTTCCATTCTAATACGGGACAAGCAGGTGCTAATCGTGGTCCCTTTAGCCGTACCATCATATGAAGAAAGATTATAGCTGTCTAATCTCCGTAGTTGAAGATTCATTTATCACAACGCGATTGAGAGATATTGCAAAAAAATGATTTCCATTCCTCCCTCTTCAATGGGTCCCTGTGCCCTTAGGAAGCAATTCCGGGCCCATGTTCATATGAACTTTTTTTACTTAGTTTTGATCATAGAATCGGCCGGTTCAGGGTTGGCAACTAATTATGAGACACCCTGTATATTCTAAACTGGGTAATAATATTGTAACACTATTGTCTAGTAGTATATATTCACACAGAAATGATCAAAACAACTGAATGTTCAAAATAACTAACACTGAGTGGATTGGCGAAAATCAAATTATATACCTACGACGTCATTCTGTTTGAAAAAGACTGCAATGCTATGGCACGAAAGTATGTAGTCAACGTCCTCTGTTTAGAGATCTTAATCCAAGCTATCCTATAAACTGACTCACACCCAGCAAGGAAGACTTAATATCCTGTGATGATCTTGCAGACCAGAAGTGCTCACCCACAAGGATCCTACGCTCATGGGCGGAGAAGGCGAGGATTTTATGCACCCTCCGACATATTTGCGAACGAACACATACGGTGACATCCATCCATCATGCACGGGACTTGCACTTGTGTTTGCTCGGCCGGAAATCGTTATTTTTCTGTTATCTCATTGTCCGCACAAATGCTGCATAGTTCCAGATAAATGGCAGCGCGGTTCTAATTTTGTTTGGGGGGTAAACAATTCCAGCGCCGCCGGAATGTTTTTTCGCCGGACCACTGGAGGGAGAAATTGGTATGGAGAAATTCAGCAGCGTCATCTTGGCTGATGACTGTTCAATTATGAAACATAGTCAGGAGTGGATGTCTGACTTGGTTAACTACCCTGCCCGATACAGATGATTTGAGTCGGATGTAAGCGAATTTTTGCAAGGATCATGCAGGATAATTAGCCTATAGGATTATTAGAAAAAGATTATACCATTTTAGACATAAATTGAAGGCGTTTGTGGTATAGAAATATAGAAACCTTTCTATTAAGATTATTTACCCAAATAATCTTAATATTCTGAAACAAATAATTCAATGGGAAGTAAAAGTGATACGTAATTCTACTGTAATTACTTCATTGCATGAACTTTTGTATTTTTTTTGCTTATTTATTCTCATCAATGGCCACCAGATTAAAAATCCAATATCAGAGCAACTAAAATAGTAATCAAAACGAAAGAAAGCATACAATCATACAAATGAAATAATAATTATAATAAAACTAAGTATTCACAAAAACAAAACAAAGTCAAATTATAACATAAAACTATTAACTATGTTAAGTAGTTTATTTAAAGAGCAATTATAAATATCGCGTAAATGAGTTATTTTATCATAATTAAGGCACATAATAAAAATAGGCGATTTCATATACACATTTGGAAAGTGAGGATCTTGATGGTGAATTGTGTTTTGCCGCTTGCGTGTATTTGTGTCATGCTACACGCATACTTCCACCACAGCGTGCTTCCACTGTTCGCATAAGGCAGTGTTGCCAGGTGGGAAAAATTCAGTGCATGAGAATAATTTCAAAATAGCATGAGGTTTGGAGAAAAAAGCATGAGATGGCTTAATTTATCAAAAAACACCTTTTGACATAGCTTAATTTTTAATTACTTTTGTAATGCCATTTTTATTCCATTAAAAGCATTATGTTATGCTATTTTATCTTAATATTACATTGTAAGTAAGTACTTACAGGTACTTACTTAAAAGTTATTAACCACGTAACCTTTCTAATTTATTTTATTGTTAGGCCGGGCGAACGTTGAGGCGCAGTTGACGTGACGCAGGATGACTCACAAGTCGTAAAATCTGTTGTTTCCAGAAAATGTAGGTACCTTTACGGAATAGAGTTAAGAATCACTGCAATACAGCGTGAATACAGCACACACACCGCATATCCGTCGACTGTCATACCCGTTTATGTATTCATTGCTAATTATTAAGAGAGCAGTCTACAATAAAGGACATTTCAAGTACCCAAATATTGTAGATACCTACCGCTATCTATTCTATTTTGCCCTCGATTTTGCCTTTATTTCTCGTTAGGTCTTTGTTTTGGTAGATTTCAAAGAGTAATTTTAATAATTTTATTATTTCTTTTTGTGTCTATTAAAAAGCATGAGATTTTGTAATCAAAATATGAGAGCATGAGAGTTCCTCGGAATGCATGAGATCTCATGCAAAAGCATGAACCCTGGTAACACTGACATCAGGTTACCGGATTGAGGTCTGTAATCTGTGAGGATACCGTTTTTGTTGTGCGGCTCTCGTTAGCTCTCGCCTACCATCGGCCGTTATCGGAGATTGTAGACGCGCTAAATGGACATTCAAAATTTAAAGATCTTATTCACGCCGTGCTTTATTCGTTACTCTTTCCAAATAAATTAATACACGTCAGCATTTTAAATGCAATAAAAGGACTTTGAGAAGAATAAGGCAGATATACAAATAAAATTTAGTTTTCTATTATACTACCGCGCCGCTTATACTTCGTACCTTCCCTGGGATAAAGCGGTAATTTCTACTTTATCTGTAAAGATCCGCAATTTCCGATTCTGTATTACTTCTCCAGTTAATGTTATAGAAAGAGTGAACTGCTCTAAGATTTTGTCTAGGTACCAGAAAATTAAGCATTGCTAACAAATCAAATTGTGCTGTAATTTATATAAAAATGTGTATTAAATCCATTAAGGATTTAAAATATAAATTGATACAGGGTGTTCAGCATAAGAGCCGGCACAAAGCAAGTGTATGAAGGGAGTTCGAAAATATTGCATTTTGACCAAAAATACCTATAAATCAAAGTTGCGCGAAGATACACGCCTTCAAAGTGGGGTCAAATATTTCGGAAAAAATTTATATCTCTGAATTTTTTTTTTTTTTATTGAGTGTCTCGACAGCATAGGTCATTGACACAGGTACATTAATTATTTACAATTCACATGTTTACATTATTTTTATATATGAAGTACAATATGAGCTTATCTAACAATAGATATTATATTTTGTTATATAATCCTGTGGCTTTTAAGAAGTTCAGGAGGCTTGAAAATTGGTGAGGGTCGCTCAGGAGTTTTCGCTGGTTTTCTTCTAAGTTATGGGCTTGTCGTTGCAATGCATATAGTGGGCATTCAATTAGTAAGTGCTTAACGGAGAGGGGAACTTGACATTCGGAGCATAATGTGGGCTGTTCAGATTGCATTAGATGTTTATGTGTTAGAGATGTGTGTCCTATACGGAGTCGTCGTATAATAGTTTTTTGATTCCTAGGCATATACGGGAGGTGTTGTGGATTTGTATATGGCCGAATTTCGCGGAGTTTTGTCTGTTGTCCTTCCCACTGATTCTGCCAAGCGTTTCTAACAGAGCGCCTAAAGTGGGCTTTGAGGTCTTGGTGTAATTGTAGTCTTTCTTGGGTTAAGTTAGCCACAGAGGCATCCTTTGCTAATCGGTCAGCTCTTTCGTTACCTTTTATTCCTATATGTGATGGTATCCATATAATAGTGACTGATACTCCTAATGTACACAGATGGTTGTACACTTCATGTATAGCTTCGACCAATGGATTTTGAGTATATAAAGTTTTAATAGATTTGGTGGAAGATAGGGAGTCCGTGCATATTGCTACCCTGTTATCTCCTGCTCCTAGAGACTTGAAGGCTTGCAGTATGGCAAATAGTTCGCCTGAGTAGACACTGGAAGAAGGTGGCAGACGACTTAGTGAGACTGTGGAGTTTATTGAAGTTACTGAGCATCCGACACCGTTTTCATCTTTAGATGCATCAGTATACAGGATTTTATCAAGTTGGGAGGTGTTGATAATTGAGATAAATTCTTTTCTGATAAGTTCATTAGAGGTGTGGCCTTTACGGTAATTGTTGTTAAGACAGAGATTGATATGGGGTAATATTTTCTTCCAAGGAGGGATGGTCGGATATGTGATTGATATTGTGTCCATTAAATCGGTGTCAGATAGAAGGGGTGTGGGGATTTGTTCACGAGTGGGATTTATTACTTTGTATGCTGGGTTGCGATGATTTGCGGAAACCCTAGCAAGATATGTTAAGCGTAATTGTTGTCGCCTCAAACTGAGTGGTTGTTCGTTTGCTTCGCAGTATAGACTTACGGCAGGGCTAGACCTAAAGGCGCCTAAGCACGTTCTGAGGGCTGTATTATGCACTGTATTGAGGCATTTTAGATTAGATTTTGAGGCAGACATGTATATAAAGCAGCCATAGTCTAGCTTTGATCGTATCAGGGATCTATACACTCTTAGGAGAACATTATCTTCCGCACCCCATTGATGATGTGATAAAGTTTTTATTATCGAAAGGCGACTCATGCAGGTAGCCTTCAATTCAGTAATGTGTTGTTTCCAATTTAATTTGCTATCGAATGTGAGCCCTAGAATTTTGTAATGTGGTACTACAGAGAGTGCTTTGTTGTTCAGAATTATTCTTGGAGAATCCAGACTTGATGGTCTTCTGCTGAATTTTATAATTTTAGACTTTGAGGCAGAGAGGCGTAGTCCTGATATGGATGACCATTGGCAGAGTTGGTCAACTGCATCTTGGATTAACGAAGCGGTAGATTGGATGTTTTTGCCGTGACAATATATAAGTAGGTCATCAGCATAGAGGGCGTATTTTACTGGATTACGGATGTTATGGCAGATATCGTTTATGGCAAGGATAAAAAGAGTTGAGCTTATCACTGAGACTTGGGGAACGCCATTAACTTGGGTAAATGTATGGGATATGGTGTTGTTAGCTAATACTTTGAAAGTTCTGTCAGTTAAAAAATTTTTTAGGAATGAGAAGGTGTTGCCAGATAGTTGGCATTCTCTTAGTTTTCTTAATATAGTGGATTTTAAAACAGTATCAAAGGCTTTTTCAACATCGAAGATGGCGGCTACCACATCTTGCTTCTTCTTGAATGCACTCTGAATGTCGTTTTGAAATACTACTAGGTTGTCCATTGTGCATCGTTGTGGTCTGAAACCAGATTGTGTTGAGGTAATTAGATCGTATTTTTCTAAATACCAAAGGAGCCGTTTGTTTACCATTTTTTCAAGTAATTTGCAGGCAGTGCATGTCAGAGAGATTGGTCTGTAGGACTCAAGGTTACTTGCAATTTTGTTTGGTTTTTTAATTGGTAGTACTATATATTGTCGTCATAGCTGTGGGAGTTCTTCTGTGGTCCATATTTTATTATAAAGTTCCAGCAGTTTGTTGAGACTGCAGCGTGTTAGTTTTTTTAAGAACATGAAGGGGATATTATCTGGCCCAGCAGCTGAATTTTTGCAGGTGGAAATTACAGATGTCATTTCTTGCATTGAGAAGGGAAGGTTTAGAGAGGCAATGTCGTGGGTGTTTGGATCAAAGTTACTAATAGATGTTGTTGAGATAGGTTGGTTTTGGATTGCATAATCGTTTCTGGATTTTTCATGGAGGTGATTCCCGATGGTGTTGGCAATTTCTTGGCTGTTTGTAATGAGGGTGTCTTCGTGCATTATGGCTGGTATTTTAGTGTAGGTTCTTTTACCTTGCATTTGTCTGATTTTTGTCCACACTGTGCTAGGTGTAGTGTCTGTTGTAATAGTTGACGTGTATCTGTTCCATGAGTCTCTTTTACTCTCTTTGAGCACGTGCTTAGCTCTTGCTCTGGCTCTCTTGAAATTAACAAAGTTAGCTTCGTTCCTTATCCGTGTGTGTTTGTTCAGAGCAGTTTTGCTGTCACGGACGGCAGTTGCACATTTATCGTTCCACCATGGAACAGCTTTACGTGACCTTGGCAAACACTGTTTGCCTATAAAGTTCTATGCAGCAGTGATTAAGCAGCTGTTAAATTGCGCTACCGCCTCGTCAATGTTATCTGAGAGCTGGAGTTGGTTTGTTTGATTGTTTACGAAATTTGCGAATCCGTTCCAGTCGGCTTTATTAATTTTCCATTTTATAGTTTCATTTTCAGTCGGTTTATCTGTCTCTTCATCATTATTTGAGATAAGGATGGGATAATGATTGCTATCATACAGACTGTCAAGTGGGCTCCAGCTAAGTGCAGGAACTAGTGCAGGGTTGCATAAACTGAGGTCAATGCAGGAGAAGGTTCCAGTAGAGATATTAAAGTGAGTATGCGCTCCAGTGTTTAGAAGGCTTATATGAGAATTATTTAAGATCTCTTCTATTAGACGACCACGACCAAAAGTTCTTTCAGAGCCCCACA
The DNA here is from genome assembly GCA_025584915.1 of Monochamus saltuarius. Lineage (NCBI taxonomy): Eukaryota > Metazoa > Arthropoda > Insecta > Coleoptera > Cerambycidae > Monochamus > Monochamus saltuarius. The sequence continues at coordinate 10,459,410 of CM046721.1, read as the reverse complement.
TTATATTATGTGCATTGAAATCTCCTATTAGAATGAAAGGTACAGGTAGTTGGGCGACAAGATCTTCTATTTCTACTCTTAAGAGCCTATAATTTGGAGGGATGTAAATGCTGCATATTGTTAGTTTATTTGGACACCATACGGAGACTGCAGTGGCTTCTAGGTTTGTAACTAGCGTCAGGGGTGTCGAGAAGTAATCACTAGAGACGTAAATGGATGTACCTCCACTGGCCCTCAGGCAGAGGGGTCTAATATGGTGGTAGCCTTCGAAACCTTTCAGTTGGTACTTATTGGAATCTTTAAAATTTGTTTCTTGTAAGCAGATAATATCAGCTCCCATATCTGAAATTAGTTGTTGAATGCTTTCGAGGCGAGGATAGAATCCATCGCAATTCCACTGTATTAGAGAGAATTTTATTAATAGGAGGTTTTGTTTGATGCTTGGGAGCTGTCAGAGGTACATTCTTCGTCGATTGGATCTTGCGAGGACAGTGAAGTTATACTTTCAATATCTGCATCGTCTATATTTAGTTCACGCTTTAGTTTTTTTGAGAGTCTTGTGAAACGATTTTTTAAGGATCTCTCAGTTATGTGAGGGTATATTTTGAACATATCAGACAAGAGTGTGGTGACATTTTCAGTAAATTGTTGAGCTTCAGACAGTACTTGATTTGTACCAAACGTATTCTCAAGGAAGGCAATAAAGTTTTCGGCAGGGAGTGTATAAGTGTCAGGGGCTTTATTATATTGCTCAACGATTATTTGTTTTGAGCTTTCCGAGATTTTATAGCTTGTGGTAGTGGGGTCTCTTTTAGGTTTCTTTTTAGCTGGTTTTGCTATCTTGCTGTGCAGAGGCTTTTGCACTGGGGGTAGCATAGAGGGAGCGACGTGCGAGGTATTTGTGTGTTCTTCTACAGCTTCCGTCAACGGGAAGTCCTCACTAGAGTCTCGTGAGCTAGGACAGGCTCTCTTTTGACCGGGTACTGAGGAGTTGGAAGAGTGAATAATTGCAGTTGTAGTAATCGTTACTGGTTCAAGAGGTTGAGTATGTTGCGAAATTTCCGCCTGAGGCGGGGGGCTTGTATTAACAGAATGAGATATGCTTGGGGACATCTGTGAGTTGGTTATCTGTGGCTGTGTTATGTTATGGGTGTTTGGACATTTGGATGCTATATGACCAGTTTGTTTACATAGGAAACATTCCATTTTATCTGTTGAGAGAAATATACGATGTCCATTATTTTCAAAGGTTATTATCAGGGAGGTTTGGATTTCGTAGTTGTCTGAAGGGGAGATAAAATAAACTTGTCTCCTGAAGGATAAAATATGTCCATATTCGTCTCCAGGGATTCCGGCTCGTAAAAAGGAGACTGGTGATGCAAGTTGAAGGCCGATGTCTTTTAGTGCAGATTCAATTAAATTGTGTGGTATTGATGGACTTACGTTTGAGATTATCAATCGTTTGGCTGGTGTCACTAATCGTCTTATATTGAGATCTTCTTCTCCTACACGTACAGTAGGGTTGTTTGTTATTAAGTGTTCTACAAGTTCGGTTGAATTCAGGTATATACATATTCTATTGTTAGATATTCTAGATGCGAAGCTAATATTTTTTGGGCCAACTATGTTGCCGATGGATCTAACGTAGTCGAACAGTTTGAGGTTATCAACGGAGTGTAAAACAATAGCTTGTTCTTTTCTGGGAAATGTAGCTCTGGTGGCTGTTGCGTATGTTCCAGGGAAGTTAGGATTACTGTTTGTAGTCATTATGGGTTGGTTTTCTGTGAGGATGCTATTTTCATTATTGTTGCTCATGTAGTCAAAAGCAACTATTGTTACGCCACTGCTAGTGGCCTTGTTGAGCTTGCACTACGGGTAGGTTGCTGCGCACCAGCGCAACATACCAGCCGCAATGCTGGTTGCGGACACCAAACCAATAACAGCTGTTTATTTTATGAGACTCCAATAAAGTAAAAAGGAGTAAAAAAAAGTGTTCAGATAAATTGCCGATATCAGATATTCGGTGTAATATTATAATGTACGTTTCTTTCTGTTAATCAGAATGGGGAAAAAAACTCACTAATGGTGATAAGCACGCTGCAGCATGAAGCACTACATTGTTGTTTTTGTTCGGTAATTTTACAATTACTAGGTCCAGAGATAAGTTCAAAAAACTAAGCACTTGACACTAAGCGAACTCAACTCGTGTCTCGGCACTCGCGATTCCCAGGTATCTCTGAATTAAATTAACTTGGAATTACCAAATTTGGTACATGATTTAGATTTATTATTGGCCTCCTTTAAGTTGAGTCATATATCTAACTATAAAAATTATTATATAAATTAAAATTATTTGAAATTTAATATCGACAATGGCAAAAGTGACATTAGCCTCTCAATGAATTAAATATTACATATCTACTTGTTTGCCCTTTATGTAAAAGTTTTTATATATTTTTAGGTATTAATAATATTGTGTGAAACTAACTACTCTATGGACAAAAGCCCCAACCAGCGTTGAATTACACCCACAATATCTACCCATATAATTATTCCTTATTATTAGCTTTTGTAAAATTTTTAAGAATAATAAATAAAATAAAAATTTATAATATGTAGGTTTGTATTAAAATTAAAGGGGGGAGCACAAAAATGTAAAGGGTGAAGCCAAAACATGAGCTTGTATTAAAATCATTAATGGCTTTTGTGTAAAAAGAACACATTATATGGAACGGGTCATGATTCACCGTCCCCAGTGGGACACATTGGAGTTTCATGCACCCGCTCCAGGGATATCAAATCAGCAGCAAGTCAACTATAAAAATGTTTAATTAAAGCCGAGAGGGGTATGCCCCGCAATGTGCCTCCGTAATTAACCATTTTATGCGGGGTAGGAGTTGTTTTGATAAAGTAAATATGTTGCGGTTCTCCTAGTTTCGTCACCCTTAATTTCAGACCCTTCCGAATAAATTCATTATTTAGCCGCCGCTCCAAGGAATCCGCCAGAGATGAAATATGGAATTAGAATTTTTCGGCGGAGGATATTCAGCAATCACATATTTGGCAGGGTAGGAATGTCCTATACAGCGTGTTTTTGAAGGAACTGCATTCCTTTGAAGGGTAAAGCCTAGTTCCCATGGACGCGAAATTTGCGAAAATTCGCGCAAAACTTCGACTTTTAGCAAATTTTGCCAACTGCATCATTTTCATCATACAACTGTCATATTCACTCTCATGGTATATTGACAGAAGCTTAATTTCAACTTACTAACTACACAAAATGATTAAATTAGCGATAATATTCCTGCTCTGCGAAATTGGGGGAAAGTTGACACTTTCCCGCCATTAATAATTTAAACCAAGGGGGAATTTTAGCAAATTTCGCATCCATGTGGACATGTAGAGAATGGAGGTTGTAAATATAAAAAAGTTTCATTAATTAAGCAGCTTTAAGTGGGCTGCTAATCTGTTCGGCCTAAGCGGCTCGATTTGCAGGAAGCGACCTACATTACAGTAGGTACATAAACGCAGACCTCTCGACCATTAAATCTATAACTGATACTGCAGGTAACAACTACTCCGCGGACTAATGCCCCGACCGACAATGAATTACACCTGCAGTATATGTGTGAAGAGCCAAGAACCCTTGTCTGCCACATCACCAGACATAGGCCGGTTTCGGGCTTGTTAGCCCTCATAAGAAAGCAATAGGTGAGATGACCGACAACTGAACTTGCTGTACCTTCATATCTATGTTCACACATAAACCAAGTGAAGGTGAGATATAAGTGGTCTGCTACTTCCAACCTGCTACCTGCTGTAATGTAGGTCGCTTCTTGCAAGTCGAGGCGCTTAGGCCGAGCAGGAAATTTATTACTTTTTAGTAAAAATTGCATTAAATCTAAGATATATTTTCCTGCGCTGTATGTAATTTGTTTCCCAAAATCCAGGCAATTTTCTTATTGCACACAAGAAATCTGGTTGAAATGAAGAATTCATCAAGCCAAATGAAATTCCTCTACGATAGAAAATGACAAAGATGAAGAAATAAGTTTAAAAAAATTAAGCAGAAGTAAAATAACCTTCCAAATGCTCTTCTATAGCGCTTTTGAGATGTTGCTATATGAACAGTGTGAGAGCAAGCGTTATCGTATTGAAAAATCACCCAATAATGTTCTCCTGGTCCTTTTCTATTAAATTGCAGCCTCTAGATAATGGAGTTGTCGGTAAGAAAACTTTAGCAGTTTCATTCCCTTGTAGTTTTTTAGTTTTTTATATTCTTGGAATTGGGGCAAAAGCATCATTATTTCTTTATCAGTAATAATCGACAATGACGAGCTAGCAGAAACGCATAAATATGTTTATATGCTGACTTTTGTTGTATTTGCCCATTTGTTAACTTCTTCCCCAATTATGACCTCTCCATAAGTGGCATACATGATTATAGCAGCATCTGATGCTTTAACTGCGATGTTGAATTTAACCAATGAAATGTTTTTTTACTTAGCACTTCATTCTCACATTTGCACATTTTCTCGCATTTACAGGTTCAAATACTATTCAGTTAAAAGCTATTATCTATACTCGCGTCAAGAATTCAGACTTACGTCACGGCTGACGTTACACAATTGTTTTTATTGTTAACGTAATTTTAGACATTTGGTCGCGTTAAAACCAATCATTTTTTGCAATTTAGTGCAAAATATAATGCAAACTTTTAGTGTAGTATATAGTTTTATTACTATCAGTTGCAGTTTCTTAAATATTTTGATGAAAATGTAATGAATTATTCATTTTTTCGTATGACGTAAGTTGTCTGAATTCTTGTCGCGAGTATATATATACCATAAAACAATTGCCACTATTGCACTCTAAATAGAACAGGTAACTCTACCGCAGCTGAATTTTAAACAGTTAAAGTTTGATTACAGTATCATTACCGAACAGATTTAACGTTATTCATAACAAATTAATTACCCATTTTATATGTGGGCAGCATTAAATTTCAGTCAAGCCTTACGTCTCCTTTGTGTGGGTATCGATCAAAAACTTTACCAAGAAATTAAGACATTCTATCTATATTCAATAATACTTTCTTTAAAGTTAATAACTCAACAAATTAGCCTTGGGTAACGACGCTTCTTACAAAGTTTAAGCCTGATAAAAATTTTGTAACGAAATAATTTCCTAAAAAGTTTGAAGGTCATTGTTTTAATGCTTCCTAATAATTTTGGGATATTTATTATTACCAACAAATACACTCCAAGGTTAGTACAAGTTCAAATTTCGCATAGCGGAATATTCAATTTAGATATATTATGCTCCTCACATTTCTCTTACTTGTGCATATATTTTTAAAAATATATAGAATCAGATTTGACAGTATTTTGCGATGGAAATTTGAGTTTTCTATCTTTTTTTGTTAAGATAGATATGTCCAAAGTATACAGGGTAAACTATAACTAAGAGGGGATAGCGAAAAATAAGAATTAACAGAATTGTCCATCCAAAAGTGTCCAAAGTTATTTATGGTGCGGGAAAAAATTTTTTCGAAACTATATTAAACCCCTAGTAATCGCCGACTCTGGCTTTCTGTCGGCCGCGAGGTTAGGTTTATTCCACCAGGTGTCAAAGGTGACAGGGCAGAAAAAAATTGTTTAAAAAATGTACATGATTATTTAATGATTTACATAATGAGAACAGGGAAATAGCACCTACCTTACTGATATTTATTTCCAGGATTGATATTTGGAGAGATTTAAAAAATTTCTAATCATTTTCTGTTCTGCTTTGTTTTCTTGTTTCTTATTCGTTTACATTAAAATTTGTCATTGCAAAGATTTTGCTAATTTCTCAGTGCTTGCTGGGGACCTCTATTCTCCTCAAACTATTTTTGTTTAAATTGAGGTAGGTATGTGGCCCGACAACCATGACCAGGTGAATTTCCTACGTCAGTAAAAACCACAAAGGGTAACAAAAAAAACACTCAAAGCTACACAAATACATACACTGCCACATGTTTACCGCCAAGGCGTTACAGCAGTTATGTTCAATGGGGTTCAAAAAGGTTTCGGCATAATATTTTGTCTACTCGGAAAACGTCTTTGGTCGCCATCTGGAGGCCACCAGTGTAAGGTGTACTTCACGCCGATAAAAAAAATATGACGAGTACAGATATTTTCTTATAACATGGTTGGCCTTATGGTATGTGCTGTTTATTTTTCTATAGTGGAATGCCCAAAGGAGCTACGACAGTCGTACAAGATTTTATAAGTAAGGAGTGCTGTGGGTACACATCCAATTCTCTATTAGTAGGTATTCCTTACATTAAGTTTTAATTTTCCTGTAAAAAAGGAAATTTTATTTAACTTGGATTATTCTGACTGACCTGTAATGAGTTAAAATGTAGTTTTGACAGTATGCAACAAAGGAATGAAAAACGAATGAAAACTACTGCAGCTAACCGGATTAACTGTTATCTTAGGTACTTAGCTATTAATATTAATAAAAATATTTATTTTCGTCTTTTCTACTTTTGACAATGCTGTAAAAAAACGACCGCATGGTTGTTGACAAATCTAAGACATCTCAGACGATACTTTGATGAGAGTTTTGACCCATTTTTCAAACATCAAGCTAGAATTTCAAAATAATTTTTGTATTGTCTTTTAGACGTACGTGGTTAAAATTTTTGTACTTAGTCAAAGTTAACTATGTATACCTTAAAATAAATCCCTGAGCAATCCCTCATCTTTCTTCTATGACACATAAAATCATCGTAACATTAAAAAAGTGTTATTATAAAAATAAATATTTGTAATTATTATGTAATGATACACTATTAGATATAACAATATACAGGGTCAACTATGACAAAAATTTTAACCACGTGCTCAGGGAGCCCTAAATTACAATAAAAAAGTTATTCCAGAATTTTAGCTCGATATTTAAAAAAAGCGGCAAAACCCTTTTTTCTTACGGAAAGTCGGAGCCTATGATGAGTATCGACTGAGATGACTTATGGCTTAGATCCATAGTTGACTTTACATCTGTCAACAACTATCATGCGGTCGTTTGCAGTGTTTCTAAATGCAGAAACGACAAAAATTAACATTAATTAATAATTAACAACAACGGCCGACTGTGGCCGACTGTTGCATGACGGTTGCTTGCTGGTTGCATACTCCGATTCTCGCATTAGCAGCGTTAAATAAGGATTTAGTATAATATCAAAAACAATTTTTTTTCGCTTTATAAATAAGTTTGGAAATTTTTTGAAAGGAAATTTTGTAAATTCTTATTTTTTTCTATCCCCTCTTAAAATATTTGTACTTGGTCATAGTTAACCCTGTATTGCACAATACTGATATCACGCAAGTATTTTATACAATATATAGCTAAGACAGACTTTAAAAAAACTGTATAATACAACTATGTATTAGTTTTTATAGAACCTTGGTAAACCCTTATTTACGTCTCATAAACCCAATTTCTCTAATTATAGAACCTAGATTACTGAGATCCTCGCTGGCTGAAAAAACTAATTAGTTCTGTAATAGAAACTCAGACAAACACGAGAGTTCGTCGCACAATGGTTCGAATTAAATAGAGTAAATTTAATTTGCAAAATTCTTACGAGAGCTATTCACTTAATAAAGCAAATAATACAAACGAAAATGATGGAGTGAATCTCTTTTATGTCAGACGCATGGAGGCGAACAATGTAGAAACTTGGCCACAATAAAAGTCCTGACGCATCTAATAAGAATTCATAATTGAATTTCTGTTTATAACCCTATCCCCAACTAGCAGGCGCTGCCGAACGATCCTACGGTTCTTAAAGCGGGTTTGTTTATATCAAAACCGTGATTTCGAGTAGAATGTAACAATGAGAGCAAACAACCCGTCACTATAGTTTGTTTTATTTACGTCTGTAGGCCGTTGTGGTCTCTGCAGACACAACGTCTTCAATACATTAAGAAATAAATTTAAAATATAAATTGAAATTGAATGGAACTGAAAATGTTCGTTTTTATATGAACTGTGAGAGCTATAAAATGGAAATCATCAAATGCTGTATGGTATTGGAATAAGGTTTCATTTGAATACAGTTAGTTGATCCATCTATGAAGACGTGACCACTTAACACAACTGTAAAAACTACCTATGAAGGTATAAAGTCGTATAGTATAAAAAAATTCTATTTCGACCAAATGGAAAGGTTATTTCCTTTACGCACAAATGAATCTAAACTGTGTACATCTTAGTTGCCAAGGATTTACAGCAAAACGCCCGGCGGATCGTAAAGTGAACAAAAAACCTGTCGATTATACCCAACATTAAACTTAAACCAGTGGCGCACAGTGGGACAGAATCCCAAAAAGCTGGCCAAAACCTCCAAAATCAATGGTTTATTTCGGGTTTCTTTTGTTGCGAGATGTGAAGTGGGGGTATCGAGGATCCCCAAACAACTGGTTTCAAGGCGCAGGTATATTTTTTGTCCCTGCAGGACCAGTTCGAATATGACCGTTACACGAGTCTCATCGAACTACCGAATTTGACGCGCATCATACGCTACAGGAGAACCACAGTATAGTCGTGAAAAATAGTGCAACTGGAAAAGTGTAAAATGGATCATCAGAGATCGTTAACCGCTTGATTATTTCAAGTCTCACATGTCAATTTGCTATTGGAATGTGGTGAAGGTCATACCGACAATTAGTCAAGTAGAGAACTCGCTTTGTTACTTCTTTTGATTTAATAAATTTTGTCAAATATGTGACACATTTGCTGGGTTTTAATTTCCTAAGTACTTAGTTTATCGAACATATTATTTTCACAAAAAAGATTCAGATAACAATATACTCTTATAAATTTATTTGGTTATTCTGACAAAATGATTTCTTTAACAAGAATGAGGTGGAGTCCAAGACTTTTGACGTGTATGTATTTGGAAAGTATTCAACACTTACTACCGTTTTTTCTTATTATTAATTTTTCCGTCGAACACTGCAAATTAATTTTAATTGAATGTCGAAATTTTAAAAGAAATTAACATGATTTTGTTTTCCAATTTAGATTCGTGGCTGCAAAAAACTTTATACGTACTTCAAAATAAAATTTGTAACACAAGGTATTAAATGGGATAAGGTAAACTCTATTTTCAATGGTATTACCTTTGGGATTTGACAGAAACGATTAATAACGTCATCAATTATATTTTTTCCAGAAACATACCCAAATTTTTTTCCTGCTAAAAAGCTATTTTTTCTAATAAAATTTTATTAAAGAAAATTTACGTTCTTACTTCCCGTTTAAAAATTATAAGCAATCTCGTCCTAAAGAGTCAAATGGAAAACCACCTAAAAATAACATTAACTGTGGAAAGATCAAGATCAAATAATTGGATGTTCGATGCTTAAAGTGCATAAATGTCACAAAATTCTTGGCATTACACAATACAGGGTGTTAAAAAAAGAGTGTAAAATATTTCAGGAGGTAATAGTATGAACCAAAATAAGCAGAGTCTTAATAAACATGGGTCCGCAAAGTAACGGTTGCGGAGATATGGACCACTATACGTTTTCCAAACATTTTATTTTATTAGGAATAAACAAAGTATCCTCCGTCCATTTCCAAGCAGGCACGACATCTTCGTCTCAACGATATTCGAACTCTTTCGAAAACACCCTCCTTGGTTTGGATTTCTTAACACTTTTGATTAATCCGTAGCTGCAGCTCTTCCAGGCTATTTACAGGAGTACCATACACTAATGTCTTCAAATATCCCCAAACAAAGAAATCTAGAGGGTTCAGATCAGGCGATCTTGGAGGCCATAAAACAGGTCCGGCCATGAAGTTACATTTTCAGTTTGGAGGAATCATGGATTGGAATTACTGGACCTATTCAGTGGCCCGGAAAGCCATCAGATCTAACACACTTCGATTTTTTTTATAAAAGGGTTTAAAAAACAATGTTTGAAAGAAAAAAAACACACACGCCTGTCGTTTCTGTCAAATCTCAAATATAATACTTTCATCCACCACGTGTGCCGAATTTTATTTTAAATTTTTTGTATCATCACAGTAGGCCCATGCTATCGAGTTTGAGACACCCTGTACACGCATAAAGTGAAAGATACGAGAGGAAACAGATAATAAGTGTCCATTATGGCGGTCGAGACCTTGCCGCGGGCTGAATTCAAAGAAAGTCGGAAATGTGGCCCTAACCCTTCTGAATGGGCCTGTCAGAATTCCTGCCGAGTGCCATTAGTTAAGGTAAAATCTTGAGGCGCGCGGATTAAATGAAAGGAAAATAGGGGGAGATTATGTAATAACACTGCGGATTATCAAGTTGCGATTTTTTGTTAGTCTGAATCCTTTAGAATCGGTGCTGCCAACTTCGCAACTGGAGAAAAACATCACGACATTGTTGGTGAGACCCTGAACATCAATTTACTTCAGTTTTTGTCTTTCTTTCACATCAGAATAAAGGAGGTCTTTATGACGACAAAATATTCCATAAATATGTGCGCTGCAGCTTGAGATGTAAATAATAAAAGACTGATTAGGATTTCTAACTTGGGAACTCTAACTTGGTATTTCAATTTTGTTTTCAAAGAAAATGTATAAATAAATATCTATATTTTGGTATTATTTTTAATTGTTTTTTAATGACAATAGTTTAATTAACGTTCCTGAATTACCCCTAGGATATTAATAGATAATTTAATTAAAGATGTGAAAGACAAGAAAATCTATACAAAGAGATATGATACAAAAAACGGTTTTTTCACATTTTGACTGATAATATGCTAGTTTACTAATTTCAAAATCGCTGGCTCATCACACTGAAATGTCACTTTACTATGTTAATAAAAAAAAAACAGTTTGAGATAACTGTTTATTTAAATGTTGGAAACATTGTTATACAGGGTGATTTATTAAGAATAGCCTGAAGTGGAGATACTACACACCAACATATGGCGATTGAGCCAAATATGCCTTATCCAAATGTTGCTGGTTTAAAAAATACAGGGTGTTCAATGCTAGAATTTTATTTTGAAATATCTCAATAACTTTGAAACCTGTCGAAGTATTAATAAAGAAAATTGACACAGTTATGTTTTTTGGCACGGCAAATAAGAATTTTGAACTAATTTTGACGTCACTAGTAGAGGGCGCCACTTATGGCACATCATGTTTCTTTTAAATGGCAGAACTTTTTTGCTATTTAGTGTATCCATCTGTCTATTGAAACAATCGATTCTCCTACCTGTTGTATCTAAACAAAATATACCTTGTTCAAGTCGTTAGGCGTAACAGTTTTCGAAATAATCCTATTTGAAATATTCAGTGCACCGATTGAAAACTATTGTCGTTTCAGGTAAAGTGCCTTTTCTACTGAAAATACAGCATAAGTTTACTTGAAAAAGTTGTTCAGAACGATAAATTATGGGGACGTGCTAACCAACTAAAGTTGATAATCACGGAGCTGCGGGTGTCAAAAGTTAAAAAATAAATCGGTTTTTTTTTAATAACTTTCGACTGTTTTACGTTAATTTCACAAAATTTTGTATCCAGGGGTTTTTTGAGATGGCAAATTCAATTTTATTGTTCATTTTCGTATATCTTCTAGAGGGTGCCACTGGCGACGATTTCGAATCATTTAAACCGTTACAACTTTTTTGTGCCACCATGTATATTATTTTGGACTAGAAAAATATCTTCCCCAGTCTTTTATAGTTAAGAAAGGTTACCTTATTGAAGTCGCTTAGAGCAACGGTTTCCGAGAAAAACATCTAAATTTATTGTTTGCAGTGATCTTAATACTAAAAAAAATAATAATAAGTAAACGCAAACATAAATAATTAAGGTAAATGCTCGAAATGGCTACCGTTTTCTTGTATGCAGAGATTTATTCTTCGTACAAAGTCTATTTGCACTCTGCGTAGCATGTCTTCATTCGTAGCGATATCTTGAGCAGCGCCAGCGGCACGAATTCGTTCTCTTAGCTCATTTTCGTTATTTATAACGACAGAATAGACCTTGTTCTTAAGTGTTCCCCACAAAAATGTATAATAGAATCAAATCTAATAGGTCCTATTGTTTAATTACAGAGAGCTATTTGCACTTTCTTCAAGAAAAATTACCAGTGTTGCTTGAGGATAAATGAATAATTTTGAATATTGTAGATAAATAAGTCATCAGCTTCAGATGTGTTTTTCTCGGAAACCGTTACTTCAAGCGACTTCAATAAGGTAACCTTTCTTAACTATAAAAGACTGGAGAAGAGATTGGTGTAGTCCAAAATAATATACAGGATGGAACAAAAAAGTTGTAACGGTTTAAATGGTTCGAAATTGTCGCCGGCGGCGCCCTCTAGAAGATATACCAAAATGGACAATAAACGTGAATTTGCCATCCCAAGAAATCCCTGGATACAAAATTTCGTGAAACTAACGTGAAACAGTCAAAAGTTATTAAAAAAAAACGCGATTTATTTTTTAACTTTTGATCTGTGATTATCAACTTTTGAACTAAGGTAAGTTTAGTTAAATCAACTTATTTTCAGCTATACTGTATGTGGCGAAACGCTGTCCCTACCTCTAAGGGACACCCTGTATATTTTAAAGAAATCTGCTTATAGTGGGTGTCATGATATTATATTCAAAGACTAAGAGCTACGGAATTTACGATTTATATCGAACGTACAAAGCACACAGCGATAAAATAAAGTAAAATTTGTTTCCTGGAATAGTAGCGGAGATCTGAGTAACGGGAAAAGCACGCAAATTCGTCACCCCCTGTTTCCTGAACGAGTCAATTGAATAAACACGTGCACTTGTCAATGATATTTCACACATTCTTCCGCATTATCCGGGGCCACGCACATCCCCAGATCGGCTTGTCATAATAAAATATATCCGTGACGTAATGCTAATGCCATCTCGCAATATGGGGGAGCTATTAATATTTTATTGGTTATTACCATTAGAATTGTTCGATTAAACGACCACAATAGTGCGGGAGCACTTGTTATGTATTTCCCTTAAGGGCGCCATATTCTTGAGATAGTGTTTTCTACAAATACAAGTAATTTTAGACATATAGAGTTTAACAAATAACAGGAATGAAGTAAAACGAATATATCACGACAGAAAGTGGTCTAACCAACAAATTTTTGGGTACGAAAATCTTTCAAAATACGTATTATTTAAATTCAACTGTAGATGTAAATATTGTTATAACATAAACATACATAGTTCTGCATATAAGATTGTTCACTTTTGTTTATAGGCAAGTGAAAGTAATTGTTAAAATGGGAGGTTAAAATAGCAAAATAAAGTGTGTCTTACAAATGCATTTTAAAAATGATTATACCTATTATTTGACGAGAATTAAAACAGTAAATATAGATAAACAAAACATCAATAATTTTATTTTTGATATTACTTTTGCTCTAATTCTTTTATTTTTCGAGATTTCTGTACCTAAGCAACACCACAAATTTGATAATATTATGACGAGAAATACGGCGACCTTAAGGCTGTTAAATCTTAACAGTTAAGAGCGGTTTTCTGGAAAAAATGATTATTAGTAAAATGATGTACACTTATGTGTACTACAGACGTTAGATCTACATATTTAAAAATAAATTTGTTAGGTATGTTAGCTTTAAATTTAGTACCTACTTTGCACGATCTTTTATTCGTGCTCAGTGCATAACGCAGTTATATGAGTCTTTGTTTATTTACCTATTTCCTATTTATATCATTGCTTGGTAAGTAAACTATTCTATTATATCGCCTATCATACTTCTCTTCAAATTTCTTAGTCCATTACGTCAAACTACATTTTCGTTCATTACAGATGCATAAGGATTACCCGCTAACAACAAAACACACAATCCATGTACAGTTAAATAAAATGCCAAACGGCGTTACAGTGTCAAATTAATCCCGGATAAAGATGTAATTTTTTTTTAGTGTGGTAGGTATCGTTTTTTTAATGACAAAATAATGAAAACACACAAAAAATAAGCTGCAGACTTGTAAAATATTAGCAAAATATTTATTTCTGGTAAACAAAACTATAGCTACATATTAATGAATAGAAAACAAACATAAATAAATTTCGGTATCATTAGATAGTAAGCAATTGTTGCCTAAAGAAACAGTAACTTTGATAGCCAAACCTTAAAGCTAAAATAAACAAAAAGAAATTAAATTTCAACTTAACATAAACTCAACAAACAAAAAGTGAAAACTGAATTAGACTAAACATTATCGCACTAAACGTTTCTAGGGACTAGGTAAACTAGATCCTATAGATTTGAGCAGCTGGTTTTTTTATCATACCTCTACGAACGGCCTCCACTGCTTTTTCCAAATTTTCTTGGCTACAGGTGGCATATGGCCGACTGCCAGGTTTTTTTTCATAGGTCCTCATGCTTCAATTATTTTGTTGGATTTATAATAAAAGAAACATCGCTATTTTTTAAGTTTCCCATGCTCATTATCCTTTATACAGGGTTAACTATGACTTAGTACAAATATTTTAAGAGGGGATAGGGAAAAATAAGAATTAACGGAATCACCCTTCAAAAAAATTCTAAACTTATTTATAAAGCCAAAAAATTTTTTCGATATTATTTTAAATCCTTATTTAACGCCGCCAATGCTTGTTGGTTGCATACTTTACAAGCATGCAACAGTCGCTGATTAGTCAGTGTCAGTAGTGTCCTGTCACGTCATAATTGAATTCCTGTGTTTACGTTGTAATTTTGTGTTCTTCTGAAGTTTTTAGTGCCTCATTTTAATTTTTAAACGTTTTATAGTTATTAAATAAAGATATTTGTATTGGGTGCAGATAATTTCCTACAATATAGTTCGCCGGTTTGGTTTTCTAGGTTATGCGCCAAAACTGCCGCGGTTAAACGTCTCTTATTCCTTTCGTTTGATTTTGTTATAATAAATAGGAAATAGGAATCTAATCTATCTAATTGTACCTACGGGAAGTGTCTTTTATCGGTAGTGAGTGGCTGTAATGAGCGAATATGTAGTTATACCAGTTTATAAAGAATATCAGGTATTATTACTTTTATAATGTTAATTTTTGTTTCTACATTTATATATGCTGTAAAAAAACGACGATGGTAGTAGATATTGTTGACAGCTGTAAGTTTTATCTATGGGTCTAAGCCATCTCAGTCGATTCTTAGCATAGGCGCCGACTTTCCGTAGGAAAGAAGGGTTTTGCCCCATTTTTTAAATATCAAGCTAAAATTCTGGAATAATTTTTATTGTCTTTTAGGCCTCCTGAGCACGTGGTTAAATTTTTGTACTTAGTCATAGTTAACCCTGTATACTATATGACAAAGTCACTACGACCCTGTGCCGCAGTACTACATGCGTTAGAAGGATGCGACCATTCACACGGGCTCACTTGTATGCGCCAACCGCATTCAGATTAATCATCCGATGAACATAATTGCGTTTCCGTAAGTGTACTCGGCCGGTAACACCCTGTGTAATTAACAAGGCCATGCATCATGCCGGCTGTCATATCAGCAGCCGATTGTATCGCCCGATGCGACATTAAGATCTGTCCTTTTGTTCGCCGCTCTGTCGATCCCACAGCGGACGGTAAATTGTTTATAAGGGTTTCGAAACTGTTGAATTCCTCTTCAGAAGATAAAACAAAAACTACGTCGTAGATTAAAAATATCTACTCCCTCCAAACGGATCGAACCACTCAAATTTACAATCAACATATTTGCACATAGAGAGATGGTTTGCTATTAATGTATTTAAAATATTTAAAAAAAAAATCAAAATAATATTTTTATTCTACGTGCGATGTAAAACAAGTTAAAAAATAATTATTGACAATATAAGTGTTGTAAAGATATATTACAACATGAGGTGTTAAAGTTCGAGTGGAGTAATTAAATCTGCTTTAAATTTTTAATATTATTTGTTTGTTTGTTTATTCATTCCAAAAGATCAAGTAATGTACATTATACATTTTTAATATGCATTCTTAATATTCCTAATAAGAACATGTCATCACATTAACAAAAACATTTAACATCATCAATGACTAAAATATTCATGAACCGAGTAAAAGGCTCTAGGTATAAGAAACTTTTTTAACTCTGACTTTAATTTATTTTGTGATTTTATACTTTTAAGACTGTTCGACAATTTATTGCATATACGTATTGACATATAATGAAAACCGTTAAAACAAGAAGCTGTCCTACATTGCGATAAACGCAGATTTTCTTTGTGTCTGGTATTGTAATTATGAATATCTTCATGTTTTATAAATTCCTTTTAGTTATTCATTACATACAATGTTGTCTTGACTTAAATCAATACAATAACGTCACTAACTTAAATGGCCGAATACTTGACCTTGTTTTGCTGAGAAACTCATGTGATGTATTTCGTGATAACTCACCGCTAGTTATAGAAGACCATCATCATCCCGCAATTATTTTTACGACTATTTTACGCGCTCAACATCTCAACAAGTTTCCCACAAATAATAATCATAAGTCGTACAATTTTAAGAAAGCTAATTTTCCTGCACTATATAACGCCATGTTAGCAATTGATTGGTCTTTTGAGTGAGTTCAGGGATGTCAATTTAGCTTGTCATGCATTTTATACTAAACTTTTGAAACTGTCGACGCCTATGTGCCTCAGTACATAACAAAAAGCACAAATATCCAATCTGGTTCAGTTCTGTGTTGAAAAACTGTATACAACAGAAAGAATATTTTTATCGGCGATACAAAAAATATAAGAACATTGATAGCCTAAACAATTTTAAGAGACTTAGATCTGAAGCAAAAACTCTTGCTGATAGGGACTACAGAAATTATTTAGCTAACGTTGCAGGTGATATAAAACTGACCCAAAGAAATTTTGGTCATTCATTAATAACAAAAGAGGTGTCAGCAGGATTCCCGGTATTATGCGAGATAGTGAAAACCAAGAATTTAACAATCCTAGCGATATTGTCGAATCATTTAAAAAATATTTTCACAGTGTCTTTCTGCAATCCAATAACACCTTTGATGCCAGTCAAAACTTTGATATTGACATTAATATGCCTACTATTTCTATAAATCCTTTTCTGAAATTGAGATAATTAACTCCATAAAAAACTTAAAAATAAAATGACGTGTGGACTGATTTAATTCCAAGTTTTTGTTTAGGATTGCGCTCATGTTTTAGCATATCCTTTACAAACAATATTCAACTTGTCATTGCGCCTTGGTATTTTTCCTGATGATTGGAAGAAGGCTAGCGTGTGCCCTATTTTAAAAAGTGGTGATCCATCTTGTGTACAAAACTATCGACCTATTACGCTGTTGTGTAATTTTGCAAAGGCCTTTGAAATCTCACTATATAACCGGATCTACCCTCATTTTAAAAACATAATATCGCTAGATCAGCATGGCTTCATGGAAAAACGGTCAACTAACACTAATTTGATTTGTATGACACAATTTTTGTCAAATGTATTAGATGTGCAAGGCCAAGTAGACGTTATATATACAGATTTTTCAAAGGCATTTGACCGCATAGACCATAAAATATTGCTGTACAAATTATCTGCTTACGGGTTTACTGCTAATGCAGCACAGTTATTAAAATCTTATTTATCAGATCGTTACAATTATGTTACCTACAACGGCTTCAAATCTGGTGTTTATCCTATTACGTCAGGTGTCCCTCAAGGGTCTAATCTTGGGCCATTACTTTTTTCATTATTTGTCAATGATCTTAATGTCTCTGTTACTTGCAATAAGTTGATTTTTGCTGACGATCTGAAAATGTATTCGTCTATTAACAGCTTAGATGACTGTATGGCTCTTCAGAATGAGTTAAACAAGGTTTTACAGTGGTGCAATTCTAACAACTTACAATTAAATATTTCGAAATGTAAAGTAATATTATACACACGTAAAACAAATCCAATTCTTTTTCATTACAATGTAGATACTGAAGTTTTATTACGTACTGACACGACTAGAGATTTTGGGTGTATGCTTCGACAATAAATTGAGTTTCTCTGAACACATTCAGCAAACAGTTTCTGCTTCTCTAAAGCGTTTGGGATTCGCAGTAAGACAAGGTCGTGTATTTGAAGGCAAATTCTAATAAAACTGTTCTTCACTTTCGTCCGATCGAAACTTGAATATTGTTGCCTTGTTTGGAATCCGTGCTACAATTGCTATATCAAATTAGTTGAATCAGTTCAGAAAAACTTTTAAAATTTCTAGCATTTCGTGTTGACGGCGTATATCCCAACAGAGGATGTGATTATAAGGAATTAATTACTCGATTCAATTTTAATTCGTTAGAGTTTAGGAGGAACTTTTGCAGTTTAAAGTTTTTACATTCACTTCTCAGTAATAATATCGATTGTCCTCAAATCTTAAATTCCGTATATTTGCTAACAAATAGAGTAGCTAGTCGTACACCACGAACTTTTTACTGCCCAATTGCTAACACTAATGTTTTATTGAAGTCTCCTGTGTATTCAATGACATGCAATTATAATAAAATATGCACCTCATGTGACATTTTTCACTGTAATTTGAAAGAATTATATACCACCTTCAGTTATATAAGCAATACATAATTTTGTATGTACTCGTGTTAGTTGGTTTTGTATTAATTTCTTAATTATTCTCAATTTTTGGTTTATTTATTTATTTACTTTGTAAACTTTGTCCTGTAATTGGTTTGTGACTGTTGGACAAATAAAGTTGTTATTATTATTATTATTATTATTATTATTATTATTATTATTATATAGACGGGAGTGTTAATAGCTTGTATTTAGTAAAAAGATTTCTACATGTAGCTCTTCTCGGAACTTGGGCAATTAAACGTATGATATTAACAGTCGAAGCGTTTATTATGTAAAACGTTTTGAATGTGAATGTTAGAGTAGCTGTCATTATTAATTCTAAATATAAAATTAGAATCATCGGCGTATAATACCGGTAACACATCTTAGGCAGATCATTAATCATAATAATAAATTATATTGGGCCCAACACACTGCCCTGTGGAACCCCATAGTTATTCAGTAAAATATTTGACTGAGCGCCATCACTAAGATACACAGATTGAAGTCTACCCTGTAAATATGTCCTTAACCAATTCAAGGCAATGCCTCTAATTCCAACCTTATCCAATTTATTAAACAAAATATTGTGATCAACAGTATCAAATGCAGCACTAAAGTTGAAAAAAGCACCAGAAGTATAATACCTATTATTTAGACACTCCTGCAGATACTTTGTACTTTGAGATAGAGATATTAGTTACTCACCAATAGAGATTTAATGAAATTTCTACTCAGCACTTCCACAAGTTCACACAACAGCACAAAAAACAATCAGAGGTATGATTCCTTAAGAATAACATACCCCATTTATTTTTCAATATGTTATAAGCTCTAGCAATATTGTCCATTCATTTTGTTTTTCTTTTTCGTTATTGCCCTAATTAATATTTCTCTGTCGAAACATCTAGCCATTTCCGTCCTTTACTTTTAGTTTTTGAGTTGCCCGAACAGGACACTGTTATTGTTTTAAACCAGCAGACTTTGCTTAATTGTTGGCAAGTGGGTCAAGACGAAATATGTTCCGGTAGCAACAGGAAAACAGTCCATGCAGTAAGTTTCGTTATCTAGCTGAATTTATACGGAAGATAGTAAAATATGACTTTCGGGTCCACAAACAAGCTAATGAATTTCGCAACTTTCGGCGTGTGTTGATTATAAGGATTTAGTGCAGTTTATAGTTTATCCGAAATTAGTTATAGAGCTGGTGGGAAATGAGTTTCGACAGTCTCGTAATGAAAAACTATTGTCCCAAGTGGGTAGCGGGTAGCCCTTTGTCAATGTCGTTGATTGAACTAAGAATAGTTCTAGAAAAACAATCAAGTTGCAGTATTTCGTATTAAAATATCATCTACAACAGGAAAACAATATTACAATATACTGTTACGACTACTGTATCACAAGATGGATAACCAAAGATGATTTAGAAATAGTTATAATTTGTATTTATACAGGATGTTCTGAAAAAACAGTAGCATAAATTCAGGGCCTGATAGATTTTAAAAAAATATTACACGGCGTTGAGAATAATTTTTTAGAATCTAGTTTCGGTCCTGTTTTCCACAAAATTCGACTGAATGAACTGAAATTTTGTTATGTGGGGTTTCTGAAGATGCTAATGCTCTGAAGTTATTAATTTTTGACTATATCATACAGGACGTTCACTGCAGTAATTTGTAACGGTTAAATTTTATTTCGGCATAATTAATGAAACTTGGAAACGCCCAGTACATCAAATTAATTTAAATATTGTTCTAGACCTAAACCATAGGCAACTTTAATTTCATTTTCTTAGTAAATATAAAATTAAACGCGTCGATTTATTAAAGGCCGGCAAAAATATTAACTGTTTTTGTCAGGATTAAGATAGTGGGACGGTTTTTCGAGGATTATAATTTCCAAGCCGCGATCGCTAAGGTGTGTCTCGTATAGCAAATTTTTCCAATTATTTAAATAACAATTGTGTTACCTCAAAAGAGGATTTTGAGTTGGAAATTTTGTGGAAAGTTGTATTCTTTTGGTTGCATTTTGGTGGTACGCATCGTTTACCTGGGTGGAATACAATTTCAGCAGTAGCTGGATTTTAGTGCACTTAGCAATTTTAACATCAGGCTGGAACATTTTTATTCCCTATAATTCTCTCTGGAATATTGAAAAGAAAGCCAACCACCATCTTTGTAAGTAAAAGCCTCCTTTTTTATAATCACTTATACAGGATGTCATCCTTTATAGGGCTTTTTACCGCGGGTTTTAGTGAACCCATACAATATACAGTGTGCTTCGGTGCATATGTATCTCCATCTGCTAGAGTCCCATTCGCTGCTAGGTAGATTTACGGCTCTACATTGGATGCTATCCAGGCTTCAACCTAGATTTTGGTGAATCATGTTCCTGATTGTCTTCGGGTTTCCATCGTTCCTACCACATCTACAGCTACAGGGACATCAATGACATCATCATAAGCAGATAAGCTCTTCCTATTTTCTTTTACTACATATATATATTTTTTTCCGTTATTGTCTCTGGTTATTACACAATTTTATATATATGTATCTATTTCCAGTTAATTAAGATTATCAATTATTATAGACTAAGAGAAAGAAAACGCAATTGAGTATTATTATTAGGTTACATTTTTCTCTGAATATTTAGTAATAAATTACTTGCATAGTAATTTCGTTTAGTCCTATAATCTAACCAACAACATATAGAAATATTTATATAATTGCCTAATTGATTATATACGGTCAAATTAATTAATTAGTGATTATTTCGTGAATATATATATTATAGTTATTAACATCATTTACTTAGTAAGCCAATGCCTGTGCATACTGTACACCTATCGTGATCACGAACGGTTCCAAATTTCACAATTACTAATGTTTGTTATTTTCTCTTAATACGTTAATGTTTATTTGATGTGATGAAACATATTAGTGGTAAATAAATGTTGTGATTTCACTTTTTCTCAATTTCTCATTATTATATTTATCTTTATGCTACTAGTTCGTAATTAGGCTGTATTAATACTAGTTAGAATTGGACTTAACCTTTAGTAGCCGAAGGTTAAGTAGCCTTAAACCCTAGGGCAACATGGTTACTGGCGCCCATACAAAATAAAAACGGTCCCCCCTTTAAAAAAAGGTAGACCGCACGACCAGCTCCGGCTGTAGGCTAGAATAGGGTTTTGCACCTCCATCTTTGGACCTTTTTAGACCAGGACATTTAAATCAGTCCTCTGCTAAAAGGAAGGTAGCAAATTCGCGAGTACATTTTAGATCCTAACTTTTTTGAGATTAATCTTTCTACCCCTATTTGCTGTTATGACAAATTTTATTCTAAACAAAAAAGGTGCTCTTGTAAGTAGTGCGCAATTTTGCCCGTTTTCGAGAAAAATCAGGTATACGTATTACGTCAAAGTCAAGAAACTAGTATCCCAAATTGTTGCATTCGTGAAAACGGAGGACATTTCGAACACTTATTCTGATTTAATTTTCCTTAAATTTTAATTTTCTATTAATAATAATTAATTATTCTTCTTGTTTTTCTTTTTTCAATTGTATTCAGTATGTGTTAAACTTTTCCAGAAATAAACTAACCATTACCTACTTTTTATTATTACCATTAAAAGAATAACTTTGATTTTGAGTTTTATTAATTAAACTAATAGTAATAATAACAACGTGCCAAAACCTACTTGAAATAAAAAATACAATTTGGCATACTAGCTGCTTTACTTTGGCGCACTATGCCTGTATTTCTTGAAAACCGGCAAATTTTAGCACTTCTTATTAGAACATCTTTTTTGTTTAAAATATTTGCCATAACAGCAAGTGACAAAACGAGCAAAAATATTTACCTGAAAAAAGTTAGGACTTAAAGTGTTCCCGCGGCGTACTGCAGCGAACGCCTTGTATGATATAGCCAAAAATTAATAACTCCAGAGCATTTAGCATCCCCAGAAACTCTACATAATAAAATTTCAGTTCATTCGGTCTAATTTTGTGGAAGATAGGACCGAAACTAGATTCTAAAACATTATCTTCAACGCCCTGTATCTTGAAAACGGAAAAAGACACGCCCATGGTTCAGAGAAACAAATTATAATATTTTTTGTAAACCTATAAGACCCTAAATTTATTTGAGTGTTTTGAGGACACCCTGTATAAAAAGTAACAAGGATTAAAACGTTTTATTAATTAACTGAAATGTCTAAATTTTTCTGCATTTCTCTTTCCACAGTGGAGCCTTTATATTCATACCCACAGGAGACTATTCCTTTTGGATTCACAAGTTGCAAATCTCTTGCACGTAGGTATAGGCATTAAAGATTTTTCGTTCAGCTGTTATAATTTCTATTGCCGTTGTAGGGAATAGGTCTGGAGCTATTTTTATTGCAGCTTTTCTGCAATTCTAGGAAATAAGTTAGAGATTGCGTGGTTACCATCATACGTACTTACGTTCCTAGCTTGAACTGCTAAATTCAAACTGCCTTCTTTAGCTTCTATTTGATCATGTATTGTTGAACTTTTACTGAAACCTTCATTTTATAGGTTATGTTGTTTGTTATTGTTACCTGTTAAATTTGGATAAAGTAGTCTACATCTGCACATCTGCACTGCTGATATGTGGCCATTAGTGTTATGTAATAGCGCATTACCAACACAGAGCAGAATTAAATCTTAAGTTTACAATATTCTCTAAAAGAACAAGTTAGTAGTCAATCTAGAAAATTATTAACACACTGGAGTTTCTCCTATACAAAATCTCACATGCAAATTTTTTTTTTCGTCGGTCAGTGGTCGCGCGGTTTAAGGCGTCGGTACTTGAATCGAGGTGACTAGATCGGTGTGGGTTCGCTGCCGGTAGACCGTATATAAGCTATATTCGTAGAGAGTATTGGCACCCTCTCTGCGGATATGGTAGGGGGGGATAATGTTAGCTTGGGTCAATGTGAGAGATTGATATCGGTTGATATTTGACTACCCCCTTAATTAATGAGGCTTTCCAGGTTTCCCTCATTCCTGCACTGAATAGTGGTTAGGGCCTACCAACGTAAGTCGTTCCTGGGCGCAAATGCGGCCTGCTTAATAATAATATGCCGCCCCCTCTCCCGCGCAAGTCTCCGACTTCTGGGCTAATCCCTGTGATTAGAAGGAGGGGTAGAGATATTATTATTATTGTTAATTGATATTTTGTATGAGAAACCGGTGTTTAGTATATACACACTAGATAAATAAGTACTATTACAGGGATCACCTGGCTAACTTTGCCATAGTTTTTAACTATAAAGAATTCAACAACATTTATTTATTGTAAATATTAATTACAACTTCCGAACAATTTGTTAAATTAATTACAGCAGATGATAAGTGGGCTGTAGTTTTAGAAAGTTTATTTAGTTTATTTTCCTAGTCCTTGAACTTGTTTGGCCATCAATGCCTAAAACGTTACCCAAATTATTATAAGCTACTATTTTATTATTTTCTTTAGAATCTTCTATATAGCTTCTGTCACTGTGTTAGAGCGCCAACCACCATACCTGTTAACATCGACTTCTGAATCTGGAAGCAACGACTTAGATACGAAAATAATGTCCAGTACATTTAAAAACACCCTGTATATTTTCGTTCGGATAATACAATACTTTGACAATATTTTAGAAAATGAGAAAGCTTTTTGAAGGTGATTAAAAATATTAAATTTATATATAAACTCTAATTTAGTTATGATTCATTTATGTATCTATATTTAATTTTAATTTCCTATATTTGTAACTCCCACAAAATACAATCGAAATCAAATTTTGCCATTCAAAGGCGCATAACGGTATATATTATAATTTTAAATACATAAATTTCGTTACGTTCTATTTAGGCCGACGCATCTGCCTGACGTTCCAAAATTAATATCTATAATGGACGAAATCCACAAAACTCCAAACAAGTGTTGCAGCGTCATTCGGTTGAACCGACATTAAAAATGTACAAATGCAATATATTTAAACCGTCAGTGGTGCCAATATTGATCAGCCACGTATTAGTTTAATTGACAGCTCCCCGGCGGACTCGCCTTAAATTTAGTTCATGTAAAAACGGTGGCAAAACCGTTGCACATTGTGCTGTTAACACAGTTTTCAAAATAATGGGGCTGATTTGTTTATGTTCAAATTACTAGTTTGTAATTCATATACAGAGTGTTCCGCATAAGAACCGACACAGAGCAGGGGCATGTAGAAGGTCCCAAAATATTGAAATTTAGTCAAACAAAAAATTAATATCTCTGAATGATTTTAACTTGAAATAACCACATTTTATACATGATTTAGATTTATTATTGGTCTTCCTTGACTATGAGTTCAAGTAAATTGAAACACTACAAGGTCTTCATCGGGGGTGAGTCACCCCTTAAATTATACCAAACCTATTGCCCATTGATCGAATTTAAAAGAGATGATATCCCGCAGAATTTAATTTAAAACACTTTAAGGCTTTCAAGAAAAAATACATTAATGGAAACAAGATTTTAATAGTGTTTATTAGAATAAATTAAAAAAGTAGTAGTTAGTAGTACTAAAACTATAAAAAAAAATAAAATTAGAACTAAAGACATTATTAAAAATGGGAACCATTTCCTCTGAAACAGAAATTTACTCTTCGTCGAAAATTAAAATTTACTCAGTCTAATAAATGATGATGGTTTCTTATAACGTTACTTTTATTCGTAATATGATTCCAAAAATCTTCTCGGGATTCAATTGGAGAGGAATAAACAAAATCCTTCAATATACCCAAGCGGGTTGAGGTCTTGCGATCGTAATGGCCAGTTTTAAGGACATTATTTGGTAACTTAAAATTCAAGAAGTCTCTAACAGTAACACTAAAATGAGACCCTATCATGTATAAACCAAAGCTCTATCTTCGATTAATTCAAGGTCGAAAGCAGCCATCTAGGAAAAGCTTAATCTAAACTGTTGGTTGTACTGCCTTTTAACCCCAGCATACAATTGAAACCAAAATGGAATGTTTGTAAATGGAGCGTAGAAATCACATGCTTCTAGGAATTCCCGCCCTTTAGTGTGAAGCCCCGTTAGTGCAACCAACTCATAAAAGCTAAGTTAGAGCAATATTACCAAAGTCGCGTTTTCTTCATAGGTTGACTATTTTCGGTAACGCTTTTGGCGTTTTATATATTTTATGATATCTGTGAATAACGATCAATAATTCCGGTTCAAACATTTATCATAAACTCGTGTTGAAAATGTCTAGGAGTTATTGCATATGGGTTTACATCGTCATATTCATGAAAGTTGTGAACATTTGTAATTCCTCTACGAGTGAAACAGGCCTCATCAATGAAAATAATTTTATGAAAATTAATGACCCGATGCAAGATAAACTCACAAAAGGCCACTCGTTGATTCAAATCCTGAGATAATAGCTTTTACACTTTTTTTGAATGTGATATGGATGTAGTAGATTACGTCTAAAAATTCGGTGTACAGAAGGTCTTCTATTAACTGGATTACATAGAGATAAACGTTTAGTACTTATTTGCGGTTCATCTTCAACTGTGCAAAAAATTGTAATGTTACTGAAAAACTTTCCTGTCTCTCGAGTCCGTCTTTCAAATGTTTTTCTACGGGAATCACTCGATTTGGAAATCTCCTAAGATATCTTACACACTTCTTCTACAGTTTTCTTCACAAAAACCTACGTAAGTAATAATTCAACTTGTTCACTGAATGGTAAACTTTAACCTATTACTGACTTTTTTATTTCTTCTAATAAACGCTATTAAAATCTTGTTTTAATTAATACATTTTTTCTTGAAAACATGGAAAGTTTTTTTAAAATTTAACAAAAGAGATATTATCATTTCTTTTAAATTCGATCAATCGAAAAAATTAAAATGTAAAGTTGTACAGAATCAGTTATTTTCTATTAAGCTACCATAATGTATACAGGGTGTTTAAAAAATCTATGATAAAGCAAACTTACATTTTTTCTTATTTATTATATTCAGTGTTCTGTTTATACCATTTACGTGATGTAGAATATTGTTTGAAGTATTTACAAGTTTGCTATCTGACATCACTACATTAAATTACCTGTTTTACTCAGAATAGATAATAAACAAAAGTAATAAATAAGGATTTTCGAAAAATGTTTAAGGAGAAATGAAATCGGTAGAAAATAGCAATACAAATTTATTAAATTAATTTTAAAAAATTTATAGATGTTAAATATCATTATTCCTTACTTTTATTTATTATTTTTCAAATTAAAACAAGTATTTTAATATGAAATCAGATGGAATAACTTTATAAATACGTCAAGTAAAACCATCCATCTGGTACTTACCCAACAGCATTGTCGCCATAAGTGTCACGAGCGGGTCTACATTGTAAACAAAGAAATAAGTTACGTTTAACAACACCGTAAGTTTACCACATCTCTACTAATAATTGTCATTACCTACACAATATTTATACTATGCATCTATGACCCACAAAATGCAAAAAATACAAGAAACAAACGGCTGTTTACATCATCAAAATCGTAACTTGCATTTGTATCCACAGAAACAAACCGCGCTGAAAGGCGTGTAACGTCACATCAAAGATATCGCGTTCTCAGCCACCCAGCCTCTCGCGTCTGTTTGCATTCTATAGCAATTTATTAATGTTAATATTTTAATTATTATGTGATTATTGCCACTAGACACATGTTCTGACCCTTCAATTTATTTGAAACAATACCCTATAATACATTTTAAAACCAATATAAAATTCATGCAACTTTCCCATTATTGTAGATGTACCTTTAGTTTGTGATCCTTTCGTTGTGCATAGTTATCCTCTCGCCGTACAAAGTTCCGATCTCATTTCACTTAATTGCCATCAGAAGTCAATCAGTAAGTTAATTTTCCCCGCTCACAGATCATTTAACATTAAAGGAAGCGGGCCAGGCAAAAATCCGATACACCGAATTGTGTTCCGCGGGTTTCGGCCTCAGACCGTCGAGCCGAATCGAATTGGCAGACGCCTAACGTCAAGACAGATCCGAAATTGCGTTAATGTTTTATAAAGTTAAATGCGATATGATCCAATCGCGGGCGGCAGCGGTTTTCTGACAGAGAACCGGAACGCAGCCCTGCTGATTTAATTTGCGTCGGCACAAGCACTCCGGATTTGAGTAAGCGTCAAATGGACGCGCTTTATTAAATCCCCATCGATTCCAGATTTCGCCGCCGAAGTCTTGGGTTTCGGATTATTTTCATCGTAAATAACAGTTGGTGTTTGTGGTGATTAGGATTACGACGAAACAATTGTTCATGAAAAAGTGTGTTAATTCAATCATTAGGCATACGTCAACTGGTTCTTTCTTGGCGCAAAATATGAATATTTAACCGAAAACATAGATAAAATGAACCTTTTTACTACACAAATGTTATATCATTTACCAAACAAAATAACAACAAACATATTTTATTAACACGCTTTTGCTATAGTAAATAATACCTAGATGATACCCGTTAATAATACACCGTTAGACAATATGTTGAGCAATTGCAGGGTAAGTATCCCATATCTATCCACGTAGGTCCTAGACTTTAATGTACATGTTTTGGAGTTCAGTATTACAGAAGATGTGATGTAGTGGTAGAAGTTTAATGATTGCACGTCACGTTTTTAATCTTCAATTTCTAAATTGCCTCAGATAATCTTACCAAATTCAGTGTACATATTTAGGATGACAGTAGATGTCAAACGAAAAATTACCAGCTTTATAAACTTACCCGTGGCGGAGGCGTGGGTATGATTGTTCATTATTTGTCAAAAAATATATATTACCCTGTATAATTTTACAAATAAAATAGGTCATCATATGCGCCGTTGTATTATCTTTAGTTTTTGTTTCAAGTGCATTTTTCCGATACACATTACATTACTTAAAATAGTAACAAAATAATTAACAATGGAATTACTTTACTATGATTTATTATAACAAATGTTGGAAATGGCCACCTTCAGTAAAAATACATGCTTCAGATCTTCTTGAAATTGCGAACACGTGCAAAAATTCCAGGAGTAACTCTTATCAAATCACAACCAGCCATAATTTGTTGGCGTAAGTGCTGCTGAGATCCAGTGTGAACCTTGTAAACTATTGGTTTGAGATGTCCCTAAACCAAAAAAATCAATAGGGTTCATATCGGGTAATCTGGAAGTAGTTAACGTAACACGTTTTCAAGAAAATGTCTGTAGAAAGCACCGGTTAAAGTTCTTGGTATTAAGTAAGACCCAACAAGAAAACTTCCAATAATAATCACCCATACTTTCAAAGAAAACTGATATTGAGATCGAGATTCAATTATTAGGGTTTCCACCAGACTAAACTTTTTCATTGTGGAAATTCATTATAGTATCTCTGGAAAAATGAGCTTCATCAGCAAATAATATGCCAACGGTAAACTCAACGTTTTGTTCAATTTCTTGGAAAATCGAGTAGCAAAATTGATGGCGAGCATGATAGTCTTGCGACAGTAAGGTATGAACCATTTGTATGTGATACGGGTAAACTGTTGATGCTTCAGAATGAACCAAACTAACTTATGTTTCACATTAAAATTTGTAGCGATTTTCCTAGTACTAGTATTTGGGTCATCAATTTCATGTAGAATAGCTTCATCTAAGTCAGGCTTTCTAACAAAGGTCTTCCAGGAATTGGACCTTTCTGGAATGAGCCTGATTCCGAAAGACGCTGAAAAACATGTTTGAACATTCTTGGATTTGCAGTTGAATTTAGGTACTTCAAAATAAATATTATTGTGAATTCCAAAATTAAAACAAATGAAAATTTATTGATAAACATAATGGGAAAACTTCCAAATCCAGCACGCGCTGTTATTAGTGAAACAATTATGATTTTTCTGAATTTGACTTGATTTTAGGGGTTTGAAATAATGACAGATTCTGCTTTTCTTTTCAAAAAATGAGCTGGGCTGAATTCCAGAAGGATATTTTTTAGTATCAAAAGTTTTTATGTCTTTGCGTTGTTTCCCTTATGTCGAACACATCTTCACAGTTCATCTGACAAATTTTAATAAAATGTTACGTTAACATTTTTGGAGATACGAAAGTAAAGATCACATTGTTTTACATTCACAACTCATCTTAGAAAAAGCTATTGCAAATTATGACCTTATAACTTTTTACTTAATATGAGATTTTTAATCTTCTAATTCCATTTGGCAAAATCATTTAGAAATATCCTGTATAATTGCTCCGCTAAGTCTCCTGAAGCAAAAATGATCCAAGAAATAATCTGGTTATGACAAAGATTTATATCATCCACTATGCATGGCTAATTTGTCGGCTATACTTAATTATCGATTTTCAAACACAGAGGCTTATCTTTTCCGCCAATTTAGACTTAAGCCATCCTGAACACGGTGCTAATGGCATCAAACAAAGAACCTACCTATCAGAGTAATCTATTACACCTTTACACTAAACTTTTCTTATCAACTTGAACATTCATAGTAGTTCGGCACGAGAATACACCATAATTCCCGACAAGGACCGACGCATGGTGTTGAGTGGCGGTCAACAGGTCTCCCTGCTGTTTTGCCTGTAGCAGGAGGGTCTATGATGCATGCCACTTAGGCTACGTCCCTTCCCTAGACGCCTCTACTCTTTCGCAACGACACTCGTATTCCTCCGATCGTCCCTGATGATACATTCAACGCATTTCGCTTCACTTTTCTCAGAAAGAATGTGTAAACCACGAGATCGTGTTGAGAGGTGTTATTTATTCAGATACGTGTCTTGTAAAAGCGTAGATCAAGGACGATATCAAAATCCAGGACTCACCGTTATGGTTCATATACAGGGCGTTCTGAAAGTCCATCAGGAAACTCCGGGAGATGGTTCTCCGGATTAAAATAATGTAATGAATTTTTTTTCGAATTGTTAAATCTTTGCAAGTTACAATCTGTCAAAGTTCATTTTTTTATTTTTCTTTTTAAATAACTTAATAAATTCCAGGTCGATTATTTGGCACACCTACTAAGTAAATCAACCTCTATTGAAGCAGTCAAAGAAAAGTTTTATTATACTCCGCTAGAGGGCGCTTTACCTAAAACACAGGATTAGTTTTATTCATAACTTTTTTCCTGCTAGACATCACAGAAATTTAAAATATATTGAAAAGAGGAACAAAATCAGAAAAATTGTGTACTCTTTATTCAAGCCGATAAATGTGACAGTTAGCGGGAAATCACTATTAAAGTTTTATTAAATAACAAATTTTTATAATTATTTCTATAATTCATCAAGTCGCTATGCTTCAAATAAATGTTATTAGTAATTTTGGCGTTACAAATTGTAACGGAAATTGTTTAAAACAGGTATAAGTTTGATATTTCACCATAATATTTTTTTTTGGCTTCGTGATATCATATCATGGTAATACCATCTCTTGTGATACCAGTTTCGTCAGTAAATAAAATATTATAAACATTGTTATAACATATACTTACATAGTTCTGCATATAAGATTTTTAACTTTTGTTTATAAGTATGTGAAAATAATTGTTAAAATGTGGGGTTAGAATAGCGAAATAATGTGTGTCATACAAATGCATTTTAAAAGTTATTATATTATTTGAGGAGAGTTTAAATAGTAAAAGTGGATAAACAAAACATCAGTAATTTTATTTTTGATATTACTTTTGCTCTACGTGTTTTATTTTTCGAGATTCCAGTACCTAAAAAACACCACAAATTTGATCATTTTACGGCGAAAAATACGGCGACCTTGCTTAACGCACTCAATGCGATAATGACATTGTAAATTAAACTCAAATTAGATATTTATTAAATAAACAAAATATGTATGTTAATGAAATCTTTATATTAAATACATTGACAGTAAAATCTCTACAATAACCCAAATTAATGCCTAACGATTTTCTTGAATATGTAGAAATATTTTGAGTGTGAACATAATTTCTAGATGATGATGAATTAGCTTTGGATGTTGCGGAAATAGTTTCGGCTTCTAAGGGAATGTTTTCGATTTCGTCTAGAATTTTCACGGCCATTCTTTTTTAGTTTCAGTAGAAATTTCTATATAGCCTTCAACGGCAGAATTAGACTTTCAGCCACCGTGTCACTTTATACTAAAAAAAACTGCCCCACAATCGGCTAAGAGCGAGGTTGAAAATCGTCGGAAACAGTACCCAGTATACGCATTTGTATTAAGCAGTTAAGAAATCGTGCAATCAGGTTTGGCACAATGCCAGTAATATTTATGACAAAAGATTGTTTGGTACATTTATCAGCTTTATATCGAAGAAAGAAACGGACATGATCACAGTTTTCAGTTCCTAATTTGATGAATTTCTTACCAGTTACTGGATGTTACAAAAAACTCTCCAGACAGTTTTGTTTTAGTATTATGTATCATGACTTGGAAGCAGTAGTGAGTTCTTCTCACCGACATACGCCAGTCAAACTAATAATCAAAATAACCTAACATAAATATTGGTTACAAAACTTTTTTACTAAAATAGCTATTTGTGCACTAATTCAGGAAAAGTGACTTTCACACAGTTACTTAAACAATTCTTAGAGAGGCTATGCAAAATAATAATAAGAAGAAACTGCTACCTTATTTAATATTGTGTATTGTCAAATTTAGCTTATTTTCTAATGGGATTAAGTTTTAATAATGGCTTATGCATATTCAAGTGCCGAAATATCCAATATGGTTTACATTTATGGCCTTGCAGAGGAAAATGGTACTGAGGCTAGGCGAATTTATATGGAAAGATTTCATTCAACTCCAACTCCAAATTCAAGAATGTTATTCAAAAACGTTTTTCTACGTTTTTCGGAGTCAGAATTCAATTCCTGGAAGACCTTTGAGTGTTAAACCATCTGAGTTGGAAGAAGCTATTCTACACGAAATTGAAGAAGACTCAAATACTAGTACTAGGAAGATCGCTGCAAATCTTAACGTGAATCATAAATTAGTGTGGCCCATTCTGAAACGTTAACAGTTATAACCGTGTCACATACAAAGGGGTCAAACCCAAGACTATCCTTACCTACAATTCTGCCACTGGATTTTGGATAGAATTAAGAAAAATGTTGACTTGCTCACCGCTTGCATATTGTTTATTGAGGTAACTATTTTTTCCAGAGATACTATAATAAACATCCACAATAAACACGTTTGGTCTGATGAAAATCCAGTATCTTGATTTCAGCATCGAGCATCAGTTTTCTTTGATTGTATGGGTCAGTATTATTGAAAATTTTTTTGCTGGACTTTACTTTTAACCAAAAACTCTAACCGGTGCCTCACACAGACATTTCCTTGAAATGGTTGTCCCTGAACTACTTGATGATGAACTAAGACAAAGAATGTGGTATATGCGCGATGAGGCTCCCCACATTTTATTTTAACTGATTGTGAATTTTTAAATGAAAGATTCAGTAATAACGTGATTGGACGAGACACTCAAAAACCAGGTCAACCTTGGCCACCCAGATCATCCGATTGATTTTTTTATTTGGGGACATCTCAAAACATTAGTTTACAAGATTCACATTGGATCTGAGAAGCACTTACATTTACAAATTATAGCTGCTTGTGATGTGATAAGAGCTACTTCTGTAATTTTTTCACGTATTAGAGCTGCAATTTCAAAAAGATCTGAAGCATGTATTATGGTTGAAAGTGGCCATTTCCAACATTTGTTATAATAAATAAGTAAAGTAATTCATTGTTAATTAATTATTTTGTTATTATTATTATAAGTAATATGACGAGTATCGTAAAAATGCACTTGATCAAATAAATCAATTTTGTTGTTAATCGGCTTGGAATGCAAAAAAGTATAAAAAAGAAATAGTGAAACTGACGCATATGATGACCTATTTTATTTGTAATAGTATACAGAGTGATATTTCCGCCACTGGTAAGTTTCTAAAGCTGATAATTTTTGTGTTTCATACCTACTGTCATAGGTACTAAATATGCACACTGAATTTGGTTTAATTAATTAAAAATTAAACACAGATTTTTCTTTTAATTTTTGACAAGCTATAGCTGGGCAATGACTGTCCTGGGACCCCACATTTATATTACAAAAAAACCCTTATTTTTAGCCATACAATACGCCCCTAGATTTTTGACCTCAACTTAAGAAACACACTGTATATAATATTTTAATAGACCTCATATAAATAAAAAACATAAATTAATCTACACTTTTAGACCAGAGGTTGCTTAATCCAAACTGTTGTTTGTAACGTCCTGTAGGATTGCGCTTATTTCAAAAGCACCCTGTATATATAAGCCAGCAAAAAGACTAATACGCTTTAATATAAAATTTCAGTAGATTTTTTCATGCCAATATTTATAACATTGTATACAACTATCTCAATTGTTTTAACGTAAATTGTTAAAAACACAAAATCCACTAATTTTCAATACGCAGTCAAAAACAACAGTGAATTATAATTTTGTAATGAATAGATAGCCGCTGGCTTTACGAGCTGATGCATTTTTGAACACAATATGCATGTTGTGCCTAACCGACATTTCAATATATGTCTATCGATTTTATTTGCAACTGTTTGTGTTTTCGGTCAGGATCGTATCAAATATATATAATATTCAGTTTCATTTGCAGTGTCATGTTGGAATAATTAATCACATTTTGCTAATGCAGAAGTTTTGTCATCAATATTAATAAAATGGCCGCACGCTTTTAGCATGATTACCAACAGGAACAAATGGCGCGTAAAACGGAAAACATAGTTTCAGGTGGCGCGACAACAAATCTTAATAAGATCTGAAAGCTAAAAAATTATGTTGTCTACAATTTTATTTTCTACGTTCATGCAAAAAACAAAACTTTATTGAACTATATTTAGTGGAAAGAATGGTCCTTTATTGCACTAGTGCATTAAAATGTTTATTGCATTCATCTGTCATTCTACTACAGCGTTTTGTCATCATGACAAACATGAACATGTTCAAATCCACGTCACATTTTCCTAGACTTAGTGTCATCTAAATCAGATTTTTTGGTTTTTGCATGAACGTAGAAAAAATATTGTATGCAACTCGTACAAAAAGTGCTTATTGCAATAAACACTTACTCTTTGTACTTGTTGCATAAATAATTATTAGATGGTGTTTATCAATACAGCACAACCTTTAACATGTTTTCAGTATTAGATTATGCTGACCTAAAATTAAGTTAAAAAAACGTTTCTGAGGTATATAATAAGGTTACAGACAGACAGTGGGAACAGGTTTTCCACTTACTGATAACCAGCGCCAAATACGTACTTATAAGCTATGAAATTTGTAATTGTATATTTAAATTGATATAAAACCATCAGTTTAAAGTAGACTATAGTGAACACAGTTTCCTGCTTACTGGTAGCCTGCGCCGATCCGCGCTTATATGCTTTGAAACTTTGCTTTGACCAACGCTATACGAGAGCAAACAAGTTTTGAATATGCGACCTACCATGTCAGATATTTGTACATAATAAATACAAACACACGTCATAACACGTAATAAATATACCTAGTGTGAACGGTTTTCTTAGAGCTCTTTTCAGTACACAGAATAAAATGTGAAATGAATGTCGTGAAAAGCCTGGATTCGCCATAAATTAACTGGTCATGGTTGCCATTTTTGTTTATGTACGCATATATTAAACAAACACTAGGTACAGTTTACTTCATTAATACTGATAAAAAAAAACAAATTACGTTACAGGAGCTTTTATTTAACCTTTAGTTGTGAATTAGTTTGTAGTTTCGTATCACAGTTTTGCATGTTATTGCAGTGGTATTTTTATGTTTGAAATGTATTTGTAAAACAATTAGTTTTAGTTATTTATTTCATAAGAGTTTCTTACTTCTTTTGGTCAGATATACAAGCTCCTTTAGCATTGGAACATCCTGTATATTATTAATGTAATAGCTTTCAAAAACAATTTTTATTAAGATTGCTGGATATATGTGGCAGATTGTGATGTTAAAATAATGAATTTTGAAAATCATTTAATAATTTCATTATGCCAGGTATGTCTATTTTTGTTAGAAAATTTAGCTAGATTGATTTCAATTTTCTTAAATAGGTACCTCCCTTTAAACTAAAATAAATAAATTACTTACCTAGAAGTACTAATAAGTCTTTCTTCCGATAGAATAGATTGCTTATGCAAATTACACTCATTTTTCATTATATGACGGCATTTTACTTTATCTAAAATGCAGTGAAAAATTTCTTATGACATGGTTGCACATTGAAAATATCTTTCCTCGACGTTTCTTAAATTTTAAGTGAGTGATTAATTCTCCATAATTTCATCTACTGTTATTAATAAGGTGCACTCAAAATTATTTTCTCTTTGACTTAGTAATTATATAATCCAAAACGATCAGTTCATCGTCAGATGCTATATTTAGCAAGAAAGTACCTAAAACGTATCGAATAAATTTTTGAATCTTCGTACTTGTAATAGCTTCTATTGTGTGCGATCTCTACGCGAGAAAACTGCGCCGATAAGCGCGAGTTACCGCTAAGGGAAAAATCTGCTTAAACTCGGTCTGTACTCTAAAGCGTGTAATTCTGGCTTAATACTTTTCTATTACAAATATCGTCAGGAATCTGTATTTTATTTTTTATACATTACGCAGCAATCTATATACCTATGTTCATTTCATTTTAATCAAAATGAACACGTTACGTAAATATAATCTTCTTCATGCCATCCTATACTTTAATTCTAGCTGTCGAATTTATATTAAATAATAAAATACCAACCCGCATCGAGTATTCTCCGAAGAGGAGTTTTTCCTTGTAGGTACCCTCTAAAAATACCGCTCATAAATTCTTCAAGGATCCGGCCCTTTGCGATGTTAGAATCGAAATAAAATATTTGTGTACGTATTGTACGAATACTCGGGGGACCATGACCTTTCGCCAACAATTTTCTTTAAATGTAAATTATTTCCTCGGAGAATTCCACAAGAGAACCCTTGTAAAAATATGGAGACGTAATTGGAGCAACTTTGCTGCGTTATACAGAGCGTTCATGCTTCCATAACCTTTCTACGCCCTCTATACACTCAGGTCTATACCAGGTGAATCAGAACTTATCCGAAAAAATATTTGGGAATGTTCAATGCAGTAGCGGCTCGTCGTATGAAGCAACTGAGGTCAGACCTCACTGTAAAATTTGATTTTTACACTGTATATTTTAATACCCCATAATTTCCAATTACCTATTATGTTTATCAAAAATCAATATAACGGGATAAAATAAATATTGCTTCAATTGTAGCCGTAGTAAGTTATAAATAACAGATCTAACCGTTTCTAACGAAGCATATTATCAGTAGCTCAGCTTTTATCAGTAAATGAGAAATTGTATTCGCGCCATTTGTTAGTGATCCACCTATAACACTAACGTAGTTGTATAACTATTTATTTATAAAGGTTATTGCTATTAAAGAACAAAAGGTGTTTTCTTTTGTACTAAAAAAAAACACATGAAACAATAACATCAGTCTTCACAAGCACCGTACTATCTCGTTTTACACACCCCATTCGCAACACATTGTCGATAAACAACGCCGTTAGTGTCGACTAATTAATCATTAGTTTCCACATGATTGTTTTTATTGGTGTTGTACATAGTTTATCTTATCAAACACCACCAAATTATGCTCTGATTTAATAAACCGTCATTAATTTCACGCTCGCGTTCGTTGCGCTGACGTTGCCAAGATGTCAAACCAGTCACCCTTTCATAGCGACGGTAAAACACACTTGAGACCGCCTGGATGATATTTCACTTTACACGGAACTGCCTCGCTATGAGGGGGCATCAAACAGAGGGGAAACCGTATACACCGCTAAGGATATTGTGATCCATCTTCGACAATGCAAAGAGCTTGGATCGGATGAAACTAGAAGGATAAAAAAAAAGATTCATTGAAATATTGGAACGAAGACACAAATTCGTAGAGTTGAAAACGTTTTACCTGAATTACTAGACGTTAAGACAGAAAATGTGGTTTATGCACGACGGGACACACATTTTAGTTTTTCTGAATGAACGAGGCACTCAAGATCCAGGTCAACCTTGGCCACCCACATCACCCGATACGATCCTATTGATTTTTCACGACGATTTTTTGAAGACATTTAAATACATTAGTTTACAAGGCGCACGTTGAATCTGAGATGTGATAAAAGCTGCTCCTGAAATTTTGGTATGTGTTTGAACTATGATTTCACAAAGATCCGAAGCATGTATTTTGACAAAACGTGCCCATTTTCAACATTTTTTATAATAAATCAAAGTAAAGTAATTCCATTGTTAATTAATTATTTTGTTATTCTATAAATAATAATATCTCACATTACGCTGTGAAGGTGTTCAGATGCACCACCAATCCTTGAAAGAAATGACACCTTCAGAAGTCGAACAAGCTTTCCTCAGTTTGATACAGCGCTGGCCTCTGTATAAAGCAACAATATTTTACGTTATGTATAACAAAGAATTAGCGGCCCAACTTCACTTGAGACAAGCAGAGTTCTACAATTACCTCA
The DNA here is from genome assembly GCA_025584915.1 of Monochamus saltuarius. NCBI lineage: Eukaryota > Metazoa > Arthropoda > Insecta > Coleoptera > Cerambycidae > Monochamus > Monochamus saltuarius. Next base: position 10,421,091 of record CM046721.1, on the reverse strand, counting down.
ACCAATGTGACTGCATAAGAATAGAAGGATATTTATTCAAGGAAGCTAGTGAGCTTACGACTAGCCTTCAATGTTATGCAAGTTTCGTCAAATATGTGCCATGGCATATTTCAAACGCTATCCGCTATATTGTAATTTAACGTTTGAAGATATATTTGAAGATCCATATATTGATTTCGGTTCCTATTGTTGGTATTACGACTGCTACGGTCGGAACCGTTCCTCGGATAATGACGGTCCTCCGAGGCGTTCCGTAGCCGCTGCTGTAACTGGTCGCATCCCATGCTTCCAAACGTTTCGCCGCTCTTCACTGTCGGCATCTTCAGTGGTGACTTTGCAAAAGCTTCGCCGCGACTGAGGCTCAGTCGCTTTGAATATATGGACGGGCCCAGAGACACCGATAGGGGGTCTGTCCCCGCAGAGCCTAGCCCGAGAACAACCAGGGCAGGTAAAAGAATCCCGGTAATGCTAGGAATGTGCATTTTAACTCTGTTTCTGACAGCTACCAGTTACCGAGGTCACGGCACAACAACCTGGAAAATCACCATGTATCGAATTACAGCACTGGCCGTGAAAGCCTAAAAACTAGTTGACCTTATCTTTAACTGTACCTATTATTAATCCTTCGTTATGGTTGTCTGAAAAGACAAGATGTAATTCTCTAGTACCTATGTTACAGAAGAATTATAATAATTATTTATCTAGATCTTTTTAATTCATCATTATAATTTAAAAGCATATGTTAATACTTTATTACATTGATGTTAATTGGCCTTCTCAATTTTTTAGGATTAATGTTAGTACTTCTCACAAATTTATATTATTTTGTGTAATACTGTTATTGGGCATTGAATTGCGTGATGGGTTACCCATGTCTATATTCAACCAATTCTTGTTCCTAATATTTTGATTAAAATTAGATGGATGTTTAATCTTAAAAAACAACTATATATTTTTACATAGATATACTTTCCGAATGCAATTGTGAACCTAGTCAACGTTTCTATACAGGGCAATTGGTTTCATTCAGATTATATTTTGCTGTGTTTCTTGTTTGACTTTCGAATTCACATTCAAGTAAATGAAGCAACGTGGGATGCTACTGACATATTCCCCTGCTGAAACACTAATCATTTCCAGTTTTCCGCTTAGGTTAATTATTCCATCAAATCGTAGGCAGGAGCATTCTGCGCCTAGTTATTCTGGCGATAATCTCGCAGGAATTGAATTGCTATCAATAATTAGTAATTGCGCATCGCCCATTATCGAATTGTAAACATAGTTTGCTGACACAGGTAACCGAATTAATTGCTGGAACTGAATTATATAATTAGATCGGAATACTTTCCGTTCAAATGAGTTTCGATCAGCTGTGTGTTTCTGTTATTTTTGGAATTAAAAATAAATAATCCCTTGACAGTTCCGATACACTTGAAAGACTGTATGCATGTTTAGGGAAAAATGAGTTTTTTGTTATATAAATGTGGGGTCTTAGAACAGCCATTGTTCAGTTGCAGCGTGTCAAAAATTAAACAGTCTTTAATTTCTAAACCGCTTGAAATAATTAAACCAAATTCTGTGTGCATATTCAGCATGACAGTAGGTGTGGAACAAAAAGGTAGCTTACCCAGCTTCAAAAACTTACCAGTGAGAGAGGCCAAAAAAAATCACCCTGTATAATACTATAAATAAAATAAGTCTTCATATGCGCCATTGTATTATCTTCACTTTATGTTTCTCCACACTTTATGTAGTCCAAACCGAGAACAACATTGATTTATTATTATAGTGTGGAAGAAAAGTATGGAATCAATTCATTATTTCTAAAACAACGAACTTTCATGAAATTTCCTCGGACCCGTCGATATTGCTTTTTAAAAAGATTCTATTTTCTATACCAACGCATTTCCGACGTTCATTTGTTTTCGCGTGATGACGTCATCGAATATTTTTTTAAATAGAACCCCTATATTTTTCCATCGGATTCTTGTAGAGCTTAACTTGCTGAGTTTAAAAATATATAATTTCAACACTTTATTCCTTCAACTCTCCGAGAAAAAAAATAATAACCGATCCAATAAACGCTGCAGTTAACAGATATCAATTCTGATTAGATTTTGTTTAGCTGCCAGAAACAGTTTCTGAGGTGGTTTAATTTAATTTGTTGTTTTTGCTATCAAAAGATCTAATATTCTAACATGCAATCTAATAAAACAAAATAATAAATTAGGGGGTCAAGTTCGATTGAGGCAACCAGAATTTAATTAATTAATTAGTTACTTATTGTTCAATTGTTTTAAAAATAAAGTCCTTATTTTGTGATACTGCCGATAAATTCACTATATCCACTTTACTCTCAACCAGCCCATCACAGACACAAAGAGGAATATTCACATTTTTTCAAGCCGATTTTATTGGATCGGTTATTTTTTTTTCTCGGAAAGTTGAAGGAATAAAGTGTTGAAATTATACATTTTTGAATTCAGCAAGTTAAGCTCTACAAGAATCCGATGAAAAAATATAGGGGTTCTATTTAAAAAAATATCCAATGACGTCATCACGCGAAAACAAATGAATGTCGGAAATGTGTTGGTGTAGAAAAAATAGTCTTTTTAAAAAGCAAAATCGACGTGTCCGAGGAAATTTTATGAGACTTCGTTGTTTTAGAAATAATGAATTTATTCCATACTTTTCTTCCACACTATATATCAAAAACAAATTACTTATCCCAGTGATGATCTCTATAAACTGTCAAGAGTTTTTGATATTCGACAATTATTTACTATAAGTTTAGTTATAGAACAAAAAAAAGACGCCAACAAGATTAACATTGTTCGTAAGTATCCAACAAGGTACAAAGAGATGGCTTTACGGATGGCCTTTTACTAATAAAACGGTTATACAAAGATCTGCTTATTTCCTTGGTCCAAAAATATATAATGAAGTTCCAAATAACTTAAAACTAATAAATTTATTGCAATGTTCATAACTCATATTAAAAATGGCTATTAAATAAACTATGTATTTTTTGTTATAATGTAATTGCACTTAATTAAAACTGAAATATTGATCCGCATCTATTTTTGTTCTTATTTCTAGTCTCATATTTTGTGTCTAATTATCAAGAAAGTTTTCATAATTTTTAATAACAACTCAATAACTGTTAAATGAAAGAGAGTTAAGTATAATTCCCTTGACAAGTTCTGCTTTTGGGGTTTATATTAGTTATTGCATATGTTATATGTCACTACAGACAATCTTTTTGTCTTTGTGATATTTTTATTTGCACAGGTATTTATAAATGCGAAAATTAATTCCTACTATACATTTTAAGCAAATTTTGTTAATGAATTATTGTATTTTATAAAATTATTTCTGCATCTGCAACCAAAATACATGTTTCAGATCTTGAAATTGCAGCTCGATCATGAGTAAAAATTTCAGGAGTAGCTCTATCACAACCAACTATAATTTGTTGATGTAAGTGCTCCTCAGATTTAATGTGAACCTTATAAACTAATGTATTAAACTGTCCCCAAACAAAAAAAATCAATAGGGTTCATATCGGGTGATCTGGATGGCCAAGATTGACCAACGTTTTCAAGAAAATGTCTGTAGGAGACATCGGTGCAAGATCTTGGTAGAAAGTAAGACCCACAAGAAACTTTCCAGTAATACATTTAATGAAAACTGATGTTGAAATCGAATTTCCATTATGGCATTGGGGATTTCATCAAACCAAACGCATTTATTGTAGAAGTTCATTATAGCATCTCTGGAAAAAATAACTTTGTCGGTAAACAAAATGACAACGTTAAAGTCACCAATTTGTTCAATTGTAGGTGAGCAGGATAATGTTGCGGCAGTAAGGCTTAAACCCTTTTAATTCATATTAACATGTGCAGCAATCTTCCTAGCATATATGTATAAGTATTTGAGTCTTCTTCAGTTTCGTGTAGAATAGCTTCTTCTAAGTCAGGCGTTCTAACACTCAAAAGTGTTCCAGTAATTGGACTTTTCTGAAATGAGCCTGACTGAAAGACGTTGAAAAACATTTCTTAACATTCTTGAATTTGGTGTTGGAAATATTTCCATATAAATTCGCCTAGCCTCAGTAACATTTCCATCTGCAAGGCCACAAATGGAAACCATATTGGTTATTTCAGCATGGATCGGTCAGTGGTCGCGCGGTTTAAGGCGTTGGTACTTGAATCGAGGTGACTAGACGGAGTTGGTTCGAGCCCAGCTGCCGGTAGACCGTATATAAGCTATATTCGTGGAGAGGATTGGCACCCTCTCTGTGGGTATGGTAGGGTGGAATAATGTTAGCTTGGGTCAATGTGAGAGATTGATGCCGGTTGATATTTGACTACCCCCCTAACTAATGAGGTTTTCCAGGTTTTCCTCATTCCTGCACTGAATAGTGGTTAGGGCCTACGTAGGTCGTTCCTGGGCGCAAATGCGGCCTGCCTAATAATAATATGCCGCCCCCTCTCCCGCACAAGTCTGCGACTTCTGGGCTAATCCCTGTGATTAGAATGAGGGGTAGAGATATTATATTATTATTTGAATATGCATAAGCCATTATTGAAGCTTAATCTTTTTTAAAAAATAAGTTTAAATTAATAATTCACAATATTATTTAAGATGACGGTTTCGTAATATCATTGCTTTGCATCTCTTTTTTTCAGCTTAATTTACAAAAGTTGTGCACAAAAATAAAAATGTGTATCTATTGAATTTTTTAAATGTAGATATTTCGAAAACTCTTAAAGGTATGACAAGGATTGACGTTAGTCACTAAAAGGTTCACACTGTTATAATTTTTGCTCTAGTTCAAAATAACAATATTTTGACTTAAATTATTACCAGGTGGTATGTGTATAGGCTGTACAATCAAATTAGAAACCGATATATTGTCCATTACTAACACTACATATTATTTTGTTATAATGGATTATATTAGTCTTGTTTATCTAAGTCAACTTAGCAGATAAATCTAGCAACTAATCTAGCAAATCTAGCAAATTAACCACTTACACAAATTTTAAAACAATTGTGAATAAGTACTTATATATTGGCATTCTATATACGGGGTTAACTATGACTAGAAACAAAAATTTTAATCATGTGCTCAGGGAGGCCTAACAGATAATAAAAATATATTTTCCATTCAACACTACATAATTTTAACTCGATATTTAAATGTAAAATGCAAAACCCTCTTGTCCTGCAGAAAGTCGGCGCCTATGAAGAGCATCGACTGAGATTGCTTAGATCCATAGATAAAGCCTATATAATAATAATAATAATAATAATAATAATAATATCTCTACCCCTCATTCTAATCATAGGGATTAGCCCAGAAGTCGGAGACTTGTGCGGGAGAGGGGGCGGCATATTATTATTAAGCAGGCCGCATTTGCGCCCAGGAACGACTTACGTTGGTAGGCCCTAACCACTATTCAGTGCAGGAATGAGGAAAACCTGGAAAACCGGCATCAATCTCTCACATTGACCCAAGCTAACATTATTCCACCCTACCATACCCACAGAGAGGGTGCCAATCCTCTCTATGAATATAGCTTATATACGGTCTACCGGCAGCTGGGCTCGAACCAACTCCGTCTAGTCACCTCGATTCAAGTACTAACGCCTTAAACCGCGCGACCACTGACCGATCCATATATATGTCAACAATTTTAACAGTCATCATGCGGTCGTTTTTTTGTAGCGTTTCTAAATGCAGAAATGACTAAAATTAACATTCTTATAAGTAATAATACTCGTACCTGATAGATAGTCAATCCAGTTAGCTGCAGTATTACAACCACTCACTATCGATAAAACACACTTCCCGTAAGTACAGTTAGATAAAATGCCTATATATTATAAGAAAATCGAATGAAAGTATTAGGTACCTAGCACCAGCGGCAGCCTTGTCCCATAACCTAGTAAAACAAACCGACAAACTATATGGTGGGAAAATATCTGTACCCGATACAAATTCCTTTAGTTAATAATTATGAAATGTTTAAATTTTAAAAAGGCACCAAAAACTGAAGAACTCAAAACTATAACGTGAACACAGGAATTAAATTATGAGATAGCAGCGAATTTCACCGTTGTGTTGCTGGTTGTCTACTCTGATTCTGTAAACGTCAACGTATTCATTTGTTCGTATGACGTAAGCGGTCTGAATTCTTGTCGCGAGTATAGTTAATCCTGTATAAAAATTGGTTTAAGGGTTAAGTAAGGACACAGAACAATTCAAAATTGTCTTGGCAGCATCGTATAAACAAGACACTTGAATAGCTGCATTGTATAGACTACTAATTCCCCTTTCTATTTGGAATATTCATCCGTTCCAAGTCTAGCACAATGCAACATCGCCAGAAGCGGATCCCATTGTGCTTTACACACGGATCTTGGAGTTAAACAAGTGAATCCGAAATGCCCCCGGCGAGTATCCATCAGATATCAATGCGTAATTCGATTCGTGCGGCGAAGGGTGAAACTTGGCCTTCAGTGAAGTTTGTACGGTCTTAGCGACCCTCCCGCTAACAGCCCCAGATTCAAGATTGAGGAGTAATAAAGGAACCGGGGATTAGGAAAAATGATTTTGCCGATAAGAGGATCAAATTGAAATTAAGTAAAATTTGATGCGCGATCGTTGAAGTCTTACAGGTTTCGTTCGATTTTTTTCACGACATTTGGAGTGGGTAAAATTTTATTTTGTCGTAGAAATAAATCCAAGTATTCTTATTCGACAGACGAATAATTGTACTCAGTTAAAAAACATATTCAAATAACTGATATTATTATAATAAGCACTTAAAAATAATATACAGTGTGTTTCAGAACTTTTCCCATTTTTCTTTATACATTTTTACTCTGTGGACAGAAGCCCCAACCAGCGTTGAATTACACCCACATTATCTACCCATATATTCCTTATTATTAGCTGGTTGGGGCTTTTGTCCACAGAGTAGTTAGTTTATTAATACCTAAAAATAAATAAACACTTTTACATAAAGGGTACACATTATTCAAGTAGATATGTCATATTTAATTCATTGACAGGCTGTCACTTTTTCCATTGTCGATTTTTAACTTCAAATAATTTTAATTTTTATAATAATTTTTATAGTTAGATATTTGACTCAACTTAAAGGAGGCCACCTGAAGAAGCAATCCTAAAAATGCAGAAATAGATCAGATCTCATCTATTGTGGTTGAATTGTCGTGCCCACCTAGTGAAGTTAGATATTTATAGAGTGTTTGCATTAAAACTGGTTAGTAAATTTAGATAGATTAATTTCTTTAGATAATTATTGAATAAAGCTTTGTCTGTGAAATTGTTCATTAGCATACCTAGATGTTTGGTATCAGAGAACATACATATGACTTCATTGATAGCAACTGTAGGAGATTTGATTTATATTAGCTTAAAATACCTTTCTAATTCAGTAAAAAAATTATACCAAAAACTTTGGAAATATGTGCACCCTTAAATAAGAAGTCGATATCACCAAAATAACTATAATAATGTCACAGAATTTGTCCCGCTTGTACCCAATGCGACGACTGTGGTATCGTGAAACGCTAGATTGCCCCCATTGCCCCTACACGATTCTGGTGTATCGAGGCGCGACTGGAAACTTGAGAATCGACAAGAATCGTTCGAGACATGGATCTAGAGATGCTAGAAAGTACCTGGATTATTAATTTTGTATATAAAAGAATAATAAACGGCCGAGTCAGTCAGTCTTGAATTAGAGAGTTATTTGGACATTTCGGAGAGATCAATTAGAATTCAGAGCGATTAAGATAGTGATAAATTAAATTGTGGTTAGTTGAGTTGTAATTAGTATTCGGTAGTGTACAGAGTGTTAATAAATATTAGTAAAAATTAACTGTTTGTTTTTCTGGTAAAGGAAAAAGTCGGGTTATGAAACCCGTGATAATAAAAATCTAATAGATTTCGTGTAAAAAATGACAGCTTTTAATATATAATAATTATTATTATTACTTAAATCTGCCTTTAGCAACAGAAAGAGGCCTATTCAAGCATATTAACATGTTTGTGGTGTAGTACTAAACCAATAGTTGGAAAGATTAATATCGAAGACAAAACAGCTTTTAACTAAATTTCAGCACTTTGTCAACAACAAATGTTTATTATCCAACGCAAACATGGCCAACTAGTGATTACGTAATCAAATTCGCTTAATAATAAACAACGTTTAATGGATTAATTATTGAATGATTCAGCAGAGCAATTAGCACGTGTCCGGTGTACCATATCTAATTCATGGGGCTTACAGAGAAATTTTAATTCGGCGCACCGCCGCCTCTTGCCACCCGTAAATTTTTCATGGCCCGCTCTTAAACTAACCATAACTGATCCTAGTAGTAAGCCGCAGTAAATATTTCACCGCTTCTTCGGGGAGCCTTCCGAAGGAGCGTATTGTGCTGAAATAATTATTTTATCTCCGACAATGGGTTTTCGGGGGATAGTTTACGCCGGGCCGCGTAAATTTTGCATCATCTAATTAGGGGTAGAACGGAGGAGGCCAGTGGCGATACGAGTCTAAGGGTAGTAAAAATCGATAAAGTATAAAGGTTTTCTTGATTTATCCTAAACCAGTTGAAAAACGTTTATTAAAATATATGTAGAAATACTGATCCAAAAAATCTATAAATGATACTGGAGGTAACAACTACTCTGCGGACTAATGCCGCCACCGGCATTGAATTACACCTGCAGTATCTGTGTCAAAAGCCAACAACTTTTGCGGGCCACAAAACCAGACATAGACCGGTTTCTGGCTTATTAGTCCTCATCAGTATGCCATAGGTGAGATAAGACAAGACAATTGAACTGCCTGTTCAGATATACAGGGTGTGGATAAATATTGATATAACATTTTCTTGTCTCGAATTGGTCAAATTGTTCCTAGTAGGCTTTGAAAAGCTATCTGCCAGTTTATTTGACACACAATACATGTTTTTAAAAAAATGAAGTAGTATTAATAGGCTAAAATTCAAAAATTTACAAATAATTACATTACTGATATGCATTTTAAAAGTATTTTAATATGTTAAAACGCTTGAAAACACCTTTAATATGTGTCAAATAAGTCGACAGTATTTTCTCAAAGTCCCCTAGTAGGTTATTGCCTATTTATAGTTTCCATCTTAAACTTTTGAGGTATGTCACAAAATGTTTAAATTGAATACTAGAAAACAGAGCAGTTTATCGGATTGAAATAGGAGTACCTTCTTTATGTAAAATAGAGCAGAATTTTTAATTTTTTGATCTGAGGACGAAAATCTTGATACAAGTAAGTTAGAGCAATATTTACCCACTGACCCCCCAGTTTGGCACGCCTATGGCCGATTATGAGGAATTATTTTCAGAACATTAGATTTGCGATCAAATTGTGAATCTGAATTGCAAATTTGATTACTTTATCCTGATCCCTGGAAATATTTGGGAAAAATCAAATTTTGAAGTCCCCATTTAAGAGGCCATATCTCCGTTAGGATTGAAATAGTAGAGTACTTATAATTATATAACTTTTTTTCTTATTTTTGATCGTAGATTCCACAATTAATTTTTGGCAGGCTAATTTTAAGACACCCTGTATAATCAATGATCGTACATAATTACTTGTTTTCCTCGTAAAGGTCATGACATTGCACTTGCTTACGTTTAACGGAAGATCGTTTTCACAACACCCATTGTTCATCTCTAAAAGACACTGATTTAGGCGATTCTCAATTGAGTAAATTTTAAGAAATATTTTGATATCATCGTATGATAAATATCTAACGTTGTACTTAATAAATATATTAGTAATGTTATCAATAAAGATATTAAGTAACAATGGTCCAAGAATTGAGCATTGTGGAACACCTGCAAAAACTTGTATTGCACAAACTGTAATCTATTCTCCATATACGATTTCATAAGATTTGTGAAACTGCGATGTACAGATGCTTCATATAAACGCATTAGCAATATAGAGTGGTTCAGCTTGTCAAAGACGATTTATATGTGAACATACATATGAAGGAACAGCCAGTTCAATTGTCGGTTTTCTCACCTATGGAATACTGAAGCCCGAAACCGGTCTATGCCTGGGGTGTGGTCGACAAGGCTTCTTGGCTGTTCACACAGATACTACAGACGTAATTCAATGCCGGTCGGGGCATTAGTATGCGGAATAGTTGTTACCTGCAGTTTTTCATGGCGCGTTGCCCAGGGCGAGAGGTCTGCGTTAAGTACCTGCTGCAATTTAAAATTTGACAAGATAGCAAGTTCCTGAAGCGAAAACAACAGTATCTAGATTTTTACGTTTACTTTAGATCTATTCTCTGAAGCTATTTATTTGTGGCATAATTCTAGTTTTTCTTTAGTCTAATTGGGTATTTTGCCACAGTTCTAACAAAATATAGATTAATTGAATAAACCCTTGATGCAAAAGAATCCGTCAAGGTTTATTTTTGAAACTAAGTTCACCTAACCAAAGAATCTCATACCAAAAAAAGCAGATAAGTAGAAAATAACACAAATCACATCAATTAATCTTTATATTTTCAGAACAGTGGCAAAATACCCTATTAGACTAACTCAACCATACTTAAAAGCTAATTTAATACGAGAAAGAGAAGGAAAAACTGCAACAAAATAAGTAAAAAATAATCGAGGAAAAAGGGCTAGCTACTAAAACTGATTGCGACAGATCAAATCAATTTTTATATTCTTTTGTGTAAGAATCATGTTTTAAATTAAAAAAAAAATTGCTATAAACATTACATTAACTACATTATTAATAGAAATAAAAAATTAATTAGTTTGAAAGTTTGGGAAAATCATCAAATAGTTAAAGAATTGTTACTTAAATGAACTAGAGCAATTTCAAATAATCTTGTATTCGTATTTTCTAATTTACCTATCAATAATGATTAAGAAAAAACGTTTATGCTGCCAGCCTACCTGCCTCACTAGTTATAAACGCCACGAGCCGCCACTGCAGGCCAACATGCTGCTACTTCTCTAAAAAAGCATGTTTTGTTACACAAAGTTTGTTCTAGCTGAAACATCTGATTATAACCTGTTAGCTGCAGCAGTGTTTTACCTTTACGGTTCTCAGAGCAACGTAATAACTTTTTTATTTCCTCGGGTGTGACCCCGTATTGACCCACATAAATCCACCGCGCTTCATCCTCACCCCCCAGGCAAAAGTTAAGCCATATTTTAATTTCCTCCCGCAAATTCCCAGCCAAAGATGCATTACGTTAGCGTTAATCTTAAGTTTCAGTGAGGAAGAGTTACGGTCTATCGCCACTAGGTACCTGTATATTCCAGAGTTTATGTTGAACAAAATCGAAAAGGTTGCTGGTTCATATTGCAGTATATCTTTTTTTTTTCAATAATTGAATATGAATTACAATATTCCCGTTTGATCCAAAATGGCGGTTTCACAAGTTATTTATTCAGCAAGTGGGATATAAACATTATTATCTTTATTGAATTATTTTTTTCTCGTGATTATTGCGAGATATCATCTAAATATGAGTCCAAGCAATAATTTGCCATCAGATATTGAGAATGAAGCTTTCGGTATTTCTAATGAAGCAAAAATCCAGAGGGAACAAACCTAAAAATTGAAGGTATTATCAATGAAGAAGATATCCAGATTTTTAATGATGATGATGTAGACGATGATGAATTTTTGCTCATGGCGTCTATATTACAAATAAATATACTTTACAAATGTACAGTAATGTAAATCTAAATATCACGAGCTTGTAGCATATTTTTTTACCTTAACTGTACCTTTCAGAAGTTACAGCTTGTTGAAAAGCTTCCATTTTAGTCGCAGAAGTGATACGCATGGAACAGAATGTGTCAGTCTTAGCTATTGTATTCGACAGTAATACCCACAACTCTTGGAGTATTTATCAGTTCGGAATATTATAATTCGTTATGTTTTTATTAAAGGAATATGTTGTAACAGTATCTAAATATTTATTTTCGAGTGAAGTACATGTGAAAGATGAAGGACTATGCTTCCAAGTCATGGTACCCAATACCAAGACAAAAGTGTAGAGAGTTTTGTAACGTCTATAAGTATTAATGGCATCAATTTAGTAGAACTGGTAAGAACATTCGTAAAATTAAGAAATGAAAACTGTGATCATGTTCGCTTCTTTAATCGATATAGAGCTGGTAAATGTACCAAACAACCATTTGGTATAAATATTGTTGGCAATGTGCCATAACTGATTGTATGACTTCTTAAACTACCTAATCCAAATGCGTATACTCGACACTGTTTTCGACGATCCTCAACCTTCCTTCAAGCAAATCCTTAAGCATATCAGAACATTATAATGTCAATGTATTTAATAGATGAGTTTTCATACACATTTGGAAAGTGAGGATCTTGATGGTGAATTGTGTTTTGCCGCTTGCGTGTATTTGTGTCATGCTACACGCATACTTCCACTACAGCGTGCTTCCACTGTTCGCATAAGGCAGTGTTGCCAGGTGGGAAAAATTCAGTGCATGAGAATAATTTCAAAATAGCATGAGGTTTGGAGAAAAAAGCATGAGATGGCTTAATTTATCAAAAAACACCTCTTGACAGCTTAATTTTTAATTACTTTTGTAATGCCATTTTTATTTAATTTAAAAGCATTATGTTATGCTATTTTATCATAATATTACATTGTAAGTAGGTACTTACAGGAACTTACTTAAAAGTTATTAACCACGTAACCTTTCTAATTTATTTTATTGTTAGGCCGGGCGAACGTTGAGGCGCAGTTGACGTGACGCAGGGTGACTCACGGGTCGTAAAATCTGTTGTTTCCAGAAAATGTAGGTACCCTTATGGCATGGAGTTAAGAATCACTGCAATACAGCGTGAATACAGCACACACACCGCATATCCGTCGACTGTCATACCCGTTTATGTATTCATTGCTAATTATTAAGAGAGCAGTCTACTATAAAGGACATTTCAAGTACCTACCCAAATATTGTAGATACCTACCTCTATCTATTCAATTTTGCCCTCGATTTTGCCTTTATTTCTCGTTAGGTCTTTGTTTTGCTAGATTTCAAAGAGTAAGTTTAATAATTTTATTATTTCTTTTTGTGTCTATTAAAAAGCATGAAATTTTGTAATCAAAATATAAGAGCATGAGATTTCCTCAGAATGCATGAGATCTCATGCAAAAGCATGAGACCTGGCAACATTAGCAGCAGGTGACCGGATTGAGGTCTGTAATCTGTGAGGATACCGGTTTTTTTTTTGTGCGGCTCTCGTTAGCTCTCGCCATCGGCCGTTATCGGAGATTGTAGACGCGCTAAATGGACATTCAAAATTTAAACATCTTATTCACGCCGTGTTTTATTCGTTACTCTTTCCAAATAAATTAATACACGTCAGCATTTTAAATGCAATAAAAGGACTTTGAGAAGAATAGGGCAGATATACAAATAAAATTTAGTTTTCTATTATACTACTAAATAGCTATACTTAGCGCCGTTTATACTTCGTACCTTCCCTGGGATGAAGCGGCAATTTCTACTTTCTCTGTAAAGATCCGCAATTTCCGATTCTGTATGATCTTAAATATTTTACTTATTTAATAAATGTCTAATTCGAGTCTAATTTAGCTCACAGTGGCAGTATCAGTATCGCACGGAGTTGTTACCTAATAAATTAAAAAAAAAACACATGTGGGATAATGTAAGTCATTATGACATTCGGAACAGTGTCAAATAATAGTTATTTTAACAGTTGTCGATAAATATTTTTTCTATTTCAAACGTGTATTACGACAAAATAATAAAAGCTGCAATATTTATATAATTTTCAAGCACCTGCATATTATTTGTGCTTTCCGAAAAAAATATACCTATTGAAAAACATTCTAATACGTTTTTTGAAAATGGTAGTAGACGTTGAATTGTAAGAAGAACCATAATTTTGGACTGGCAATTTTTAAGATTTCTAACATTTGTTGTATACGCACTCCACAATAGAATTGTAAAAAATGTCACATAAATTAAGTAACAAATTTTGAAATTGTTTTCGACCTGCGTTTAATGATGTAAAGAATCTTGATTAACTTAATTAGTTTTCGATGTACAAAAAATTTCACAATTTGGCATAAATATCGTCTCATAAACCGAGAAACTAAAAGTTAAAATAAGTGTAACAAAATAAAACAGTGACATATTTGAGGAACATTGCCATTGTTTCTTTACCTGTCTACCATCCTCCTGGAATACTATAGCAGGTGTCTACATAACTAGATCAATGTCAGATGTCATTAACACTGAGAAATACTGAAACTAATAAAACGTGATATAGAAAATTGTTTTTATAAAATTATTTTCCATTGCAGTTACGCTCTATGTCACTCGTTACTTCATAGAATTAGTTTAAAAAGGTACCAACTGGCGTCACTGGTAAGCGCACTGATAAACTGAGTTCGGGTATTGGAGCGACGACGTAGACAATAATTTAAGTACAAATGCAAATTTGCACCATTTTTGGAACAGGGAAGTACTTATGGAAACAGGGTCAAATTTACCCCCATCGTGATTTTATAATTTTACAAGGACGCCTGAGTAATGTATTTTAACAAATATTTGGTAGAATTTACTTGCAATAATTTCATAAATTGCAGTGTAAATATATTAAAATCTGGATCAGTTACTATATGATGTAGATTTTTATTTTAAATTAGTGACATCGCTAAATTTTAATTGGTAAGAGTGATAATTAACAGTGATTGATTTTAAGAACCTTGTAATAAAAAATAAGACTATGTGTGAAAACAATGTAGAGAATTTCCTACAAATTAGGAACATTTTGAAATACATTAATGGGTTTGTTTTGGATCTACATTTTAATAATCCTAGAACGGTTCTCTCTTGATAGTTCCTTTTAACGAAATGGTCAGTTATTTTGAACAGTTCTAGAACCGTTTGTTAGCGGAACGAAAACAAACCTAATATATTTACATACATAAATAAAAAATCATTTATATAAAGATAGATATTTAATCCAACTACTATATCAAGGACAACAGTATATTTCAAAGCATGTGTCTAAGAAAATGTATGTAGGAAAATACACAAAAGGCACATACACTATTACACTATACATTATACAATTTGTTTTAACTGTCAACATTATGAACGCGAGTTACGACTTACATACGTATTGGATAGCAAACGGCGGTTATAGTTGGGAAGGGAATAGAGTTTATCAGTTCTAAGTTAAATTTTAAACTCAATTTGGTAATTTACTTTTGAAGTCGATTTCTTGTTGTGTTAATAATTTGAAAAATCCGTGAAATACCGCTTTAGGCGATTAAAATATCATAAATAGACTCATTAAATACTTCAGTAAGCCATAAAATTGCAGCAGGTCCGAGAAAGGGCTTCATGAAGCCATTAACGCAATCAACTTATTAGATCCCGAGCGTTAATGGAAAATAAACCGGGTCCAGGAGAAGAAACTCAAGGCGGCGGCCGGAGAGGCCGTTAACTGGGATCGATTGTGGACATAAGAAGCAGGAAACAGGACGGCGTACACACAATTAATCAACAAAGGATGTGCCCGGAGGCTGGAGCCCTCTCCAAGTTGTTAGCCGGCCACCAAATAATGCACTCGGTTGCGGAACTATTCTCCCAGAATCACTTTATAGTTCTTCGGCCGCATGCCTCGGCGGTTAGGGCCATGTTATTGTTGGCCGTAATGACCTTAAGTTTGGGGCAAGGGGCTGCGGCGGCGGCGCGCTCTCCTAAAAATGAGAGAAATAAGCTTCCTTGCAGGCAGAACATATGGGAGTAATTGTCCCACGTAATTCGATCCTTGCAACCCATTTGGCCGACCCGGGACGTTCCGTCGTTCCTGTACAGGGTGGACCTCAAATCGGTAAATACAAAAAATATTGTTTTACTACTCACAAAAATCTGTAATAGTGTTTCGATAGAATCACACTCATCGCAATAGGCAACCCCATAGTACATACAATTCATTTTCGGCTTTTTGTACGTTCGACATAAGGTTTTTCTCAGATCTTTAGTCAGTCTTTCAATGCATCAGTTAACACCGTCATCAATTGCCCTAATTCACTTATTCATATTTTTGTCTCGATTCGTTGCATGTTCCTAGCTTGTCAGGCTCTGAGGTACTATGTGCCCTTAACGGTTAAAACCTAAACTTATTCGAGGTCCTGATGGTATACCGGCTTCGTTTATTAGAGACTGCGCCCATGCACTTATTACCGCTATTTTTAATTTATCGGTAACTAAGTACTAGCGTTTTTCCTGATATTCCTAATCAGAACGTCATTAATAAACTGACAAGGTAGGTCAACTTCTGCAACATTGTCCTTCTCTTAAAGCTGGTCGTCCTATAACGTTACTCCAACCTTCTTTATTTAACGTACAAGCACTACAGTGTCGACAACATTCTTTTACTTTGGAACGACTTCCAAGTCTATAAAATCGCTCTCTTTGTTAAAAGTTTTATTTATTCATATATGGACACTATCAAGACCACGATGAAGATCTTCAAGAACTTGAACTTCAAGTTTGACAAATTCTTTATTTGCCATTAGGACTCTTCAATATTTACACGTTTTTAATCTTTCACTGGAAGATTGCACCAAATTCTAAATCTTCCCTGTTCTATAGCAATAATTCTGTTATTCAGACTCTGCAACATAATTCTCTAGCACAAAAATTTGTCTTTTTCTCTTGCTTCATTTCATCCAGTTGAAGTTACTATGTTGTGTTGTAAATTTTCTTCTACTGATGATTTTTCTCTATTCATTTCAACCGGGTTTCCAACTTGTTTTTATCGGTATTTAACTTCCGCAGCAACTAACGTTTATGTTTCAAGTTTTTCAACAGTTCCTCTTTGTGTTTAACCCACTGAGCTTCTTTTTGTCTCATTTGATCCTGAATTAATTCTATCTAGTTAAAGATAGACAATTCGACATTAGTAAGTTCCAAAGTTTTATTCTGGTTGTCCAGATCAAACACTGCCTTCTGCTTTTCTAGTTCGTGATTCAATTTTAATAATTGGTTGTTCTGTGTACCAATACTGTAACTCAGTTCTGGCTGGACTGTTTTGTTGCATTCTCTCCAATTAATTGTCAGGCTCTCTGTGATCTTGATTGAATATATTTCTAAGACATTAATTCCTGAGATGTTCCTTTGCTCCATAGTCTTCACTTCTTGTATATGGTAAAATCAACATGATCTCGTCCTTTATAGAAGTTATCCAGTAAATTTTACACAAACTCTTCTACATTCTTTAAGTATTCCTTAATTTCATTTTTACCTCTATGTTGCCTTAGCCTCGAAATATTTCACGTAGAAAAACGAACTTTATTGTCACTACTTGATTACAAAATAAATATCCTTCAAACAATTATTCACAACTGTCAAACCCTTCCTTCACTTGACACTAGTGTTCGGTTTCTCAAAATAAACTGATCTACGGAGGCAAAGCCGATCCGCTTATATATATTTTTTAGGGTTCTCGAAGTTGCACGGTCTCAACAACGCATTTAGAACCAAATCGCATATAATCTGAAATGGTCTAGAAAACGTCAAAATAAAGGTATTATAAAAATTATAAATTTGACTGCAATCAGGAACGTAATTAATAAACTAAAAAGGCAGGTTAGCTCACGTAATAATATTTTTAAAGAAAATAAGATTAGGAATTGAAATTACAGATTTTAAATCAATAAACTTTATTAATAAATATATTTAATTTAATTATTAATTAAAAAGTGACTAAAATACATATTACATTTATTGAGCATTTTAAAGATTATCATACAATGAGACTAACTATTTGAAACAGAAATAATTTAGTATTTTGAAATTAAACTAGCAAAAAAAATATGTTTGCGTGTGTACAGCATTCACAATGACTACAATAGCAATATGGGCCACGCAACTAACGGAGCTCATATAACATGAAGAGGAATTTGAAACAGTCTAGGAATTATACCTACGTCTCCATACATAATATAACATCTTTCTACATCCACGGAGGTGGTGGAAGGGTTTGGATCACGATTTACGACACCCAAAAAGAAAGGGAGGTAAGAAGCAGTGAAAAAGTTTATCGATTTTGTTTGTTTTATTTAACGCGTACAGTAGTCAATAAGGTAAAATAACAACATATTTTCTTTATTCCAACAATTTAACATTGGAATAATGGAATTATAACTCATTGGAATTTTCTGGATAAATATTGTTTGGGTCCTAATTGCTGAATGCTTTTCATTCTTGAATGAGAATCTTTCATTTTCAAACGGAAAGAAAGCAATTTGCAGCAGAGCTAAATATAACTTTATGAACCCTTGACAATCACTTGTTCAATTATTATTATGTACATAAATGTTTAGGTAGGTACTAGGGTTAATGGCAATTCGTGTAATTCATAAAAAGTACCAATATTGTTTTAAAGTGTGTACGAACATAGTGACAAACATTTCTTAATGCATTTAATAATTTTTTCTCAATATTTCATTGAAGCAAATGTTGTAAAATTAAATAGTTTTAAAATTATACGTAGAAAATGGTGCTATGCTATGTTAAAGATATACAGGGTGTCTGTGATAAGTTGGGAAATCTTGGAACTGGAGATATTGGTCACCAAAATAAGTCAATTTAGCCAAATATGACTTATCCTAATGTTGCTAGTTTTAAAAATTCAGTACGTTTAAACTAGAATTTAATTTTGAAATGTCTCAATAATTTTCAAACCTGTCGGAGTATTAAAAAAAAAATTGGCACATTTATGTATTTTGGCACGGTAAATAAGAATGTTTAACTAATTTTGACATCAGTCGAGGGCTAGTAAAGGGCGCCACTTATGGCACATCACATTTCTTTTAAATGGCAGAACTCTTTTGCAGCTTAGTGTATCCATCTGACTATAGAAACAATCGATTTTCCTGCCTGTTGTATCTGAAAAAAGGTATACCCTGTTGAAGTCGTTAGGAGTAACAGTTTTCGAAATAATCCTATCTGAATTACTCAGTGCACCGATTGAAAACTGTTGTCGTTCAGAACCGTAAATTATGGAGACGTGCAAAATTTCAAGAAGATCGGCGAATTTTGATTTTGAAACCATTTTTCAACAAAGCACAAAGTTTTTATCAAAGCAGGCCGATCTTTTTGAAATTTTGCACGTCTCCGTTCTGAACAACTTTTTTATAGAAAAGGCACTTTACCTGAAACGATAACAATTTTCAATCGCTGCACTGAATATTTCAAATACGATTAATTCAAAAATGGTTACTCCTAACGACTTCAACAAGGTATACCTTTGTCAGAAGTAACAGGTAGGAGAATCGATTGTTTCAATAGACAGATGGATACACTAAACAGCAAAAAAGTTCTGCCATTTAAAAGAAACATGCTGTGCTATAAGTGGCGCCCTCTACTAGTGACGTCAAAATTAGTTAAACATTCTTATTTGCCGTACCAAAAAAACATAATTGTGGCAATTTTTTAATACTCCGACAGATTTGAAAGTTATTGAGACATTTCAAAATAAAATTCTAGTTTAAACGCTCTGAATTTTTAAACCTAGCAACATTAGGATGTCATATTTGGCTAAATCGACTTATTTTGGTGACCAGTATCTCCAGTTCCGAGATTTCCCAATCTATCACAGACACCCTGTATATCTTTAACATAGAATAGCTATATTTGTGGTGATTTTCTTTCAGGCGTTGATATTGCTATTTCTTTTCTACGTAGGCGTGTCAAATTTTCATCTTAATAAATATTACCGCAGTTTGCTTGTGTGTGATTTATTATTCGTACAATTATTGAGAAATTTCAGAATAAAACTTAAACTGTGAACACTCTGTATTTCTTAAACCAGCAACATTCGTCTAAGGTAAAATGAGCACAAACATAATAATTTGGTCCAGCTTAGTGTTGACCCATTTTCTCTGACTCACCCTGTATATGGCTTAAATACTATTCATATCCAGCTCTGATCATAAGCTATATGTTTTCAAATTCTACATTGTATACCCTTTCCAAAATACAATAATAATGTTTAATTTGAAACAAGAAAATTGATTCGAATATATTGAAAGCATTCGGAAATTCTCTTTGTAGTAATTTTCAAATATGCATCTCATTTAGGTCTCTATTTACTTTCAGTTTAAGGTTGTCGTGAGTGTTTCTCAGTTTCTTCGTAAGATTTAATCGTCATAAAACAGTTCTTCTGTTCGACTTAACCTATTTTAGTTATTTTCTTACACAGCACCTCAGTGGCGTGCATACAATAGAAGCATAAAAGCCTTGCCTACCCTAGAAAAGTTACCAATACCACCAATACACTTTTTTTGTTGAAAAAAGATATACTATCTACTATGTTCTATCCTGTCTCAGTCCTCTTAAAACTCATAATAATATAATTATTAAATTATACACCTCTCACCACTGGCGCAAGAGGTAATTTTATTTTTAAGTTTCTCAATGACGCTCAGCGCGCACTGCTCTACTGTGGATAAGCATCGTATTTAAAAAGAAAGCAAAGCAGTTTCAGCCGATTAATACAAATTCATATGGAACGTTAAAGCACTGCTTGCTTGGCGGTAGTCGATTTGAGTCGAGCTGACCCGACCGATAACGAAAATGCGAAAATGAAGCGAATTGGGACGGGGAAACACTTTCTTTAGAATGCACGCATTTACTTTGCAAGACTTCGAGTTGAATTATTTTTTAGTAATTTTTAATGCAATATTTATACAAACTGATATTCTTTTTAATATATTAAAATCAAAAATTGTAGAATTGGCTATTGTTTAAAAAAAAAGATTTAAAACTTTATTGATAACTTTTACAATAACTGACAAAATTTATGAAAGAACTATAACTATTTGCGGCGAGCCAACAAGAAAGCGGAATATTAATGATGTAAAGGTACATTATAAGCGAATATTTCGAGAAATATTGGACAATATCAAAATGGAAATTTCTGATCGTTATAATGAAATTAACCAGCTGCATTTTTTTCGCCTTCTTAATCTAGATTCTTTTTCGCAATACAAAGATAATTTTCCTGACAAAATATTTTCGGAGCTAAAGACAAAATATAAAGAATTTGATTTTGACAGATTACAAAAACGAGATGATTTGTTTATATTCTTCATTCGAATTTGCCGGTCTCAATGCCTATGAAATTATTAGATTTTGCGAAAAAAAAACAGAATGTGCCACGTATTTCCGCAATTTGTTACATTAGCCAAGCTTGTGACGATACCAGCTAGTGGCGCTTCGGCAGAACGATCTTTTTCCGATTTGAAACGAATTCATAGGTACCTACTTACGAAACACTCAGGAACAAGATAAATTAAGCAGTTTTTTCAATTTAAAAGGAACTTATGCAAGACCTAAAACAAAATACTAATTTTTATGATGATGTGTTAAATGAGTTTTTAAAAAATGACCGCCGTATTGACCTGATTTATAAAAAATAATTGTGTTTAATATTTTATAATCATTAATCTAATAGACTGCGTGCTCGACTGCGTGTTAAGTGTTTGTTACTCGGTTTCTTATGCAAGAAAGAATCCACTGTTTTTGTTTTAAAAATACTTAGTTTTAAGTGTAATGTCCAAATCAATTATTGACTATTATACTGACACTGACATTTCCCAATGAGAGCATATTATACCTAATGCTTGTCAAGAATAACGCCGCTTCAAAGCCGATATTTAAACGTTGGAAATGAACGTCGCATCGCAATGCCAGATTGACATTTTTGTTCTCATAGAAGAACGCTTTTGCCGTGTTAACCATTATTGGGGCGCAAGAAATATGGAAACGCCTGGAAATTTCCGAATGGATTTGGGTAAATATGTCAGCGATATGATTCGAAAACTGAAATTTAAATAAAATATACCGCCGATAGACGTAACAAGATTGTGCAAAACGTTTGAACGGAATATGAAATATGCAGCGCGGACAAAATAGGAAAAATACACGCCGCGCACATATAGCACTTGCAGTCTTCCTAACGTAACTCCGACAGATTCGGCTTAAATTGAATGGGTAGCCCGTGTGTTTGCTCTGTACGGATTCTTTGTCTATTATTTGTTCAACGTGATACATGATATTTATCTATTCGACGTCGAATCGTTCAAATTGCTGTCCAAAACGAATTGCGTTTCGCTCTTCAGTCTGTGTAAATTTAATTTCCTATTTCTGTTAGTATTTACAGTTTTCACGTTATTGTAACCTCTACGTTGACTTAGCCTTGAGATACGTCACGTAGAAAAAACAAACTTTATTCTCACTACTTGATTACACAAGAGATATCCTTCAAACAAATTTCACAACTGTCAACCTTTACTTTGACGTTTGTCACTCGCGTTCAACTTCTCAAGATAAACTGACATAAACTGAACTGAGTTCTCGAAGTTTCTGCAGTCTCGAGAACGTGTGGAGAAACAAATAGAAGGATGGATTGTTCCAGAAAACGTTAAAACAATGGTATTACAAAAATTATAAATTCTAACGCAAACAGGAACATAATTAACAAACTAATTTGACATTGTCTTTTGACTTGCCACCATAAACAAAAGAACTATTATAGACCGGTATACGCACAGTATACTTAGGCCTGTGTCCCATGCATCCGAATTCCGACGATGCGAAGATCCGAAAGCGTTCCTATTGGTTAATATACATTCAAATATTTTACCGCTCATTTTCATCCGAAAATTTTAACAATTCATACGACGTCGGAAAAAGTAGAAATAATTTTAACTTTTGTCCGATATCGTAGGTTCTTTAACCTCATTTTTTAAATTCTAAACATAGATTTGATTCTAAACATACTGTGTTTGTTGTTTGGCGGATTTACGGTAAAAAAAATGTTTTATAATGTTGAAATGCGGCGAAAAGCAAATACATTGCTTCTTCTGTGTCTTCTGCTGCGCTTAAGAAAGATTAAGAATAAACAAAGACGGTTTTGGCTGCGAGATATATTTAGAAAGAGAAAAAAGCAAGGGGCATATCATAATTTGTTGCAAAAAATGCGCTTAAGTGACCATCAAAAATATTTCAATTATCTAAGGATGTCAGGAGATACTTTCCACAAATTACTTATTATTGTTGGTCCAAGGCTGACGAAGATATATTGAAAATATATAGAAAATCTCTGGTGTTGATCCCATTTTTAGATTTTCACATAAAAGTGTGTTTTCGTTTCGTTTTCACTTCACCATGGTGAAGTGCATAGAAAATATAGTATATTTTCTATGCATTTCACTATTTATTTTATGCTTAGAACAAATTTGAAAGTCTGTTGTCATTTAAAAATGTTTCATCTTCTTCATCTTGTAATGAATTCCATGGTTCTATACTTGAATTTTATGATAATAGTTTCGGATACATGTGGATCGTATAATTATCATTCATACGAATTAAAATATTTTCGTATATCGTACATCGGAATTCGGGTGCATGGGACGCTGGCTTTAGTATACTGTGGGTATACGCTTAATCAAGTGACTGCAACGCCTAAACATTCTTAGGATGAACGATGAACTAAACCAGCTATCTAGATTTTGGAAGCTTGGGGAAGTTTGACGATTTGTTTTAAATCTGCTTGGTAAGGTTTGTTCCTGCAGCAGTTGGAAACGGTTTGAAACTATCAGAAATATTCTACCAGTTAAGTTGAGAATGAGTAGACGGACATTTCTGATAGTTTCAAACTGTTTCCAACTGCTGCAGGAATAAACCTAATGTTATTGCTGATAATACTTTCGACATACTTGCACTTTTGTATTCAATGCACACCAAAAGCAAACGCAGGGAAGTCTAAATTTTGGTTTATATTGATAGAACTCTAATACTAAACATTTGTACTAAATGATTAATTGCAGTTAATGATTTGTACTGATAATAAAAATAAATATCTAACTGCGGTATGTAGATATTAATAAATAGATGGATGAAAGAGCTCGCCCATTTATTAATTTCTTTATAAACACTGCAGATGTAGTAGATCATCCATAAAATATCAGTATTAGCGGTATTATTAAATTTTAATAAAATAAAACTGTATGTAGTAGGACTTTGCTTGGATACAACCAAGTGTGCCTATTTACCTCCAAATTTTTATTGTTTTTGAAGTAGGCACAACAATAAATTATTTTAACACAGAAACATGAAATGCGACTTACTTTAAATAGCCAGTATCAACTATAAACAGAATCGGCAATTTTGGCATGACATGTAACAAACGTCAACATTGAAACAATATGTAGTGATCTGTAATTCAATATTTCAGTAGTTCATCCTAAAAATGTTGTAGGCCGCCACAATCTCTTTAGCAGCTCCCCACCTATCGAGAGATAGTCTATAATAGTTTCATTGTCTGTGCTTGCCATCACTTAACAATTTTTTTCAGTGACAATAAAAAAAACTGGGTATAAATACGGGAAGTGACCCATCTGTCTTTGATCCATACAAAAATTATTCAGAAATATAATCATGAACAATAACGATCAAAATTAAGGGAATTAAGTAGTTGTAGAGAACGGGTTCTAATCCATTTTGGTAACCTGTCTGAAGCTGGAACTAGGTGCGCGAGCAGCAGCCATGGTGCCGACGGCTTTCAAGGTCATGTGCTGAAGTTATTGCAGGTCATCGCCATCGCCAATGACCGGAGGTTGATGAAGGAAGGATGCAAGCCATCGCCAATGGCCAGAAGGTCGTCGCCGTTGAAGATTTAGTGTGGAAGGGATTATCTGAGTACGAAAAAAAGATAGTTGCTTATTTGGAGAGTGATGGTGGCGTCAGAGGACGTGAGAGGTGCGGAAGACTTGTAAGAGACATTAATAGTCAGAAAGCCTTCATCGAAGAGGAGTTTCCCAAAGAAATTGGGTGTAAGAGAAGGTATTTGAGTAAGAAAAAAAGGCTTATGGTGGTGACGCCAGAGGGGTGGAGAATGTTGAAGAAGAGATGGATTTGTCAACAAACACCAGAAGATAGTCACCGGAGAAGGAGTTTATCAAAAAATAGGTGTTTATTGATTTTCTTACCTAAAACATGATATATCTTGTAAATGGTTGAGAATATCGAAAATATAAACGAAAAATTATCTCTCACAAATGCCCCAGCAAATTTAGCATCACTGTGAAATATAAGCCAGAAATTGGACAGTTATAAACACATACTAATTTTACAAAACGTCAACTGAATGATTACATTCTTTCCAAGGCTAATTTGACTAAACATAAACAAACCCATAGTGTGCCAAGTCGAAGCAAGCATGTTCTTTCTGGTCTCTCTCATGTTCCATTGTCATATTTCAGTGTCTCTCTATGGATGTTTCTTAGAAACGATGACAAATGTTACATATATGTTGAGGTGTATGTTTCAATGTGCATCATCAATTTTAATTTATAAATTGATACACCTTAAAATAATATTGTATTGTGTGTTTTATAGTGAAAGTGAAAGAGCAGCCCCTTATTACTGTGTATGTACCTAGTTCTCTTAAAAATCTAAAACACTCATATTTAGAAAGAAGCACTTGGTGTGGAGCAAGAATGATGTCGCATATTTTAGTATCAAACTAGTAGGTAAAAATAAGTAAGTGGTTATGTTTATATCTCATTTCATTGTTTATACTTATTCAGTTTGATACAACAGTATAAAGACAAAAATGATTATGTTTATGTTACATTTTGTACTTTTTCATATACTTTGTTCTTGTATTATCTGTCGCATTGTCATTGGTGGTAAGTAAAGTAGCTTAAGTTAGGTCTACTTTGCCATGAGTGTACGATATTATGTTTAATTATTGTTATTTTGTATGTTGCACCTTTCCTTTCTTCTTCGATAAAAATTATTACTATTATTATTATCATTTATATCAGTGAACATCAATATCCCTAAGAGTATCTTTCTAGAAACCATAGAAAAAAATCAGGGCCAATATTTGCAGACTGATGTATATCAGAGCAAGATAAATGTGCCAATGTATTATCCATTTAAGAAAATACTGGTCTCGTGAAATATTGTTTTCGTAACCAGCAACTTTTCTATTAAAACAGTGAACTGTAAAAAAACAGAAAACAATTACTTTGCGATATTTTAAAAGCAGAAATAATGTTATTGGATGAATAAGCTTCAGTAACAAGCAGCAGTAGGCGACTACTGCCAGCAGCACCAAAAGTTTTATGAATAGGAACTTTTGTAGACCCGCACATCAAAAAAAAATCTGCTGCAAATTAAAATTCCCCCGAGTGTCACGTTTGTTTTAATTTTCCGTGCAGAATAAATGCATAAAAAATAAATGGGGAAATCCATTAATTTGTGTTTTACCTGTACCTACGCGGCAGCGCGAAGCAAAATTGGATTCAGCATCACAAAGCTGCACAACTAATGAAACGGCACACGGACAGACCGGACTTTTCCTGCCGGCTTCTCTTCTAATCCGGGTAAGATTTATGTATAAACGTTAACACGATGAATTATGCAATTATGCTGCAACGCAATTAGTGCGCTTCTAGTGGCCATCTCTAATTCATCAACGCGATAATTCCCGCTGCGTGCTTTCACGGACTTGATGCATGTCGAAGACGGATCGAGAAAGGCCGTCGTTTCAGATGTTCTGATCCATAATTCTACACTGAAGAAATGATTTATGTAAATTTACCAAGATTATCATTGTTTTTTTTAATGCCCATAACTGTTATGGTAATTTTACTTAAGATGTGTAAAGTTACTAATGCTCTGTAAAATTTCAGTGTAATTAAATAGATAATACATGTAAAAGTTATATGCATTTTTACCACAGAAATTACGTATACTGGTACATAATAAATTTACTAATTCTTTGTAATATTAAAATTTAGATAGATAGTAGTTAGTAGTAGATACTTAAATATTTTTGCCATGGAGAGAAGTATCTAATTATATTCCGCTTGAGATAATTTAACCAAATTCAGTGTGCATGACAGTACTACTACTGTATAAGTTAGAAAGGTTATTGCACGGTTAATACAGAAATTATTAAAGCATGCAATATATGAAAAAATTTAAAATAGGTATACAGGGTGCTTTTTAAGTAGTGGTCAAAAATCCAAAAATACGGGTTTTTTGTTATATAAATGTGAGATCTTACGTTAGATATTATCCAGCTACAGCATATCAAAAATTAAAAAAAAAAATCAGTTTTTATTTTTAATCCGCTTGAGATAATGTAACCATTTAAAAAAAAAACATTACCCGTAACCTTATTATCCCAAATAGAATACCTCATCAAGTAAGCAAATGCCTCAAAAATACCCAAAAACCACGAATTACTTCGATGGATACTCGACTCGATCTGAATACATCTGGAAAGAATTTTCTAAAGGCATACGAATGCTTTAAAGGGTTTAACAGTGCCTCCGAAAATTTTAAAACTATTTAATATATTATCTAAAAAATATGTTTGTATCTATCTATTTGCCCAAATTTCTCATATAAATATTTGCTTTCCTTATACTCGTGCATTACTTTGCCGCTCACTGTATACAGGAGTTACTAATTACTATACAGTATGCGCCAAAAGTATGGAATAAATTCAATAAAAACGAAACAATTATTTTTTGGGAAAAATCCTCGAACAGGTCGATTTTTAATTTAAAGATAGGTACATATTTTAGCGTAAAATGCGATTTTAAAATGTCATTTGTTTTCGAGTAATGACGTCATCGATTTTTTTTTAAATGGCAACTCTATATTTTTTTCCTTGATTCTGAAAGATCGTTTAATTATCTATCAGACAGTATTAAAATTTTGCCCTCTTACATCCTAAACATCCAGGAAAGTTTTCGAGTAAATGACGATTGAATCTTAGAAATTAAATTAAAAATCGACCTGTTCGAGGATTTTTTTCAAAAAATAATTGTTTCGTTTTTATTGAATTTATTCCATACTTTTGGCGCATACTGTATACTTAAATTTGAGAAATAAAGAAATAAGATTTAAGAGTAATTGTAAACTCAACAGCAAAAAAAATGAAACTGCAAATAAAAAATTGTACAGAATTTATAATTGGAAAAAGTTAACAAAATTTAATTACTTATGTACAAAATCCCAATTAGCCTGTTATAATAGATTTGTGATTTTATAAAATTATACTATAGCTATTCTGTTATTCTAACATGTATTTATTATCACTGTTAAAATTTGTATTAATATAAATGTTAATATCTATAGAACAGCAATACCCTCGTATATGCTGTGTCATAGCTAATTTCATGTAGAACTGTTGATCTGTTTTCTATTTACATTTAAATTTTACCATCGTCACAACGTATTCGCAATCGCCATTGTGTTCAAGAATTGTCTGGCAAATCTCCAAAAATATCCATTAATTACCTTCACATACCTAGTAAATACCCATTATTACCTTTATAGTACCCAAAAAATAAACGAAGTACCTAAAAAAAACGAAATAATACCAATAAATACGCACAAATACCCCAAAAAATGCAAAAAGTACCTTTAATTACCTACAGCTTGTACAGTAAAATACCCCCAGCATTAAAGCATGCCATATATGAGAAATGTGGAAGGCAAAAATTAATAGAACTACAGGGTGTTCCATAAATAGAGGTCAAAAATCCGGCGGCATATTCTATGACCAAAAACAAGGTTTTTTTTGTTATACAGGGTTAACTATGACTAAGTACAAACATTTTAATAAGGGATAGAAAAAATAAGAATTAACGAAATTTCCTTTCAAACAATTTCCAAACTTATTTATAAAGCAAAAAAAAAATTTTCGATATTATATTAAATCCTTATTTAACGCCGCCAATGCGAGAATCAGAGTAGGCAACCAGCAAGCAACCGTCATGCAACAATCGGCAGTCGGTCTAGTCGAGTCAGTGTCGCTGTCAGGTTATAATTTAATTCCTGTGTTTACGTAGTCCTGTAGTTTTATGTTCTTTTTCAGTTTTTAGTGCCTTATTTTAATTTTAAACGTTTTATAGTTAATTGATAAAGGAATATGTGTCAGGTACAGACATTTTCCCACAATATAGTTCGCCAGTTTGGTTTTCTAGGTTATGGGACAAGACTGCCGCGGGGGTTCTACTCATTCCTTTCTTCGATGTTGTTATAATACATACGCATTTCATCTAACTGTACCTACGAGGAGTGAGTTTATCGGTAGTCAGTGAAAATGTAGTTTTACCAATTTGTAACAAAATAATGAAAAACGAATGCAAAATACTGGAGCTAACTGGATTAACTGTTACCTACCTATCAGGTATTATTACTAATAAAAATGTTAGTTTTTGTCGTTTCTGCATTTAGAAACACTGCAAACGACCGCATGGTAGTAGTACATTGGTGACAGATGTAAAGTCAACTATGGATCTAAGCCATAAGCCATCTCAGTCGATACTTACCATAGGCGCCAACTTTCCGTAGGAAAAAAGGGTTTTGCCCCATTTTTTAAATATCGAGCTAAAATTCTGGAATAACTTTTTTATTGTCTTATAGGCCTCCCTGAGCACGTGGTTAAAATTTTTGTTCTTAGTCATAGTTATGCCTGTATAATAATGGGAACCAAAATAATTTATGATTCACATTCAAGATTCAAGGTTCAGGATTTGCAGTGATCTTCCTATTACCTACTTCAACTTTGTGTAGAAGAATAAGCTTCTTCCAACTGAGGCATTCTAACATTAAAAGATCTTCCACCTTTCTCAAATGAGCCTGACTCCGAAAGCCGTTGAAAAACATTTCTGAAGCTTTTTCGATTTGGAGTTGGATGATTTGTAAATCTTCCCACATAAATTCGCGTAACCTCAGTACAATTTCTATCTGCAAGGCCATAAAAGTAAATCATATTGGTCATTTCAGCATTTGAATAGGCTGTTGACGTTTAACAGGTTAATTCTGGAACATCCCATGTATACACTCAGTACACCTACTTTTAATAGTCACACATTAGTACTTTAAACATAAACATTTTCTTTGAAATTTTACAGAAATTTGTTAGAGTGTATAACGGTTACACATTAATGTTTAAGTTAATTCTACGTTCTGAAAGTACCAATTTTTGATAGTATTAGGTCATAATAAACGTTTTATGTGCATATGTGTGTTTATTGGGATATTTTTATGTTTTACGAAAATAAATGGATGATTAAATGCAAGTTTGCAGCGTATTCTATCGGCTAGCCATTTCCTATTAAATAATCATGATCGCTCTCTTCAATAAAACAAGCGTCGGTTGCAGAGACGCTTAAAAAATTGCACCTAGCCGTAAAATACGAAGTTTACATCCCCCTCATAAACCTAGACAGCGCGCCGACTGTATCCAAGTTGCAGCCAGCATCCATAATGCACTTGCCACGTATCCGAAATAATTCCGGAAATCTAATTAATTTCCGGCTGAGTGACGTGCGGAGGAGTCTACGTCCTCACCAGCCAGTTATTTCGGCTCAGCCGCCGTCTGAACTAAATATTAGAACAACTGGAATGCCTCGAACAGGGCCGCCCCCGGAGCCGATGAAATTTTAAAAAGCAATTTTGAAGAGTGTACTCGTCGAACTCCCGATCCGAACGGTCTTGACAGATTTGCTTGCGAAGCAGGACGGTAAAACCGAATTAGAAATCTATAAAACCCGTCGATGGCGCGGAATAACGCAAAAACAAAAGGTTTCTCTATCTCGATAATTGAATTCTTTAGGACGTTATCCGTGCGGTGCCGCTACGTCCAATTACAAAGACAAAAGTGTGTGTGCATGAAAATTCGATATCTTGTTTATTCCCCAGATCTCAAAACCGAAGAAGTGGCCTACAAACTGCTAGTTCCCTTCGCTCCGCATACAAACTCACGAGTGACGTTATTGGTATTAAATCTAAAATGTCAGCTATAGTTATTGCCTGCAAATCAAATTCGGCTTTTAGTTTAGAAGTATCTTTGTGTCCCGTGTAATTATTTTTGAGTTACTGCACTCTATTATTTTTCATTTCTATTTCATTATTGAATTTTCAGATTCCAAGACTTAATGCTACAAATAGCAACTTTTTTTGGATAAACAGTCACAATACAAATATCTATAAGAGTTCCCCATGCAATTAAATGAATCATGAATCATGGTTTGATATTTTATAGTGTTAACTATGACTAAGTACAAATATTTTAAGAGGGATAGAGAACATTAAGAATTAACGGTATAGCCCTTTAAATAAATTCCAAACTTATTTATAAAGCGAAAACATTAAATTCTTATTTAACGCCGCCTATGCGACACGCACGCCGCACGTTTACAGATTCAGAGTAGGCAACCAACAAGACAACGTTAAAATTCGCTGTCATGTCATGATTCAATTCCTGTGTTTACGTTGTAGTTTTGTGTTCTTCTTCCGTAGTGCCTTATTTTAATTTTAATCGTTTTGTAGTTATTAAACAAAGGCTGTTGCGTCGGGTACAGATATTTTCCCACAATATAGTTTGCTAGTTTGTTTTTCTAGGTTATGGGATAAGACTGTTGCGAATGGATTAAAAGTTTTCTATTATCTATTAGTAGCTGCCTATTCCTTTCGTTCGATTTTCTTATAATAAATAGACATTTTATCTAACTGTACCTACGGGAAGAGTGTTTTATCGGTAGTGAGTGGTTGTAATGAGTGAAAATCTAGTTTTGCCAGTTTTTTATGAAATAATGAAAAACGAATGCAAAATTCTGGAGCTAACTGGATTAACTGTTACCTATCTATCAGGTATTATTACTAATAAGAATGTTAATTTTTGTCGTTTCTGCATTTAGAAACACTGCAAAAAGCGACAGCATGGTAGTTGACATTGTTGACAGATCTAAGCTTTATCTATTGATCTAAGCCATATCAGTCGATGCTTATCATAGGCGCCGACTTTCTGCAGAAAAATAGTGTTTTGCCCCATTTTTTAAATATCGAGCTAAAATTATGGAATAATTTGTTTATTAGGCTTTTAGGCCTTTTAGCACGTGGTTAAAATTTTTGTACTTAGTCATAGTTAACCCTGTATACTGCTCAATTTGTGACATAAAAAAATATTCACTTATGAGTCTCATGAGTCTTATGTCTGTTTTTTTTTAATTATTACGTCTATTTCTTATCATTTAATTTGTGATTCAGTCATAATCTTATTAATTTGAAGAGAAGATAGGGAAATATGAATATAATTTGAATACGCTCTTCAAAAAAATAAATAAATGCATATTTACGCCAAAAAAAATAATTTCATACCATTATTTAAACTCCCTTTCAGACTGTCACTGACAGCTGCCGGCAGTACAACTCGGTGTCGGCCTGAAGCGACGTTGTCAAATTTAAATATTTTCCTATAGTACCTACTTATTGTAATACGTAAGAAATGCTATAAATTATTTTTTTTAAAGTATGCAATTTACATACTAAGTTTAAACATAAAAAATATTTAATATTGAAATTATAAAACTCCAGCGGATCAAAATAAACCATTCACATTTAATTATATAAATAGTGAACTAAAGTCCAATACTCACTAGGTTGAATTATTAAGAGATAGTGAAACGTTTTAAATACAGGCAGTAATAAAAAAACCTCCGAGCATTAACCTACCACCGTATTTAGGACAATAACCTTGTTTTTAATGTTTACTCAATGACAAGCGCTGCAGAGCTGCAGAATCTCTAAATAATAACAGAAACAAACAATAATTAAATTTTCATTTTTATAAACACTCGGTGTAATCTTGAGAATTTTATAATATTTGCCCAACCGCAGGAATCAGCGCCGACATCGGGCTGTAATCGGCACACTTGGCAACATCTGGAATAAATGCTCCCTTCTTCATCCATCAGTTATCATTTTCGTATAGCAAAGTGGTGGAGGTTGGTGAACTTCGTGTGTTTGTGTCGTCAGTGTAGTTTATAATTATAAATAAACTTTGCTATTTGACTAAATAGAAATGCAGTTCAAGTTACGTAAAGTGAAATAGTGAAAGACCGCGGTTGTTCTCTGCTAAATAGAGCCGTGAAAGAATGTATAAGACATTTTAATAGACGATGTACGTCTTACGAGTAATGGATTTGATTTTGATTCAGCGCCGACATCGGGCTGTAATCGGCACACTTGGCACAGCTAAAAAGTTGGCAATATCTGGAACAAATGCTCCCTTCTTCATCCATCAGTTATCATTTTCGTATAGCAGAGTGGTGGAGGTTGGTGAACTTCGTGTGTTTGTGTCGCCAGTGTAGTTTATAATTATTAATAAAGTTTGCTATTTGACTAAATAAAAATGCAGTTCAAGTTACGTAAAGTGATATAGTGAAAGACCGCGGTTGTTCTCTGCTAAATAGAGCCGTGGAAGAATGTATAAGACATTTTAATAGACGATGTACGTCTTACGAGTAATGGATTTGATTTTGATTCACAGTCATAATCAAATACGATTTGCATTATTTGGGCATATCAACGTACACGTTCAACTTGATTTTGAAAATAGTTGTTTTTAATGTTTTATACAAAATTATTTACTGTATAAAATTTTGCGGTGCTTTTGATCTTGCATTACGAGGACTTGATGAATGAATTTTACGTCAAAACTTGACAAAATGCTTAATAATGAATGACTGAAAAATGCAACAGTTTTTAAAGGTACCTCAAAGAATATACAAATTGCCTACATTTTAGATTGCATACAAGAAGTTTGTCATTAGAAAAAAAATCTATCACTTCACTACCGAACATGTTATTATATGTATGTCGTCCTGAGTGGCAACGCTGTTGGA
Source organism: Monochamus saltuarius (assembly GCA_025584915.1). Classification (NCBI taxonomy): domain Eukaryota; kingdom Metazoa; phylum Arthropoda; class Insecta; order Coleoptera; family Cerambycidae; genus Monochamus; species Monochamus saltuarius. The sequence goes on along the minus strand of CM046721.1, from coordinate 10,387,218 downwards.
CTTCTATACAGGGTGTTCCAGAATGATGGTCAAATATTTTACCAGTGTATTCCACAAGCCATTTCAGGGGGGATCTTTATATGAAATTTTTCATTTTGGGTCCTTATGGTTGAGATATTCGAGTCTCAAAATGGCGGAAAAAAATACTTATTTTATTTTTCCATAAAAACGGCTACACTTAGAAACTTCAATTTTGGTATACATTATCAGCTAGTCAAAAGCTATTTTGAGGTGGTGTCTATCCCTTGGCTCATGTTTCTAGAGGGCGGTAATAAGCAACCCTTAGATTTATTTCGTTCAGAACTTTTTCCTGCATTGGCCGATTTCAACAAAACTTTTTAAATACTACATATAGTTATACTACTTTTTTCCCTCTTGTATTTTTTTCATACAACCAACAGTTTGCGCGGAAAAAAAATAAAAATAGTTTTCCTTACTCTAAACATCACCGTCACCGGTTACTGATAACCGGCATATTATCGCCCTCTAGAAACATGAGCCAAGGAATAGACACCACCTCAAAATAGCTTTTGACTAGCTGATAATGTGTACCAAAATTGAAGTTTCTAAGTGTAGCCGTTTTTAAGGAAAAATAAAAAAACTATTTTTTTCCGCCATTTTGAGACTCGAATATCTCAACAACAAGGATCCAAAATGAAAAACTTCATATGAAGATCCCCCCTGAAATGGCTTGTGGAATACACTGGTAAAATATTTGACCATCATTCTGGAACATATAACTCGATCGTGTCATCAGAAAATTTGTAGCGTCGTGTTACCGGTTATTATGAGGTGATTTGTTTATCTTTGGAAAAGTCGAGTAAACATTTTTTTGATTTTCTGTCTTTATGTCTGAATACGTGGTTAAAATGAACGACGTTATAGCTTAACTACCCTATATGTATATGTATGTAATGTAAGTGATTAGATACCCATTGGACATTTATCTAAATAAATAAAGTAATAAAATCCTTATAATATTTCATAAGCATAAGTTTAAATTTGAAACTTTATATTGTCCACAGCTAAATTATTTATTTCTAATATAATATTTTTTAACGTATATTTTTCACATACATGTAATTACTTTTCTAAAGCCGGAAAGAAGTGACGAAATTTGCAAATTTAAAAAAGCCTCGCCCCGGAAACTGTAAATATATTCAAGATCCCTTTCTTATCCCTTGCACCTCCCCGTTGTTCTTCGGATTTCAAAAATTCATACGTTCCCGTCGACAAATCGACTTTATTCGATGAAAACTCCATTCGTGTTTTCATCGTGTTGCGAGGGAACTGGCACAATCCCATTTTATTTGCACGCTGAGCAGTCAAAGCACCAAATCAGCTTTGAATAAAGTTAATGTTTAGTCCATTAGGCAATGCTGATTTAGCCGTAACACCATTACGGCGTTAGCTTAGACTCACGGACGTCGCGATTCACTAGTCTAGAAGGGATAGTACGTTAGTGTTTGTTGGCGGCAATTAAATCAGGGCCGGCCAAATGGAACGGTCGGCCGCGTCTGGCAAAAATTAACCAGGTTTGAACCAGACCCACATTCCGTTGTACAATGCTCGTCACCTTAAAGTCACCACCTCTTGCGCTGCTCTCATTCTATCGCGCCCCACCACACATAAGTCCGGACCGCTTTTAAATTCAAACTGGAGTGGATCTGATGATATGTATGCATACATGCTATACGATGGCACCAAAAACTGGTGAGGCTATAAGTGGAGTTTAAAAATGATTCTATCGTGTCATTCCGTTTGCACTTTATTGCTAAAATGTAAAACCTATTTTATATTATTCCTTATTCCTTTAGAAAGCAAAATCGCCTGGTCGTCAAAAAATCGTGGTAGTTAGGGTGGTTTTCCAAAAATGTAAAAAATTTTTTGCTTAATTTAGATCTACATAACATGTTTAATCATTTCTGAAAGTTTTGTCTCAAAATTCCAAGAGGAACTATTTTATTTTTAATTTGAAATTATCTGTGCAACACGCTCTTATATGGAGTTCCTTAATATAAAACGGCTCGCGCTGAAACATCGAAATTGCAATATCATTTACACCAAGATAAGTCAAGAATGCTAATTCTAATCAAAAAAACACCTTCTATGAACGGTGTAGATTAAAGATCAAGGATTAAAATGCTTTTTATTTTTGAAAATCCGATAAATAGTTTCGTCAAAAAACTGTAAAATGTCAAAGCATGTAGTTACCACCGCGTTCTAACGCGGAGATGCGAGGATGGTTGAAATTCGCTTGGCACGCCGTTTATCTGCATGACAAAGCCGTCCTTATGTATTTTGGAGCCTAGACGGTCGCTTTTCGTTTAAAACAGTAAAAGATACACTGATATTATAGCGAGCGTTATGGTAATATAAGACACATTATTAGAATATAGTGGTTTTTAGTGTAAATAAATTAACAGTTAAATATTAATAAACAATCATAACAAATATTATTTCAAAAATCATTTTATTAATTATAGTTACCAATGTACAGCATTTAATTATGTTAAAATTTGCGAGGGTGCTTGTGGAGTAGATGTTCCGTGGTAAAATCTGCTATTTCTGTAAATAAACAAATAATAAATGGTAAATAAGAATATTGTTACAAAATTATTTTGCAGCATTTAGTCAGACTCGGAATTTTCAATATCAGATAACATATTCTGGGACGCATTTGTGATTTTTAAGTCTTTCCTTACTTTATTTGCACATGTAATTTGAGCCATACATTTGCAGGACCCAATGCAACAAATTCGTTTTGTCTTGCATGAACATTGTGGCCCGCTGCAATCTATAAAAATGTTTTCCTAAATTAATAATATACATACTTATAATAATAACTTCTTTACCTTTTTTTACAACTGCTAGTATTTAAAGCACGGTTGTTCTCCGGGTAATATTGATACTGTAGTTAAAATTAGGGATGTCCGATTTAAATCGATTTTATAAATAATCGATCTTTTCAAATGCGATTTTCGATATTTTGAATCGATTTTCTGAACAACGATTATTTGGTGAATCGATTATTTTCCATTGAGATCAGTTAAATATTTGTTATAGTGCAAACTCTCCAATCTTAATTAAAAAATCCCTATTTTCGAGGGTGCTGAACACGAATCTAAAATTAGTTCTGTGTGCTCGAGCCTAGTTTTCGAAAAAAAATTGTAACCTCTACCTATATGTATATATTACATTAGGTTGAAGTTGCAATATAACGCCTGTACCATCCTCATTTCATGACGATGAAGCTACAATTTTGAACAACTTGTTTTTGAGACTCGCACGAAACTAATTTTAGATTTATGTTCAGCAGTCTTGAAAATAGAGTAGTAGAATTGTTTGGAACTATCGGAAACCGATCTTTGCATTACGATTTTTAGGAATCGATCCTAAGCGATTCGATCTGAATCGATCCAGAAAATCGATCTTTTACAGAATCGTGCATCCCTAGTTAAAATTGGCACAGGTTTTCGTCAACAATTTTCTCCCACAATCTGTTACATTTGGCAAGGATGGTCTGGGTAACGTACTGTTTAGCCATATTTTAGTGTGGTAGTAAACACGAAGGCAATGCTGTTTTAAGCTATCTAAACTTGGAGGTAATTTGCTGATCCGCTTTGAGGACGCTAAATCCCCTCTAAGGTTTTTTATGCAATGAATATTTTCGTTGTTTATATAGAATCGCATTACAAACTTTACCATTTTATTAAAATCTTCTTCTAAATTGTCACTTATGCCAACATTACTAAGTAAATAGTAAGTAAGTAATTGTAACAAATGTTTTGTTACCATTGACCCATTTCAAAGATATACTTACGCCGAAAATTTGGATGAAGGTTGGAACCAAATAAACCGAAAGATTTTTAGCAATCCATGAATTGAAAATGAACAGTTCAATGACAAAATGCCTACCAGCGTTTCATGCGTTCACAGGTTGTGAGACAACCAGTCAGTTTGTGGAATGGGCAACAAATCATGCTGGAAAGTGTTTTTCTCACATCACTATTTACTTAGTAATGTTGGCATAAGTGACAATTTAGAAGATTTTAATAAAATGGTAAAGTTTGTAATGCGATTCTATACAAACAACGAAAATATTCATTGCATAAACGACCTTGGAGGGGTTTTAGCTTAATACAGCATTGTTTTCGTGTATACTACCAAACTAAAATATGGCTAACCAGTACCCAGACCATCCTTGCCAGATGTGGCAGATTGTGGGTAGAAAATAATTGTTGACGGAAAACCTGTACCAATTTTTAACTGCAGTATCAATATTACCCGAGAACACCCCTGCTTTTAATACTTGCAGTTGTAAACCAGGTCTAGAAATTATTCTTATAGGTATGTATATTATTAATTTAAGAAACAATTTTATAGATTGCAAGGGGCCACAATGTTCCTGCAAGAAAAAACAAATTTGTTGCATTGGGTCATGCAGATGAATGGCTCAAATTACATGTGCAAATAAAGTAAAGAAAGACTTAAAAATCACAAATGCTTCCCAGAATATGTTATCTGATAGTGAAGAAAATTCCGAGTCTGACTAAATGCTGTAAAATAATTTTGTAAGAATATTCTTATTTACCAATTATTATTTGTTTATTTACAGAAATAGAAGAATTTACCACGGAACATCGGCTCCACAAGCACCCTCGGACTATTTTAACGCAAATTTTAACATAATTAAATGCTGTAATTGGTAACTATAATTAATGAAATGATTTTTTGAAATAATATTAGTTATGAGTGTTTATTAATATTTAACTGCTATTAATTTATTTAAATAAATTTGAAAAGATATTTACAAATACCTGCTCAAGTACATAGGTACACTAAAACACTATTTTCTTATAATGTGTCTTAGATTACCATAACGCTCGCTATAATAGTGTATATTTCACTGTTTTAAACGAAAAGCGGCCGTCTAGTCTTGAACATGCATAAGGACGGCATTATCATGCAGATAAGCGGCGGGCCAAGCGAATTTCAACCATCCTCGCATCTCCGCGTTAGAACGCGGTTGTAACTACATGCTTTGACATTTTACAGTTTTTGACGAAACTATTTATTGGATTTTCAAAAATAAAAAGCATTTTAATCCTTGATCTTTAGTCTACAACGTTCGTAGAAGGTGTTTTTGATTAGAATTAGCATTCTTGACTTATCTTGGTGTAAATGATATTGCAATTTCGATGTTTCAGCGCGAGCCGTCTTATATTAAGGAACTCCATATAAGAGCGTGTTGCACGGATAATTTAAAATTAAAAATAAAATAGTTCCTCTTGGAATTTTAAGACAAAACTTTCAGAAATGATTAAACATGTTGTGTAGATCTAAATTAAGCAAAAAAAAATTTTTACAATTTTTTGGAAAACCACCCCTAACTACCCCCTGCACACCACGGTTTTTTGACGACCAGGCGATTTTGCTTTCTAAAGGCATAAGGAATGATATAAAATAGGTTTTACATTTTAGCAATCAAGTGCAAACGAAAATCTTTTCTAGAAGGAATATCTTTGCGTTTAAACTCTACTATATGAGTGCATTGTAGGATTTTATTTTCTTGATGCTGACTTGCCGCGACCGCGTCATTACTACAAAGTGTCATCCATAGCTTCATTGATGGATAAATTAATCGATTTAATTTAAAATTATCTAATTTTATGAAACCATAATGCAGGGTGTTTCATAAATATTGAGTCATAAACCACCTGATAATAGTTTAAACTAAGAATACACGTATACATGTATGTATCTGGGCTATTGTTATTATTATGGCAAATATAATAAATTGTTATTTATTATATACCTAGATTAGGTTTGTTTTTACTACCCAATCGTTAACTCAAAAAAGTTCAGCTAATTAAAAGTTTTATTAAATACTTTCGCGTGGTTACCGTCGCACAGTGTGACAAATGTAGCGGTACTTTATTCCCAGATGATATGAATAGGTCTTACAACTTATATGTTGATACCTTGTAATATTTTGGTTTGCAAAACACTATACAAATTTTTAACAAAATATATACAGCGAGAACGAGAAATGCTATATGAAAAAGTTCTCTACAGTAATAGATGTAAATATTATTTTGTTTCAACTAGTCAATTATTTGATAATTTTACAATTTTTATGGATTTTATAATTTAAGGAAATTATATGTTAGGAAATTAAAAAATAATGTATTAATCTTAGAGATTACACTATTCTAATTAAGTAATAGATATGAAGGACGGAGTCCTAAACACCAGAGCCTTCTAAATCTTCATTAGATATTTTTTAATCCGTACTAGATTTTTCTGAATCCTCATCAGATGTCCCTATAGCTATAAATAATTTAAAAAAACAATGAATAATATTTTGGTGGATATTTTGTAGTTTTCTTCGTGGGGAGTGCCTTAAAATGGCTACAAAATGATCAGAAGAGATTAAATGTAACAAGCCCAGTGCATCACAGTTTGCAAGTTGCTTTCTCTGACACAGCATAAACTAACAATTAAAAACACTGGGACATCTTTATATAAGAAAGTTCTGAAATATTTTTATTTCGAAAACTTTTCAGTAGAAATGCATTGTTAATTATGTTTTTCGTAACATACATCACGCTTGTAAATTTTATTAATGTTTTCACAACTTTATATAAAAAAACACTATGCGAAGAGCAGTAAATATTGAAAATTTATACATAGTCATATAGAGTCAAATATAGTCAAGGGTATAAAAAAAGTTGTTTTAAAAAAAATACTTTACTAGGTGTAACGGTTTTCAAGAAACTGAATTTACTGCACTCTCCCGCTGCGGTATATTTGCAGTGCAAAGGACAGCGTTTTCATTTGGCGATTAGGAGTTTGTCAGAAACATCTATACCGGTCGCCGCATTTCTCGCCGTTAAATGATCAATTTTGTAAAATATTTTTTGGTGCAGAAATTTCAAAAAATAAAACACGTCGAGCAAAAGTATTATCAAAAATAAAGTTATTGATGTTTTGTTTATTCACTATTACTATTTAAATTTTCCTGAAATAATATAACACCTTTTAAAATGCATTTGTATGACACACATTATTATGCTATTCTGACATTTTAACAATTATTTTCACATACTTATAAAGAAAAGTGAACAATCTCATACGTAGAACTATGTAAATTTATGTTATAACAATATTTACATTTACAGTTGAATTTAAAAAATACGTATTTTTAAAAGATTTCTGTACCTAAAAATTTGTCGGTTAGGCCTCTTTCTGCCGTTAACATTCCTGTTATCTGCTAAACTCTATTTTATTCATTTCTTAAATGTCTAAAATTACTTGTATTATATTTTATTTATACCTATATTATCATTGTGTTAAATATATGAGTATAGGTTGATTCACGGCAAAGTGTCGTTAGGAGTTTTCAGAGTTGTAGTGATTTTTTTTTAATTTGATACCCTACATAATCCAATATGACCTATTCAACGAAAATATTTTCAAGTAGCTGTCGCTTCCGATTATACCGGATGTCGTCACCAACTTAGTTATTTTAAATGGAATGATATAGTTTTTATTCAATTTTTGGATCCTCACGTTATTTCAATAAGACTTTCCTATACACATAACCTTTGTCGTTTCCGAGATATTTAAAATATTTCGGAAAATAATAATGTTGTATCGCTTTGTTTGAAATTAGCTATGTATATTGAATGCTATGCAGGTTAAAGAAAAAAATGTTATTCAAGGAATAGTTGAACCTTTAAGCTTTCTAACAATGTCTTACAAGTGGCTTAATTTCATACAAGGTGTTGAAAGTCAAGTGCTGAATTTTATATAACTCGAAACCGTTAAAACCAAGACTTATAATAAATCTGTGGTTAAAACTATTTTATTTTTAAATAGAACGCTGTGGATATTTTTTTATTTTTTATTCTGTAGATATTACACATCACCATACCTATTTAACTTACTTTCTGTGCAAATTACGATTTTTGTTAAACTTAACTGGCGTGAATGCGCCGTCTTTGCTGAAATAGCTATAAAAACGACAAGAATAATTAGAACTATTATCTGTGTGTTTTCAAAACGTCAAATTATACCTGCACAATTATAATGGCAAGCAATGAAAAATATTATTCAAACGATAATGTTCACAATTACCACCAGTAACCGAAAAAGTAAGCAGACATTATTATTTTAGAGATGGGTTTGGTTTTTTTAAACACCCTGTATTTTTTTCCATTATGTAATGTTCTAATAGACCTTTGTTGAAAGTTTAATCAAAACATTTTTTGAGTATCATGAATTTTGAAGGTTTTTAGAGACTGGTTCGTTTTTTTTAAACAACCTTTATTTTTTCGTTAATTAGTGTTTTAATAGACCCTCGATAAATGGTTCATCAATTTTTTTAGTTCCATGAGTTTTTAGAGATTGGTTCGGTTTATATTAAACGCCTTGTATTTTAAAAGTTGAATCATGTTATCTTTATTTTTTGATATTAAAGAATTTTTTAAACACTGTATTTTTTTCGTTATTTAATGTTCTAATAGACCCTTGTTAGAGGCTTCAACATTTTTTTTTGTTTTCTTAATTTTGAGTTTTTTTTTTAACACTATGCATACGGAACGGTCTTTCGCACGTTTGATAACCATCGTGAAGCGCAAAAACCAAAAATTTCCTCGAATGTAATTTTTATTTTTTCTCGGCAATTTGTATTGTAACACTCTGTCTATTAAGCTTTTTCGAATATATGACGTTTACGTCTTTGTTTAAATATTTATTTTAATTTAAAAAAATACATTTTGCAGACTTTGTTAATTTTTAAAAAATTCTTCAATATTATGATTTCACTAAACAAGGAAATGTTACATTACTTCTATATTAATAAAATAATAAAACCCTATTGAATATAAGAGTTTTTGGTGCCACAGTGTAGTATCTACAAACCCCACTTCTAGTCCGAAACATTCCGCAGTTATTTATGGTGGGGCGCGATAGAATGAGAAGCTTCCAAAAGGTGGTGACTTTAAGCTGACGAGCATTGTACATGCCAAAGTGATGTTGATGTGCAGTTACTTGTTCTTTGACAAAAAATTGTTAAATGAATACATAAATAATTTACAGTCATATTTACCAGATACCCTACTTGATAATTATTTATAGTACAATTGGGATATAGGCATTATTATACATAAGTGAGACATTTGCACAGCGAGGACGTGTAACTACTATATCTAGAACTGCAATATTATCTACAACTACCTTAAATTGAGAAAAGTCCAAAATCAGATCCAGTTTGTAAGTTTTGATTCAAAATCAAGAAGCAAAGGCATTGTTATGGTAACCTGTCAAGAGTTTTCGTGTTTACATTTTCTTTTGAAAATAGTGGTGCTGATTGAAATAATGAGAAGAAACAGAAAACTTGAGACGTAACTGGTCTGCTACTTCCTGCTCGACCTAAGCGGCTCGACTTGCAGAAAGCGACCTACAATATCGTAGGTACTTAACCGCAGACCTCTCGCCCCGGGCGATGCGCCATTAAATCTATAAATGATACTGCAGGAAACAACTACTCCGCGGGCTAATGCCCCGACTGACATTGAATTATACCTGCAGTATCTGTGTGAAACAGCCAAGAACCCTTGTCGGCCACTCCACCAGACATAGACCGGTTTCGGGCTTGTTAGCCTTCATCAGTATGCCATAGGTGAGATGACCGACAATTGAATTCAATGCCGGTCGGGGCATTAGCCCGCGGAGTAGTTGTTTCCTGCAGTATCATTTATAGATTTAATGGCGCATCGCCCGGGGCGAGAGGTCTGCGGTTAAGTACCTACGATATTGTAGGTCGCTTTCTGCAAGTCGAGCAGGAAGTAGCAGACCAGTTACATCTCACCTGCACTCGATTTATATGTGAAACTACATATGAAGGAACAACCAGTTCAATTGTCGGTCATCTCACCTATGGCATTCTGATGAGGGCTAACAAGCCCGAAACCGGTCTATGTCTGGTGGAGTGGCCGGCAAGGGTTCTTGGCTGTTTCACACAGATACTGCAGGTATAATTCAATGCCGGTCGGGGCATTAGCCCTCGGAGTAGTTCTTTCCTGCAGTATCATTTATAGATTTAAACAGAAAACTTGCCTCTTGAAATTGAAAAAGCTGCTCCAACTGCAGTAGCTTCACTATTACCAGATAAATCGAGAACCAAGTACGAACAATTTTATAAAGGATTCACAGATTGGTGTGCGTCTAAGAATATAAAATATGAAGCAAAGGAGAAGGTATTATCAACTTTTTTCAAGAATTATCCAAGAAGTACAAATCATCTAGTCTTTGGGCGTTCTATTCTATGCTGCGGTCTACAATCTGTATGCGACAAAATGTTGACATAAGTAAATTCAACAATTTAATTGCGTTTCTGAAAAAGCAGTCAGTGGGATACAAACCAAAAAGTCAAGAATATTAACGAAAGAGGATATTTTAAATTTGTAAAAACTTTGCATGCCGATGACACAAAATCTAGCAAAGGTAAGAACAAGAAAATGTTTGCTATTTGAAATTCATAAATGCATAATTTATATCTTCATACCGAATACGAAAACCAAAGTTTCCCGAGAATTCTTTAGCACTGCCAGGGGAATCAAAAAAGTGAATATGGTCCAAGTAATACGAAAATACCTCGCCCTGCGTCCTAGTGATGCCGATCATGGAGGATTTTTTGTTGGTTACAGAGGTGGTAAATGCCTGAAACTTTCTATTGGTATAAATACTTTTAGTGTAACGCCAAAGGAGATTGCTTTTTCCTCAATTTGTCACAGCCTCAACAATATACAGGGCACTGTTTTCGACGATCATCTACTTCTAGCCAACACAGGAGGAGACCTTCTAACTATAAAACGGCATGGTGGTTGATCTAACATCGCGTGTGAAGGCTATATTGATAAATCTCTTGAAAACAAGGAAACAATCACCACAAAAGTCCTTGGAGGTAAGATTGCCGCCATTGAAGCTACTTCAAGTGCTTACAAAGAAAATTTAAACATTGTTAATGCAAATACACACCAATTGCATTCATCCCGTATTAATCTTACGAATGTCCAAAGTTGTGTTGTTAATATTTATAATAAGTAATTCAATTTAATTTAAGTTAAATTATCTATTAATTGTCATATTGATAAACCGGTTGGTTCTTAATAAGCAGTGATCTCTTTTCAATATTTTACCAGTGGAGTAATATGTCACATTACTCCACTAGTGGTGTACTGACCTTCATTATTCAACTGAAACAGTGCCAAATAAATGCTGTTATGAGGCTCTTATGGCGCAGTTGTAGATAAAATGAATTATACATTTGTTCGTATGACGTAAGTCGTCTACAACTATAGCAGGAGTTGTGTGAACATCTACCGTAGCAAAGTAGGTAATAATTAATAATGATTTGAAAATATTTCTTTTCAGTGTAAATATACATTTAAAAATATTTTTATTCGTGTATTAATGATAATTATCTAAAGAAAATAATATTTTACTGACCTGCTTGAAACACTCTATAAATATCTATCTTTCACTTTTGGCAGAGGGAGCACGACAATTCAAACCACAATAGATGAGATCTGACCTATTTCTGCATTTTTAGGATTGCTTCTTCAGGTGGCCTCCTTTAAATTGAGTCAAATATCTAACTATAACAATTATTTTAAAATTAAAATTATTTGAAGTTAAATATCGAAAATGACAAAAGGCCTATATGCACCTACTTGAATAATGTTTAGATACCTTTTATGTAAAAGTTTTTATATATTTTTAGGTATTAATAATATTGTGTGAAACTAACTCAGTGGACAAAAGCCCCAACCTGCGTTGATTTACACCCACAATATCTACCCATATATTCCTTATTATTAGCTTTTGTAACATTTTTTACTGTTTTAGAAAGGTATTTTAAGCTAATATAAATCAAATCTCCTACAATTCCTATCAATGAAGTCATATGTATGTTCTCTGATACCAAACATCTAGGTATACTAATGAACAATTCCACAGACAAAGCTCTATTCAATAATTATCTAAAGAAAATAATCTTTTACTGACCTGCTTGAAACACTCTATAAATATCTATCTTTCACTTTTGGCAGAGGGAGCACGACAATTCAAACCACAATAGATGAGATCTGACCTATTTCTGCATTTTAGGATTGCTTCTTCAGGTGGCCTCCTTTAAATTGAGTCAAATATCTAATTATAAAAATTATTATAAAAATTAAAATTATTTGAAGTTAAATATCGACAATGACAGCCTATCAATGAATTAAATATGACAGTACCTACTTGAATAATGTTTACCCTTTATGTAAAAGTTTTTATATATTTTTAGGTATTAATAATATTGTGTGAAACTAACTACTCAGTGGACAAAAGCCCCAACCTGCGTTGAATTACACCCACAATATCTACCCATATATTCATTATTATTAGCTAAAACAGTAAAAAATTTTACAAAAGCTAATAATAAGGAATATATGGGTAGATATTGTGGGTGTAATTCAACGCAGGTTGGGGCTTTTGTCCACTGAGTAGTTAGTTTCACACAATATTATTAATACCTAAAAATATAATAAGGACGTACAAGTTAAATATTTGTGTGGGACAGCGGTGGCATACTAGTACTATTAATAACAGTTTTAGTGCCAGTGTAATGGGAAGAAAAAAAAAACAAAAATTTATTTTCTGGAATGTTGCTTTCAGTAGTAGAACCCGGCAAACCTCCTCAGTTATTAAGCAGATGGGAATACCGTTTGGCCGAGAGCATCGTCGCCGGCAAACAATTGCACTCCCTTAAACATAAAGAACCTTTATGTCCGAATACCGTCCTTTCATATACCGGCATATGTTGCAGTTTAAGGAAAATTGCAACAGTAAATTGCGTTTTGTGTGCACCCAGACGTAGGGGGAATGTGTATAGAGTATCGACCGGGATGGTGCTAGGAGCCACACGCTCGACGCACCTGTGCACTTTCCATTGCACTGAGAAGAGTAGGTGAGTGCAATAGGCTTAGTTTTGAAAACGGGGCCAGTAAGGACGTTTGTGAAATAAAAATTTATATAAAAAATGCAAAGAATTTTGAACGATTCAATGATTCCATACCGTTATTTTTTTATTTTATAGGAGGGTCGTGTACAATATTAAAACAAAGCTTATACAACTTAAATATTCTTTATAATAGTGTGCTATTTTTTGCAATTGCATTAAAAGAAGATGGGCAGTTAGAACAAATATCTCCTAGATTATTAATTATAAAGACTAGCACACCATTATAAATATAATTATATTATTGATACTACTTCATCCCACAAACAAAGTTAAAAAAATATATAGAATGAAAACTTTTCATTGGCCTATTCTTTATAAAGGTGTCAATTTCGAAAATACTATTAAATTATGAACTAAAAATGGAAAATAAAGATAGTATTGCCAAATAATTAATTACTTGAAAGCTGTCACGGTGAATTTAAAAGTAGCATTAGTTGAATACTTATCCCTAAATTATTAATTTTATTGCATTTTTTGTTACCCCTGTTCCATGTTTTGTCCTTTTTCTGTCTTGTTTATAGTTTAGTATAGGCCTGATGTCTATACTTAGCGCCAAATTGATAGTTATAAAATATAAAGATATATCAAAGACACACGTGACATGATCGAATACACATTACACAATATAGGGCAGCAAGATTTTCAACTTTAGGAACCTACATTGGTTTTACCTTACATTGTGAATTTAAAAGATAATAAGCATTTTGAAATTGTTGGGCGGGATGATGCGTAATACTTCTACAAGTAGCGATAACGTTGTTGGGACTAAACGTATGACTTACAAGTTCTACTTTAAACAAACAATTAAGGTTCCCTGAACGTCACGGTAACAATCATAACTACTTGAAAGTGATTGTAACTTTGAAGTCATATTTTAGCAACGTGAATTAATTACTCCTACGATGATTTGCCACTTTCAAGCTTTGAAAGCTTAAATGTCTTCCCACTGGTAACTAAAACGTTCTCAAAACTAGGAGAGATACTTACAGGTCACGTAAATGTGACCAGGAGTAGTCGAAAATACGTAGCGGTGGCTGTAACATACTGCATAAAGTTATACAACAAAGTAGTATTGGTGGCGGTTACGCAATAGTTCCAGTTAGTGTTACTTTGATGCTGGTTGAAGGTGTACTGATAGTGTCATTATAAAGAATTAGTAACATAGTTATTTTGGGTACATATTTTTTTCATGTAGTAAATAATTAATAATAATTGTCACTTTTTCTCTTGATGTTTCACGGACCAGAGCAAATAAACGGCAAAGTAATAGTACTTGAGGTGGGCATGTCCCTTTAACTTCTAATTAGGCATTTCTCCTGCTGTGCGTGATGAAAATAACATTACCAAAGCCGCGTCTTTAACAAGTTGCAAGAAAGAAAGTTCCAGCCTGAAATATTTATCAACTTCTTCAACCGGATAAATAATGTAGCCGCAAACTAGGGACGCGGACGTCCAAATTGCTTCTTCCTGCTCGCCATAATTTATTCGTATTCTATCCAGCGGCATTTCATCTGTCTAATTTGTCGAATTAAACGTTTCGTTTAAGCGAATAAAAAGTCGAAATAAGTGAAACTCCTCCAGGGAGTGTAGCCGGGGAACCTTTCATTAAGTAAAGCGACAAATAGGATAGAAAGTTCCTTAATGCTGCTGGAACTGACTTTATAATTAAGTTAGATTTTCCATTTTTTGTCCCTTTTGTTGCTCCCAAACTTTGCAGTTAATGAAATATACAGCATGGTAAAAGTGATTTCTCGTATAATTAATGAAATTTTTACTAGGTCGGTACTTCTTTCCTTAATTATTAAAAAAAGGTACTACCAATACCTAGATTAACTAAATTTATTAGTGACAGAACTTACAGAGTGTCCATAAAGAAATGCAACATAGAGCAAAAATAGATTCCTGACGAGAAAATAATGTGATGTTGCCAAATTTACCTTAGTCAAAAGTTAATGGTTAAAAGATACAGGTGTCAAAGTTAAAATTTTATTTTCGATATTTGTAAATAACTTTTTAATAGAGAAATTTTTTTCTATTTTTGACGTCACTAGTAGAGGGCGCCACTTATGACACATCATGCTTTTTTTAATGACAGAACTGACTATTGAAACAACCGATTCTCCTACTTTCTTTTATATGAAAAAGGTATACCTTGTTGAATCCGTTAAAAGTTACGGTTTTTGAACAATCCTATTTGAAATATTCAATGTACCGAATAGAAACTGTTTTGGTTTCAGGAAAAGAGCCTTTTCCGCTGAAAATACAATAAAATGTTACTTGAAAAAGTATTTAACGAAAGTCTAGAGGAAATAATATACAAAATTTGCTAATATTTGTTTAACGTAAGTATTCATAATAAGCCCTAATACTTCTTGCAACTAATGATAACTTAATTAGCAACAAACCAAATAAAATCAGAAAGAATAATTCTTCCAGTCCCTCTATAAATACAGACTATTCAAAATTTTGTACGCGGGCCCATTATGGTTAGAACTGAAGCAAAACATGGATTTTGGTGTAGATACAAACTTACCCATGTCTCTAAAATGCTCCAAGAGGGAATGGTCGGATGTGAAGCATCATGTAATAGTTGATTCCACTATTCATGTGTAGGTCTCACAAATGTTGAGTTTACTATGCTTTCTAAAAGCAAGAACCTGTTCTAAATGTGTGATATCTGTAAACGTAATTGTGACATTATGGAAAAGCAATCTTTAAATGATTACAATAGTAACCTCAAAAATATAAAGGAATCTATTTCTGAAAGTACTGATGCTGTAAAAAAGCGGTTGGATTCTCATGTTAAAGAGATTAGTAAATATTTCAAGATTTCAAAAGTGACGCCTTGAAGTCTCTAGCTGATCAAATTGAATCTACTGTTTCTGACCATATTAAAGCTGCTACAGTCTTGTCAAATGATTGTCGATCTACCAACAGTAAACGTTCGTATGCTGAAGCTACTTCTAGCGTTAAATCATCTCTTCTGATTAAACCTAAGAAAACTCAGGCCTCCACGGTGACGAAATCTGATATGCTGCAAACTATGGACCCTGTCAATAATAATATAAGTTTAACTAAGGTCAAAACTGTCCGTGATGGTGGCCTGCTCATAAGTTGTGAGAGCGATAATGAATGCTTGAGATTCAAAAAAGCAGCTATTGAGAAATTATCTGAGATTGCAAAATATCTTCATATCCAAAGATGTGACATTAAAACGTCTAAAACAGCTTCGTACTGACTTTCCTCTCCCTCTCACCTGGTGAACGGAGTCTCTTTCATATATAATGGAAACTTATCTAAAAACAGTCCAGCTTTCTAGGATGTGGGTTATGGCTTCTTCCCATCATCAAGTCGTTTTTAAAAATATATAAATCATATATTCGATATATCTGAAATACAACGTGAACATCTGGTCTTCTTACCTGGTGAAAGATATTATATTCATAGAGGGCGTGCAGAGAAGATTCATGAAATGGATTCTTAAATTTAGATCACTTCGCCGTTTGAATATTGTGAAAATCACTTCTACTAACGTAAAGTGTCTAGATGGTGACCATAATCGAGTATACAAAATTCTAAAAAATCATTATAGTGTAATTGTTGTGATTGATTTGGATTACGTAGTCATCAATTTGAATTGTATAAAGAAACTTTTTTAACATTTTTACGTCAAAACTTCTTTCTAAATAGAATGTTCTATAATTGGAATAGCTTACCTTCGTCTGCCCCATCGGTCAACTCTTTCAAAAACGAATTGGATGAATGTCATCCGAATTTTTCCGTTGATTATGCGCCTAGTGTATTTTCGTTTGCGGTTTATGACCTATCCCACTGCTATGTTTTTACGAGTATTGCGACTTTAGCCTTCGGTTGATATATTTATTCTCTTGTGGTTGTTTATTTATTTGGTCTTACTCATCGCCTTGTATATTTTGTTGGATCGGTATTCTTTTAATACCGTGCGATATATGCACATATTTGATAAATTACTAACCAAACTTCCATGAAGGTCCACTAGTCTAGTCTAGCCAAAATATGGTTATTTAATATTAATATGCATTTCATCTCAGCGGAAGTAGGTCAAATCTAACTTATAAATAATAAATTAAACCGAAACATGGTCCTTCAAAGTCCTGTGGGCAAGTACCACCCATAACGTAATGCACCAGTGGCATCCTCGACGACCATAACCTCAAAATCTCATAAATCGGAAAGTGCAAACTGGCGCGAGTGGCTGTAGACAAGCGTTGCATTATTTCTTAGTTGGGGTTGAAGCTGGAGTAATACAATTCCATGAAATGTTGCATACGTCAAATCTGGTCATCGCCTTGTTTACCACGCCCGCGCTTCCAGGTCTCGTCGGATTTAATTAAAAGTTCCCACATTCAAACTGGGTCGCCTGCAACACGTTCCGTGGCAGTAATTAAATTTTATGCAATCGGCGAGAATGCCCGTACCAAGAAAATGTTTATTAAAACGTACTTTTAAGGAACCCGAAATGAAATGTGTGTAAGTGGAAACTGTTAATTAAAATTTGCGGGTTTGGAGGATGTTTTTCCTTTGTACAGAGTCAGCTGAATGTGATTTCTAGTTTGCTGCGTTGTTAAATGTTAATGCAGTTTCGGATTTAATAGATGGTGGAAAAGGTAGGTTTTCTTTGTTCAATTTATTTTCCATAGACTTAAATTAACGCCTTATGCTTTATGGACGTCCCAAAATTAGCCTGCCAAAAATTAACTGTGGATTCTACGATCAAAAATAAGAAAAGAAGTTCTATAATGATAAGTCCGTAGAGACCCTCTAACGGAGATATGGCCCCTTAAAATAAAGACCTCAAAACTTGATTTTTCCCAAATATTTCCAAAAGGTATCAAGATAATGTAATCAAATTTGAAATTGAAAATCACAATTAGATTGCGAATCTAATAATCTGAAAATAATTCCTCATAATTGGTCATAGGCGTGCCAAACAGGGGGTCAGTGGGTAATTATTGCTCTAACTTCTTTGTATATCGAAATTTTCATCGTCAGATCAACAAATTTTAGTCTATTTTACATGAAAAAAGTACTCCTATTTAAATCGGATAAACTGCTCTGTTTTCGAGTAATCTTAATTTAAAAATTCTGTGACACCACAAAAGTTTAAGATGGAAACTATAAATAGGCAAAATATTCCTAGTAGGCTCTGAAAAAGTACTGTCGACTTATTTAATACATATTAAAAGTGTTATTCAAGCGTTTTAACGTATTAAAATACTTTTAAAACGCATATTAGTAATGTAAATATTTGTAATTTTTTGAATTTTAATATACCCTATTAATACTTCAAAAATTTTTAAATACATAATGTAATATGTGTCAAATAAACTAGCAAATAACTTTGCAAAACCTACTAGAGACAATTTGATCGCTTGTATATCATATCTAATATTTTTATACATACCAATGTCATAAAATGTTTAAATTAATATTACTAGTAAACGGAATAATTTATCGAAATAACACAAGAGTGCCTTTTTTTGTAAAATTGTTCAACATTTATAAGTTTTTGATCTGACAGCAAATACCTAGAGACATGAAAAAGTTAGAGCAATATTTATCCAATAACCCCCCCCCCCCCCCCCCAGTTTGGCACGCCTATGACTAATTATAGTATTGTTTTTAGAACATTAAATTAGCAATCTAATTGCAATTCTCATTTTAAATTTGATTACTTTATCTCAATCTTGAATCGCTTTGAAAATATTTAAAGAAATTCAAATGTTGGAGTCTCATTTTAATAGGCTATAGCTCTGTTAGGGGGTTGAATTTTCGAGTTCCCACAGATTAAAAAATGAACTTAGATATTTATAGAATGTTTTCATTAAACCAGGTTAGTAAATTTAGCTAGATTCATTTTTTTAGGTAATTCATAAATAGAGCTTTGTCTGTGGAATTGTTCATTAGCATACCTAGATGTTTGGTATCAGAGAGCATACATATGACTTCATTGATAGAAATTGTAGGAGCTTTGATATAATTAGCTTAAAATACCTTTCTAATACAGTAAAAAATGTCACAAAAGCTAATAATAAAGAACATATGGGTAGATATTGTGGGTGTAATTCAACGCTGGTCGGGGCTTTAGTCCGCAAAGTAGTCAGTTTCATACAATATTGTTAATACCTAAAAATATATAAATGTTGAATAATACACGTTCAATATGAACTTTGTTAATGACACTTTTGCAACTAAATCACTCTTCTAACGCTTCGTGATTTAGCGTTACACACGTTTCATTATAGTGTTTATATCAAACTAGTATCTGTAATAACTATTAAATATTGTGATGCACTGCACTGATTATCTTATTAATTAAAATAGTTAATCTTTTTTAGGGAATGTTGTTACTACGTCGTTTAGGGTCGATGTTTTTATAGACATGCCTCTCTGTCTTTTAGAAGTAATTAATTCTGAAATTGCGGTATATCACAGATTCTCTTATTGACAAGTCGGTTATGCATGAAATATTGTGTCTAGAAAGATGTACTTCACACTTTCGCACTATATAATAAAGGTGTTTCCTTAGCTAGCAGTGTCCAGTTTGACTAGATTTGTAATGAATACAGCCAACTACTTTTTGCCTGTATCGTTACAAAATCCTCGGCAAATTGACAGTTGTTTCATTTCAACGCCTCCTAAACTCTCTGTGGGCGCCTTCCTTAATTATTTCAACAAATGCTGACAACAGAAGCACACTGAAGGGCGCGAGTCCAAAGATAGCTGGCTATCTTGTCAATTTCTTTATTGCCACTGACCTTTGACCCAGAATACAGAGATACTATTGGCGACTGAGGTCACTACCAGCGTCTAATGAGATTTCCAAGCTGATCTAGTAATTTTCTTATGATTATGCAGAATCAGTAGTGATTGGCATCTGAGAAAATTCTAATAGTTTTGCCTAAGGGCATTTTCTATAGCGACGGTGTTTATACCTGCTAATTTTGTATTATGGTAGCATATCTATCCATTGGCCATTGACATCGGATATGTAGGAATATAAAATAGATTCCACATAGTGCACCTTCTTTTCTGGAAAATGTTAATGACATCCTCACTGGTGGACTGGTTCTCACTTCTGATGATTATTGTGTCGGGTCTGTTGAACGAAAACTGCGAGGAGAAAAATGTCAGCACCTGTCTATAATAGAAGGGACTCCTAACTTCTCCACATCCTACATCTGATTTCGATTAATGTTCTTGAGGCGAGGTATAGTTGTTGTCAAGGTCAATTATTTTAAACAGATATTCAAAGGCGGCGGACATACTTTGCTCGAGCAGGCGCTTCATTTTACCTGGCTGAACATTTGTTTAGTTGCCTGCTAAAGCTATCAGACGTCAGTTTTATAGGTTAATATTGGTCTCACAATGACGGTGTATATCCAAATAACCATCTTTTAGTTTCAGTCCCCAGATTTTACCAATAGTCCTGCGGCACTTTTCATAAATGTACACGTTTTTAATTTTCTTTCCAAACGAGGGTTCCATGTTAGTTTTGCGTCAAATGTGAGTCAGGAGTATGGTTTAGTGTAGTGTTGAGGAGAGGTGGTGCCCTAGGTTCCTCTTCCTCGTGAAGAGAACCATTTCCAACTTCTTGGGATTCACGTACAGAGCATGATTCTCACGCCACTTTTCAATAGTGCTTAGCACCGTTTCATTCTTTGGCAAAGCCTCCCTTCGAATTTTTCATCATCATTCATCGTCATTGTTGAATATTCTTTATAAACACTGTGTTACAAATTGCATTTGGTTTCCTGTTCATAAGGACATGTAGGAGTGGAGTTGAAGCATTTTTCTCTATTTTCATAATAAAGCTGATTTCAGAATGTGTTCTGAAAATCCTTCAAAGTTGTTGTACCCATATAGGATCTTATGAGCATACCGTCAACACATCTAGTTTCAGAATTACTGACTCCAAGGCTTACTTCTCGAAGGTTTTCATATAGATGTCTGTTACAAGTAAGGGTAAGTGTATACTTGCTGTCCCCATATCTTCATAACAGTGGTTCCTAAAAGAGGATCCATCTCATGCATCCAACTCTCCTAGATTCTTGTCTTTGCCTTCTGGAATAACGACGATGATGATGTTCTTTGATTAGCATAATGATGTCACGTCAAACCACTCTAGAATATACATCTGGATCTTGACATAAGGTTGTGATCCTCATGCCAAAAATGCAAGAAAATTAATTTCAATCATTCTCTTTTCATTTCACATTTGGTTCCTCTTCCTTAATATGTCCTACACCGCATTTTTTTTCTATTTCTTATATTTGCAATGTATTATTGACATGAACAAAACTCAGTCGTTGTTTTAGCCTTAACCCTCGTTAAGCCTTGCAGTTCACAATAAAAATGTAATTTAGTTGTGACGATGCCTGCAATTTAATCGCAATAACGGAATCCCAAAAAGACAACGAACGGACGAAAATATTCCCTAATGAGTGTTCTCCATAAATTGCAGCATTTAGAAAGCAATCCCAGTAATCAATTCTTCTCTCGACGAGCCTCGACGTCGTTATGGAAATGAATTGGATATTCCCAAACAACTGGAACCGTTCCTGGGAACGCACCTAGGTAGGCGTCGCGACGCCGACGGACTCCGAGAGGTGCCCCGCCTCATTAGTATTCATAAAACGTTTCGAGTCGAGTGCGACGCTCCAATAAAAACAGAAACAATACGGCCCGATTATTAACGGGCGCTGTGACATTTATACTATTACACGTTTAAGTTACACGAATTACATTAAAGCACTTTGTTGCATTTTGATTCGGACGCGAACGATTTTAACGTTCGCGTCGCGCCTGTGCTGAAAATTATGTCGTCGGCATGTAAAACGCTCGCCCTAAGGGTCGATTTACATTGGTACTTTCATAAGTTTACAAATTGTAGTAGTATAAGAATGTTCCGCATAAGATGTACCAAGTACACAAAACCAAACTTGAGAATATGCAGAGGAAATTTCTTAAATATATTTTTCTACGTTCATGCAAAAAACACAACTTTATTGAACTATATTTAGTGGAAAAAGTGGTTCTTAATTGCACTAGTGCAATAAAACTATTATTGCATTCATCTGTCATTCTACTACAGCATTTTGTGATCATGACAAATATAAACGTTCAAACAGACGTCACATTTTCCTAGACTTAGTGTCATCTAAATATAATTTTTTGGTTTTTGCATGACCGTAGAAAAAATATTGTATGCAACTCGTACAAAAAGTGCTTATTGCATTGTCCTACTCGGCCTGACGGCCTCGTTGGGGAATTTCACGTCGCGTGCAATAAACATTTTTTGTACTTGTTGCATAAATAACTATTGAAACGTTATGGTGTTTATCCCGAACAGGATTTAATCATACTACTCTTGTATCCCAATTTGATATGTATACCCTCGAATTTAAAATAAATAGTAGCTGGGTTAGTGTTTCTATGCAAATTATTTCATAACCGGATTGATTGTTTGCAACTACATTCCAGAGGAACATTCAGAATTACATCTATTAATGTTAGAAACACGATACTTTCCTATTTTCCACAGGCAAGAATAAATGCTATGTTGAAGTCATCTACAGTGCTTTCGAAAAGTAACCAATAAATTCATTATTTTTGAAATTGAGAAGTTTTCGAAAAAATTTCCTGGCACGTCGATTTTGTTTTTAAAAAAGGCGCTTTTTGACATAAACCCACATTTGTGACGTCATCGTTGTTCGAGATATGACGTCCTCGACAATTTTTTTAAACAGCAACCCCCAATTTTGACCATGCCATTTGACATAAATAACTGGTGTAAGATATTTGGATATTCTTCGAGACGACCTCATTCCTGAACTAATAACTTTATATCCAGTTATAGAGGGACATGATCTTCCAAGAAATGCCATTTTCTTTCAACAAGATGGTGCACCTCCCCATTATGCAACACCTGTCCGTGCTTATTTAGATGAACTGTTATTGCTGTTATTTCTTGTGAGGATACTTAAGCAAAGGATATGTTACGAGACCGGTTAATTTAGAAGATTTAAAAGCAAGAATTCGTCACGAGATACATCGTATACCTCCTGAAGTTATTGATAATGTCCAAAAAGAATTTATTAATCGTCTTGGCTACTGTCAGGCACCCAACGGTGCACAATTTGAACATTTAATTTAGTCGATTTTTTACATAATTATTATCATTTTCAGTATTGTGAAAATTAAATTTTTAAATCTTCAAACATTATTTTCTTGAAATTTTTGTTATACATATATCAGCACAATTTTTCATGATGTATGTATATAGAATGACACGCTCTTTCAAATGGCATGGTCAAAATTGGGGGTTGCTATTTAAAAAAATTGTTGATGACGTCATATCTCGAACAACGATGACGTCACAAATGTGGTCGTATGTCAAAAAGTGTCTTTTTTAAAACAAAATCGACGTGCCAGGGGATTTTTTCGAAAACTTCACAATTTCAAAAATAATGAATTTATTTGTTACTCTTCGAAAGCACTGTATATATACTATGCGCAAAAATTTCAATTTGATTAATAATTTAGTACATATGTTTTCTGTTTCGCAGAATTCATATGTTGGTACGATTTATCAGAATGTACCTTTATTTACATTATCTCTTAATATAAAGTAATACTTGCATTTGTGTCCTGTTGACACTTTTATTAATTTTTATCTTTTGGATTATTGCTTTACTATGCTATCTATTTTGTATCTATTTGTTTGTTTTTATTCTTGTTATATTTTTATCACATCTATTTGTATCACTCTTATTTTATAGGTATATATTTTTGTTTCATTTTGTTATTTGTCGTTATCATTCAGCCCCATTATTGGATTTTGTCTGTTGTGTCCTGTAATTAAATAAATAAATAAGAACCGACATAGAGCAGGTTGATGTAGACGGTCTTAAGACATTGCAATTTAACCAAAGATACCTACAGGGTTAACTATGACTAAGAAAACAAAATTAACCACGTGCTTAGGGAGGGCTAAAACACAATAAAAAAATTATTTTATTATGTTGTATCTAGTGACCTTTCATAAATTATTGATGTTGTTTCTTGGTCTGGTGATAGGTCAATTTCAAGTAGAAAAACCAATTTTTTTTTACATATTGCCTACGTTTCGGCTTATATTTAAGCCATCTTCAGGGCTCTAGAAATGCAAATGCGTTACATAAATAATATAACATTACAATAAATTAAAACAAAACACATTGAAAATTACACATTAAAAATACAATTTTTAACTTAATATTAAAGCAAGCTAAGCACTTAGTAATATTTATTTTATTCTATCGATTAATCGATAGAATTAAACAATAAGCAATAATTACACCACCCGGTATATATAAAACATAGCAATTCTTTGTGTTTTCTTTTTCCATTTTTAGTTAAAGAGGAAAAAATTACAACGCCTTTGCACCGTATCTAGTCGATACATTATTTTAATTAAAGTTCTCTATTCTTATGGATTGTTTCCCATTGATGATAATTATATTTCTATATATGGGTATATATTGTCATTACTTTTCACTTGTAAAAGACACTTGTAAGAAACAATTAATTTTTATATTAAATTGGACAAAGAAAAACTAAACTACAGGTAATTTATAAAACTGTTAATTGTAATTTGTTTTCAGCTTAATTTATGTTTGTCTATATTGTCCCCTTTCTTTTAAAATAAATAGAATAAAATAAATATTACTAAGTGCTTAGCTTGCTTTAAGTAAGTTTAATTAAGCTTTAATTAAATTAAAAATTGTATTTTTAATGTGTAATTTTCAATGTGTTTTGTTTTAATTTATTGTAATGTTATATTATTTATGTAACATCGACTGAGACGGCTTAAATTCAGAGATAATGCTTACATCTCTCAACAATGTCAACTACCATGCGGTCGTTTTTTGCAGCATTTCGAAATTTAGAAACGACAAAAATTAACGTTCTTATTAGTAATAATACCTGATAGATAGGTAACAGTTAATACAGTTAGCAGTTATTTTGCATTCGATTTTCATTATTTTGTTACAAACTGGCAAAACTACCTACGAACTATATTGTGGGAAAATATCTGTACCTGACATAAATTCCTTCATTTAATAACTATAAAATTAGAAAAAAATACAAAACTGAAGAACACAAAATTACAACGTAACCACACTAATTGAATTATGACATGACATTACTTTCTCTGACTTACGACCGATGGGTCGCACAGTTAGATCTAATAAATAACCAGTTTCAGTGTTTCAAGCGTCATCTTTGTGATTGTAAGTCTACGATATTTTGTTTGTTGAAATTTATCGAATGGTGTAGAACGGCATAGAGTACCGATAGCCAAATCTAGAGGATAAACGAATAAAGAGATTAAGTATTCTTAACCTCTGCCAAACATGCAAATCCAGGGCGGATAGAGCACAGCAACAACTTAATAAATATTCATGTTGGTATCCGCGGAGCAGCGGTAACCAGCTTGATAATATTGAGCGGTGCGGAACAATACATCACGGCACAAAATGCCGGCCCATTATTGGGCCACTTTAGATCCGCGCAACACACCATAAAACCGTTAAAATACAATGATTCCCCTTGCATTGATCTCGGGTGGCGCCTCCAGCCACCTATAAAAGTTGCCGAGAATCTCTCTATCTGCCGCGGGTGGGGAGCGGGAAGAGGGAGAAGGCAGATTTATAGGAATGCCCCAGTAACAATGTCAGAGTATATTAGAAAATTAAAATTCGGTTTACATTTAAGAAACTGATCGAGAAATTGTTACAATTCGATATACAGGAATTCACCACTTATCTAGAATAAATTGAGTCATGAAATATGGAGTCAATATCGTTCAAAAAATTTTTGTAAAATATTTATAGTTTCCGAGAAAAAAATTGTTGAAGTAATAGTGTGTTCAACTTTTACATAGCTGTAATCAGGCGGAATATTGAATACCGATTACTTATAGTATTAACGTTTTGTTAATGGTATTCGCAGTAGTTTTTCAAGTGTCAATAATGGCTTACGATATCATTTTAATTTATGGTGAATTAAAAATGCTTTAGCAGAACGATTTCCCCGTAAACTTGTGCCAAATACGCGGTGTGCAGTGAGTGAAAGTGTAATGCACGCGAAAAAGAAATTTGCAACCGAATCGTAGTAGAGATGGAGGTCCAGGGCATCCACGGCGTATTGCAGCAGTATGGCGTATCATACAAGCATTAATATTGCTACAAAACCTGTTTAGTTTATTAATTATGTTACGTATTGTTTGCTTTAAAGTTATAATTTTAAGATACAGTTACTTTAACGTTTTCTAGAACACTCCAGGTTATATTCACTTTGATTCTCGATACATTGTCGAGACTGTCGAAACTTCTAGAACCTTAAAAATGTATATAAGCGGATCGGTTTCGCCTCCTCAGGGGAGTTTTATGTCAAGTTATACTGAACAGCCAAACGCGAGTGACAGTAACGTCAAAGTAAAGATTTGACAGTTGTTGATCAAGTATATTTATTGCGTAATCAGGAGGTAATAAAGTTTGTTCTTCTACGTGATGTATTTCAAGGTTGAGTCAATGTAGAGATTACAATACCAAGGGATTGGACGAGGAGTGTCGGTACCATGACCGTCACGATCTTCTGACTTCTTCTTTGGACGTCTTTTTGTGAAAAGTGAAAATAATATAATAGCGTATATGATGACCTATTTTATTTGTAATATTATACAGAGCTGTATATTTTTTTAGCAAACAGTGATCGATCCTTAAAACGCTTATACAGTGCTTTCGAAAAGTAACGATTCATTATTTTTGAAATTGAGAAGTGTTCGGAAGAATCCCTTGGCACGTTGATTTTGTTTTTAAAAAAGGCACTTTTTGACATACGACCCACATTTGTGACGACATCGTTGTTCGAGATATGACGTCATCGACAATTTTTTTAAATAGGCCCCCAATTTTGACCATGCTATTTGAAAGAGCGTGTCATTCTACATACATACATCATGAAAAATTATGGTGTTACATAACAAAAATTTCTACAAAATATTGTTTGAAGATTTAAAAATTTAATTTTCACAATATTGAAAATGATAATGATTATGTAAGAAATCGACTAAATTAAATGTTCAAATTGTGCACCGTTGTCTGCCTGACAGTAGCCAAGACGATTAATAAAATCTTTTTGGACATTATCAAAAAGTTTAGGAGGTATACGATGTATCTCGTGACGAATTCTTGCTTTTAAATCTTCTAAATTAACCGGTCTAGTAACATATACTTTGCTTAAGTATCCCCAAAGGAAATAATTTAGAGGAGTCAAATCAGGTGATCTGGCTGACCACTCAATAGGCCCCCTTCTCCCTATTCAACGATTCGGGAACAGCTCATCTAAATAAGCACGAACAGGTGTTGCATAATGGGGAAGTGCACAATATTGTGAAAATTAAATTTTAAAACCTTCAAACATTATTTTCTTGAAATTTTGTATGTATGTAGAATGGCACGCTCTTTCAAATGGCATGGTCAAAATTGGGGGTTAATATTTAAAAAAATTGTCGATAACGTCATATCTCGAACAACGATGACATCACAAATGTGGGTCGTATATCAAAAAAAGCATTTTTTTTAAATAAATCGACGTTCAGGAGATTTTTTCGAAAACTTCCCAATTTCAAAAATAATGAATTTATTCCTTACTTTTCGAAAACACTGTATAACCAGATGCGCCAAAATTAAATGAACACCCTGTACCACATTGTAACATCTATTGTTTGACCAGTTTACTAGATCAAAAACTGACAAATGTAAAACGGAGTGAACTTTAATGCCAGCCCTGTGCAGTTTTTACGAGGGAAATCCCGAAGAAATCTGATAAGATTCGCACCACCCAGGCCGCAGTCAATACCCATTAATAAGGGATGAAGTGCGTTAATCGCCGACTAACCAGGGTGGCTACCTGCGGCCCGCCCGAACACGTCGTTAGTGTCACCGTCCGCACCGCCGTTTATTTGTAAATGGAGATCGGATGATAATTCCGATTAAATCTAGCGGAAAGAATTGCTTATTTTATCGTGTGTAAACTTGTTGGGATTAATTAGTGAGGCTCAAGGACTCCCGTGATTGGAGAACTGACGATAAAAACTGCTGCGTAACGTAAGTGTCTCATTTCATGCTATTAGAGCTTCCGTTAACGGGCAAACTGGAAAATATACATTTATCACTGGCAGCGGTGCAGAAGGATTGGCATTTTTGTTAACGTTTATCGTTCTTTGACCATTGCAGAATATATTATTTAATATTTCAAGTCGTTAACGACCAAATTCGAAAACGTGCATTATGTCAGTGGCGATAGTGAAGATGATAGAAATGCTCCTGATGGTTCTCGTTAATGGACTGTTCGTTAACGAGCAAACTAAAAAATATCTCTACGTACCAGTTTTAATAATATTCTGATATTCAGTTAACCAGTAAAATGTGCATCAGGTCCACCTCATATTTCGTCTTAACTGAAATCAGACCAAATCCTACCAGGTTAAAAATTAAAATGGTTATGAGGAGCTCTTAAAACCCAAATGTTTAAGACGCCAGTTTTTCAAAAAAATAAAAGTCTTTTAAACTATTAGAAAATGAATCGAATGATTAAAATCCAGACCAATTTTATTTCAGACAGCATTTCGTGTGAACTACTCAGAAGACCAAACTGTATCTTTGCACGCAAAATATTAATTTAACGAGAAAAGTGACTTTATTATTTAATTTTCAGTTAATGAGTAAATTAGAAAATATGGTTTACCAATAGCAGTGGTGAAACTTACCAATGTTTCTTGTTATAAGACTGTCCGTTAACGAGCAAACTGAAGTCTACAGAACATTTGTGTTATATAATATTTGGATTATCTATTTATAAGTTCTAAAATATACATTTACCAGTGAAGGATGACTAGAATTTGTTTAGACATTTCTCGTTATTAGACATGAGCAAATACAAAATGTCTAAGGCTAAGAATTTTTCAAAGCGCTTCATTTTTAGGCTATTCGTTAATGAGCAAACTAAAAAATGACTTCATAAATTGTGCATTTATCAGTGACTCGAAGAGAGGAAACTGGAATAGTTGCTGTTGTAGCTCGTTAACGAGAAAACTAAAAGCCCTTCTTTAACGACCAAATAAGGATTGTTCCGTGATAGCAATGAAGAAGAATTAAAATACTTTATGATATTTTTCGTTATTAAATTCCTAATTTACGATTCTAAACCCTGTGTTAACGAGCAAATTGGAAAATGATCATTTTTGTCCTCGTTAAACCGTTTGGTAACCGAAGAAATAATAATAGCCTCTGCTTACCAATGCAGAACTTTTATTATGTCGATTTTTTCATCTGTTCATATGACTTAAGTTGTCTGAATTCTTGTCGCAACTATACATATTATGTACAACAATTTCATTTATATTTGGAAACGTTTGAACCGTGAAATATGAAATATTTTACAAGAAGCACATGATAATAGATGTCTGCTAGAAAAGGTAATTTAAATTAATGTAAATCGATCGATTGAACTAATTTTGGACAACTGTTCAGGTCATTTTAATAATTAGTATTTGTGGAGTTTTGATAAGAGATCAGCTACTAAAGATAACGATCGATGATTTGGAAGACAAAGATTCAATTATTGTTATAAGAATTCTCGATTCTAAAACTCATGAGAGAGATGTTTTCTGATTTCAAGTCCAGACCAAATAAAGATATACCACAAATACTGTGCTTATACGTCCGGTAGTTACTACAAGTCGAAGATTTTTTGTGAAGTATGTCAGGGAAAAATATGTTAACCAAGTGGTTGACGTCATAAAAATTAGGTATGTGTCAAAGGCAACTTATCTCAATTTACCTCATCTAAAAACTTATGAAGGGCACTGCTTCAGACATTCTTCCGTCACTCTGTCAGCCGACGCAGGGGCCGACTTTACCACCATTAATCGACATGGGGGTGGGGTTCTAGTACAGTAGCGGAAACATATATAGAAAATTCTAAACTAAATAAAATTTCAATAGCAAATAAATTGTTGCCATCTTCAGCAGAGCCTACTGAACTTGCCAATAATACAACGTGTGTAGTAAACAATTACAGCAACAGCCTCATTGAACACCCACAACTAAAAGCGAACAACTGACAGCAGCTAGGTGACAAAAGAGACTCACTTTGTCAAAATAATGTTATGAAGCAGATTCCTCTTCTCCTTTCAAGACCACATGAAACTAATCGTTACGACCCGTATATGCTTGCAGCTTTCAAAACGAATTCAGCCGAACGCAGTGCACCGCCGAGTGCATGGAGTGCTTCATTGTCAGTTTACTCACATTACATCTCACCCTTCCAAAGCACAGAGGGAATAAATCCTGTTTACATTTACGAAATGCTCGGAGAAATATGGCAAAGTTAGGCGGACTACTTAACTAACATTTATAACATTTACAATGCAAGCCTCGGCGGGCCTCGCTTTTTGTTCTCGACTTAGGTGGGAGTTCTCGTTTGTCATTTTAATTAAAGGACTTCTCACGGACGATATTAAAGTGTTGTGGTTTAAATGGCGTGTAATATCTGATATTTTTCTCTTGTAGCTTGCATTACACAAATGGATTCTTTTTCATTGTGAGTTATGGGGTCCTTAGGTACTCTCAAACGCTTTTCATATGACTAAAAGCCACGTATATCTATGAGAAAGACACCAGCGTTGTTCTGATTACACTTTTTGTCTTCAATTAATGATATTAAACCTGTTCTAAACGTATTCTATCCATAAAATAATGGTAATAATAATAACTAATAACTGAACATAGACTGTTTTAAGAATGTTTGAAGCAGGTTTGTTTTATACAGGGTGTTCTACAAGTTCCATGACAAACTTTGACAGATGGTAACTGCGTTATTGTCAAACATTTTTTTATATTAACAGATTCGTTTTTGTTTAGATGTTACAAGCATTTTAAAAGATGTAGCCTGATAAATAAAAATGATGGTTGCTATAACAATAATTTTTATTTGTATTTTAGGTTTAAACATTAGTTAACCTTTATTCGCCAAATTAACAAATCTTAATACTACAAAAATTGTTCAAAATATCCACATATGGCTCGAATGCAAGCTTCACATCGGCAAACTAAAGATTGCATCACTCGACGGATGAAATTTGGATCATTTGTTATCTGCATAGCTGCATCTTGAATTATTTCAAGTAACTGCTGACGGGTAGTGATTATAACATGGTAGACAAGCTGCTTCATATGTCCACATAAACAAAAGTCCAAATAATTTAGATCTGGAGAACGCGTTGGCCATTCTATTAGGCTTTGATGACCTATCCATTTATTCGGGAAATGACGATTTAACCAAGCAGTTATTTGTCTCCCTCTATGTGGTGATGCACGATATTGCTGGTATCACATATTTTGAACAATATTAAGCCCCACGTCATCAATGAAATAAAAATAATGTTTTTGCATATGCTCTTTCATAGATCACTCGAGATTTTGATGATAATAACTTGGATACAGCCTCTGACATCTCAGCCCGAATATCGGATGGTAATAATTCCTCTTTTATCTCGTTTTCAGACATTTCTACATCAAACAGTCATACAAAACGACACCAAATAAGAAATAAATGTTGACCACACAGTCAGTCAATGACAACCCAAAGGGACTTTATTTAATAATCAAATTCTATAGAAACCAATTTTCAACATTTTATCTTCCTGTATAAAAAATAATACTTTTAATTGCTTCTACACTTTAAACAAAAATTATATGTACGAGTACCTAATTACAGAGAGGCCCGGTACACTAGTCATCATTTCAAATTCAGAAAAGCCACTTTATATTCTTCCTTGAGAACTTAGAGGGCGCAGTGGAACTTCGTGCATTAAATTAAATAATAATACTTCCTATTAAACGCAAAGTAAATTCATTAAATTTGTGTTTTCACTGAAAATAAAGTCGGTTTCACCTTACCTTTGAAGCGAACCAGAACAAAGAATTCGCCTCCGCTTAGTCAAAAGACTTAAAGGAAACCCGGATAATAGAGGAGC
Source organism: Monochamus saltuarius (assembly GCA_025584915.1). Taxonomy (NCBI): domain Eukaryota; kingdom Metazoa; phylum Arthropoda; class Insecta; order Coleoptera; family Cerambycidae; genus Monochamus; species Monochamus saltuarius. Next base: position 10,355,017 of record CM046721.1, on the reverse strand, counting down.
AAAAAATATTAAATATTCAAAGGAGTACAGCAGCATCAACTCGTCACGGAATAGTTGGGACAACGTTTAATAGTCTTTGTTTTGTGAGACCGTTCCGTTGCAGTCCTACGGATTTTAAATAAGTCAATTTCTTAAGAAAATAGATTATCCGTTTTATTTTCTTTCCATTTCATTCCCATAACGTGGATACTAGTATAGAGGGTGATTTGTTTATTTATTTTATTTATTGTAACTATCAACAGGCGGCTTGGCCCAATAATTACAGATTGTGTACACAAAAGGGGTAATCAAAGTCTAAATCTAAAAACTAAAATAGAGACCATGACCAATACAGCTTAGACTAGTAACAATTACAAACATTATACACATGTAACAAGGAAAACATAAACAATTCAAGATAAGAAGAAAAACAAACATGTTTAAATTTAGAACCTATAAAAAAAATGGGAGTAGATGCGTTATGAAAAATGGAGTCAATGTCGTAAAAAAATTGTTTGTAAAATCCTTATCCCTAGTAGTTTCAACTTTTACCTCGCTGGGCTACTGTAGTCTAGCCAGCCGATTTCAAATATCCAATTACATATGGTATTAAGTAATATCAGATTTATGGTGAAGTGAAAATACTTTAGCAGAACGATTTCCCGGTAAATATGTGCCAAATGCAGCAACTTTTACAACGATGTGCAGTGAGTGCAAGTGTAGTGCAAACGAGGGTGTGATGTGGAAAATTTGCAACCGAATCGAAGAGATGGAGGTCCATAGCCTCCACGGCGTATTGCTGCAGTATGGCCCATTATACACGAGGATCAGTTATACCCATGTACAGCGTGTACAAGCACGCCATGATAAATTATTTGGACTTATTTTTGTAGGAATATTTAAAAAATTAAATATATTGCACCGAAATAGACATCTATATTACCAAAATAGAAACTTATAATCAAAGAATAAAATCAGCCATAAAATTTAGATGCACATATAAAAAATCATTTTCCTAGAAATGACAAGGAAATTTATGAATGTGTCTAAACTCGCGTCAAGAATTCAGACGTCTTACGTCACGGCTGACGTTCCACATTTGTTTTTATTGTCAACGTAATTTTCGATAAATGGTCGCGTTAAAAACAATAATTTTTTGCAATGTAGTGCAATATATAATGCAAACTTTTAGTGTAGTATATAGTTTTATTACTATCAGTTGCAGTTTGTTAAATATTTTGATGAAAATAATGAATAATAAATTATTCATTTTTTCGTATGACGTAAGTCGTCTGAATTCTTGTCGCGAGTATACCAATGTTTTATGGATTGGTGCAAAGAAAAAAACACTAAGTTATAATCTGATGATGTATTGATGGTGTATTTGTCAAACTTAGCAAATAAAATGAAGCCATCAAGGCTTTGGTCACAATATGTAATGTTGTGGTCAACGTTGGATATAAAGAAGGGGATTGATATAAGCAAATATCCAAAGCTACGTGACAAAGTGAGGGATATGTACCGAAGAAATAGCGAGTATTTACAAAGGAACAAGTTTGTTGATTTTTGAATGGTGCACCTGATTATATTTGATGATGAAGGTAAATGCTTTAAAAATAAACGAACAAAATTTTTAAAAAGCTTCTTCATAGGTCGTCCTAATATTGGGGTTGCAGGTGCATGCCGTTCTGGTAAATTAGTCAATTTAACAATTTATAATGTTGAAGATGTGATATTCTCTTTAATTATAAAAATTTCCAATACCAAAACCAAGAGACCACGATCTTTTACTGTACTGGGAAACAATTATTAAAGTTTTTATTGAAAATATGTTGCTTTACGTCCACCCGGATTGGTAGAACGTCGATTATTTCTCAGATATGTTATTGAAAAGTATCATCGAATGGTGGTCGGTATTCATAAAATCAGTGCGGTCTAGCAAGAAGTGGCAAAATTTTTGAAGCTAGACAACTGGAAAGAGTACAGTGGACACACATTACGATGAACATCTGCTACCCATTTACTTGACGGCAGTGGTGACCTCACTTGTCTTAAAAGACAGATAATGGAGATGAACTGTGGCTGAAGCTACATTGAAGACTCAGTTTTGAATAAAGAAAATATTGCGAAAAGAATACTAAAAGTTGATAGTGGTAATGATAAACGAAGCATCGTTGTCATTTCTGATTTCACAGCATCTGAAAATCTAAGGATTAAAAGTGTCAACTTTTGCTCCTAGGATTAAAAGTGAATAATTTTGTTGTTAAGAGACCATTTTTTTTTCTCAGTAAGAAAATGTCAACCCTAGGGACTCCTGACAGTAAAAAAGTCATAGTTTTGTGACGGTTGCAGAAGAAGGCTATATACATTAGGTCACATAATAAATGACAAAATTTAATTATAACTGTATTATATATAAAACAACAAACGAAATTAATTTTACTCCTCTGTTGTATTAGGTCTTCAATGTATTTTAAGATCACACAAACTGGGTTTTCTACCTCAACTGGAAACATGCAGTAGTCATTAGCATATTATTAAATTAAAATTCAATTTTATGCATTGATTCTGCTAACTATTACAAGAGAATGTTAAAGCCCCTATTAGTTTCAACTGGTTGACCGACTCAGACAAGATATGGCGATAAGATTCCAGCTCATTTGGTCTTAAATGAGCGATTCCAATTATCCTTACATTCTCCTTTACACATTAATAAGCCACGTTGTTGTGAACAACATCTGGCCACACAGACGATCTTAGAAATAGTTACAAAATTCATTAGGTGACTTATTGTCTTGAGATAGTTTATTGGTATCAAGATAATTGGATGAGAACTATTGAGGAATGTTAAAGGGGAAGATTCTGAACAAAGTAAACATTATTGGTAAGTTCCGTAGGTCAATCGTACAATTCAGGGCCGTACTTTGTTTGCATGCAGGGTCAAAAATAGACTTTTTTCTACAGACGTCAGGAAAAGTATAATTTTTACCGCACGCTATCAGTGTCTAAAATGTCATTTAAAGAACTGGTGTTAAAAGTAATTTACTTTTAGCATTGGTGCTAAAAGCAATTACTTTTACAATTTTAAATCAAAGAAATATGTATTTACATAAAATCAAATGTACAATTATAAAAACTACAATTGAATAAGTAATTCCATGGTCAACCTCATTAGTAACTGTAGTAGTAATTATTTCTGTGAAACTTACCAGGATAGGAGCAATGTTATCTGCCGAAGTTTTAGACAAAATTTGGCCTACAATGCTCTTCTTTTTTTGTGATAAGTTTTCCATATAACCCTTTGCTACTGTACTGGACTTCCATCCACCGTGTCTCTTAATTGTAGTAAGACTAGCACCAAAGTCTGCCAACAAACTAGGTGAAAATCATCGGAAGCAATGTCCAGCATAAGGGTGAGAATCAGGCAAATTAAGAAATTCAGCAATATTGGCAGACATCTTACCAAATGTATTGATTTCAACTGGAGTTGCGGCATATTTATTCTTAACGTATTTTATGAAAATTCTTGAATGACTAATGTTCGCTGGACGAAGTGCTATGCACTTTTTATAAGAGTTCAAATATAATGTACCAGTAATAACGATATATGTCTGGTGTCTGGTATATGCGAAACTATTAAAATTCCCAAATCTTCATTCTTAAATATCAAGCTGCATAGTTCTTCGTGACAACAGGCTTCAAATGCAACAAAAATTATGGCCACCTTCTGCATGAGATATGTTTCATCCTGCGTTTCTGTGACAAGTTTGTGGATTTGTTCCTTGGTCAATACTTTCTACTTGTTCGGTTGATATCCTGCGCCATTTTGCTTTAAAAATCAACACGCTTGTAATATTTGCTTATGACTGATCTTTTATGTTTATCGCCACTTTCACCATGGAGTAATTTGACCAAAACGTTGACGATTTCCATATTTTGGAATTTATGTATGTCTAACACCATCTTAAGAAACGATTGTATGAAAACTGGTACTGCTCCTTTGACTTACTAGGCAATAATTCAAAAGTGGCTTTATTAGCAGCATCTTCGGTTTCCACCGAAATAAATCGGAAGGATTTTGGTCAAAGAGATCTAAATTTTTAACAAAAGAAAGCATAACTAATTTTATGACAAAAGTTGCATTGATAATGCAACGAAAACAAATATTTTTACTACAAATGGAAACATTGAAGGAATAACTATGGTGGAAATGGTTCGAAGATATATAGCGATGAGGCGAATCAACACAGATCATACTCGATTCTTTGTGGGATACAAAAATGGAAAATTCATCAAGCAACCAGTTGGCATTAGTACTTTTGGGATAATGCCATGTAATATAGCATTGTACCTGGGTCTTCCAAATCCTCAACAATATACTGATCATTGTTTTCGTAGATCATCTGCGTCATTGCTTGCAGATTCAGGAGTCGATTTATTAATTGATAAGAGGCATGGTGGTTGGCGCTCTAACATAGCGGCAGAAAGCTATATAGAAGACTCCAAAGGAAATATTATGCTTCCTATGGCGCACCACAAGGGTCTGTTCTTGGCCAACTGCTATTTAACGTTTTTATAAATGACATCACCTCGGCTTTATCATGTAAAACTTTATTATATGCAGATGATCTTAAAATACTGGCAATTATTAAATCGCATGATGATTGTGTAAATCTACACATGATTTAGAAAAAGTATATCAGTGGTGTATTCATAATAACTTATCCTTGAATGTTGATAAATGCCATTCTATGATATTCTCAAGAAAACCTTGCCCTGTTGAGTTTGACTATCTATTAGACAACAAAAAACTTCAACTGCACTCAATTTAAAGATCTTGGGGTTGTTTTTACTACCAAATTTACAAGTGTCAAGTGCAAACAAAAATTTAGGATTTATTATACACAATTGTCATGAATTTGAAGAGCACAGTTCGCTTATGCTGTTAGATCTAAGTTTGAATACGCTTCTACAATCTGGAACCCATACTATGAATGTCAAATAAAAATCGTAGAAAAGCCCCAAAGACGATTTGTTAAATATCTGTGGTTTAAAAGTGACGGAGTTTATTCAGAAAACGGATTGCCGAATGATCAGTTGCTGAGTAGGTTCCATATGGTTGAGTTATCACTGCGACGTAAATATCATTCTGTTATTTTCTTGTATTATAAGTTATTAAATAACGAAATAGACTCCCCAGAGCTGCTCAGCTATATTAGAAAGAAAGAAAGAAAGAAAGATCTTTATTTGTTCCATATTGTCAATAGTGACATAGAACGTGTCAGGTTACAATTTCGAATTTTTTATAACATTTTTTAAAAAAATTATAGAAGTTGACATTGCTAAAAACAGGTGTTTTCCTTTAAAGACATATATAAGTAAAAGACATAAAACAAATAGTAAAAGACATTAAATAGGTATACAAAATACTAAGTAAATATAAAAATTACAGTAATAATATCACAGTGTTTACATAATGATAGCTTAATTATCCTATAATACAGATTAGAAATCACATTCATATATGCTATCAAGGAGAAAATCGGTGAGGGTGTAATAGGCTTTATCTAACAGATATTGTTTTAATTGCAGTTTAAATAGCCGTTTGGGGCGGTTTCTTACACAGCTTGAGGTAACTTATTCCAAATCTTTACTGCACAATGTTGGACGTTATTTTGAATGTACGAATAATTAGTCATTTCAGATTTAAAGTTTTCTTTATATCTGGTATTATGAGTGTGACTGTAGGTTTCAAATAAGCATTTATTCTCAAATATAAATGTAGCAGACTCGTATATGTAAAGACAGGTTAAAGTAAGTATTTTTTGTTTCTTAAATATTTGTTTGCAGCTTTCCCTTCGTTTCATTTTAAAAATATTCCTTAGGCAACGTTTTTGCAGGACAAATATTCTCTGCACTTCTACAGAGTTTCCCCAGAAGATAATGCCATACTTTAGTCTAGATTGTACGAAAGCATGATATGCTATTAAAGCTTCCTTCTGTCCTATGCTCTCAGCCAATACTTTCAGAGCAAAGCAATATTTTGCTGTACTTATAGCAAGTTTTTGTACATGTTCCTTCCAGTTTAATTGTGAGTCTATATAAACACCTAAAAAAGCGACGTTTTCTGTAGATTTAATTTCATTTTGTTTATAATTAATTTCAAGGTGTTCATTAGAGTGATGTCTGAAATTGATTATGTGTGTTTTTCGATGTTAAGTAGTAAGTTATTAGCTGAGAACCAGGCATCAAGAGCGTCAATTGAATGATGAATGCTTTGCTTGGATAGTTCTATATTATTTTCGCTAAATATAACTGTGGTGTCGTCCGCATACATAACCACATCTTGCATCACAATATTTGGTAGTTCGTTTGTGTATAGAATATATAACAATGGCCCTAATATTGAGCCTTGCAGCACCCCCTTTTATATCGACTATACTAGACTCAATTATATCACCATTTCGGTCTACTTCTACTACACGCTGTTTTCTGTTAGTTAGGTAAGATTTCACGAGATCTAACGACACTCCCCTTATTCCATATAGATTTAATTTTCAAGTAATATTGCATGGTCTACGCTGTCAAAAGCTTTAGAAAGATCTAAGCACATAACTTGAGTCTTTTTGTTATTGTTTAATGAATTGAGCACCTTTACAATTGCATCATATATAGCTTTAATAGTTGTCTTGCCCTTTCTAAAGCCATTCTGACAATGTGACAGTATGCAGTTCTTTTCAAAAAATTGTATTAATCTGTTGTAAATAATTTTTTCTATTATTTTATTGATGTTGGATAGCAGTGATATTGGTCTATAGTTCTTAATTTCACCCGTTTCTCCCTTCTTATATATAGCTTTTATATGAGCCATTTTTAGTTTCTCTGGGTATACTCCTGTAGAAAGCTAGGTTGATTATATGTGCTAAGGGGTCAGCTATTATGTCTGCTACTGCCTTTAATAGATCAACTGGTACTTCATCCTCACCCGTAGACTTCTTATTTTTCATTTTTTTTATGCATTCAATAATTTCTTCCTTGCATGCACCATACATAAATATTGAGGGCAAGCACTTTTTTATTAAGCTTATAATCGACCTCGCTATTTGCTTTTACATCTGGACATGCATTCAGAAAATAATTGTTTGCTTGGTTTAAGATCGTCACTGAATCCGAATCTGCACAGTGGATATTCTCAAGTATTGTGTTCTTACAAGGATTTTCTTTGTTTGACGTTACTTTCTTAACTAGTGCCCAAGTTGCCTTACCTTTATTTTCCGATGATGCTATATAATTAATATTGTACATTTTTGGCTTGTTTTATAACTTTGCTTAATATATCAGCATAATGCTTGTAAGTTTTTTTTGATGTTTGACCCAATCTTACTTGTTCATATAGTTGACGTTTTTTACATGATATTTTTATTCCCTGAGTGATCCATTTTTTGTAGAGTTTGTTTTGTTAAGGTTTTCATCGGAAACACCCTATCCATTATATCTTTTATAATTTTTATAAAGAAATCGTATGCACTGTTTGTGTCTCTTATATTAAATAACGGTTCCCACTGTACAGATTCCAGTTCCCGACGGTACTGTTCCATTTTGATTTTACTAAAGATTCGTTTTTTTATATTTTTAACTTGGTCTCTTTTTACTGGTATGGTTAGGATTTGTGCACGATGATCTGATAGTGCTGAGACTAGAACTGAGCTATTTCCAAAATTGTCAAAATTAACAAATATATTGTCTATGAGTGAGGAGGTCGCACCAGTTACTCTGGTAGGCTGGAATATTGTCTGTGAGATATTATATGAATTTAATAAATCTAAAAATTCTTTTGACTTGCTAGTGTTAGTTAACAAATCTACATTAAAGTCTCCACAAAGCACCAACTTATACGTTTTAAATTTTGAATACGTCACCTCAAGCACCTCCATCAATTTCTCAATAAAGCTATCAAAGTCACCCAAACCCCTTCGATACACGCATATTACAATTATTTGTTTCTCCTTGCTTTGAACACAGGAAATTTCAGCATGACCCTCTAAACTACTTTCTTTTATACACGTCACTTCATCAAAGTCAAGATATTCATCAGTATAGATACAAGTACCACCATGTTCCATATCTGTTCTTGAGAAACACGAAGTCATAGTATAACCATTTATTGTAATAAATTCTTCTTCTGATGGTTCCAACCAATGTTCAGTAAAACACAGTACATTTGGCTTTTGGTCAATAGTGTTGAGGAAGACCTTAATTTCAAAATTTTTGTTTCTTATTTATTTTATATTTTGATGCATAATTATTAGATTGCCGTTATTACTTTCACCTTATTTGTCTTTTATATCATTGGTAGGTCTTTGTGGATTGTTATCATTCAAAGTATTTAGTTTTTGAATAGTCGTCCCTTAACTTTATTATTTTTGGTGTCCCGTTAAAGTACCTGATTTTAAGGTTTGTTTCACCCTGTTGCGTTCTCTGTACAAGGATGGATTTCAGCTGTTTATATTCTTTGATTTGCATTGGAGTCTGATCAAAACTTAGAGATATGGTACCAAATTGTGGATTTTTTCTTAATTCTCGTGCTTGTCGAATAATTCTTTTTACAGCTGACGGCAACATTACTTTTAGAGGCCTAGGTTTTCATCGCTTGCACGTCCTACTCGTAACACCTTTATATTCTGTACATCAACATCTTTGGATACGACAGATATGATTTCTTTTACCGTAGTTAGATCCGCTTCTGCCCCATTTGTTCCTGTTTCATTTAGGTTTTCAATGCACCCAAATACCATGAGGTTCTTTTTGTATCCCACGTTGATTTATCTCACGAATAGGATCAAGATCACCTCCACTAACTTGCTTCTGCTCACTAATTTGTTGTTTGATTGCAAGTATTTCGGCACGAAGTTCTTCGTTCACCTTAACTTGAAGTTCATAGTTTTGTAAGAGTTCATGGTACTGGAATTCCATTTTAATTAGCTTCTCCATTACATCATTTAACGTGTATTGCTTGTTTTTCTTCGAATCAATTGATGAAATTTGAGGATTGGTCAGCATAACCTCATTTTCTTCACACGTGTTGCACGCCCACCTTTTTCCGTTTGAATTTTGCAGTTCTTTTTGAAAATTATTTAGCACACTAACTGTCATGCCTATACATTTGATGTGATGCCACTTTTTACACTTATTACATAAAATTGCATAGCAATTTTAGCAGACTTTGAACACACGTTGCAATTGTCGGCCATGATGGATAAAAATTTAATTAATTTTGCATTACCGAATCTAAGCACTCGCCTGCGTTCTTCTGTGTTTCATGTACCTACATCAAAGACTAATGCACTTACTATCTCTCCAATGTATGTCATGTTTAATAATCATTTTGTAATTCAAAATGAGGTGGACATTTTTTGCTGTTTAATATCTGTATTATATCTTTGTTTACTACTGTATAACTTGAACGTAACGTTTGACATATTTGAAAATTCTTAATCATTTTAATATGTTCTGTATTGTGTCTCTTTCCTGTCCTATAATTGGATTTTCTGTCGGGGCAGTGTATTTCCTAAATAAAATTAAAATAAGAAAAAGTGAGTAATATTTTGGGTATTTCAGGCATTGATGGCTCTTCAACAAGTTCAAGCTGTTCTGGAAATACTTAACTTACTTTCCAAAAATACAGCCCACTTATCATCTGCTGGAATTAATTTAACAAATTGTTCAGAAGTTGGAATTAATGTTTACAATAAATATTATTATTAGTTATTGAATTTTTATTGTTACTAATAAGTAAAAGTGGTGACTAACTTTGTTTTTGTTTATTGTTTACATTTAAATTTGCGTGTTATTATGAATAGTGTATTTTTACTGTATTAGAAAGGTATTTTAAGCTAATATAAATCAAATCTCCTACAATTCCTATCAATGAAGTCATAAAATTAAATAATGTTTACCCTTTATGTTAAAGTGTTTATATATTCTTTGGTATTAATAATATTGTGTGAAACTAACTACTCTGTGGACTAAAGCCCCAACTAGCGTTGAATTACATCCGCAATATCTACCCATATATTCTTTATTATTAGCTTTTGTAACATTTTTTACTGGAAACTTAACTTAAAAACAGTGGAAATAACCGAATGGACAAAATTTTACATCTGGAGAGCCGCTTTATAAAAATGTGCATTTACTAAGGTCGAGTAGTCGTTTTTTCTAGTTATAACTAGTCCATAATCCTTTGGCTCGACGCCCCGTAATTATATTCGCGTTCGATCAATTTAGCATGACAAAAAAGAGCTCGGAGTGGTTCGCCAGGCGAAAAAAGCACCGTAAGAAAGCTTTTACGCGAGTAATAAATATTCCCGCGAAGTTTCATGCTCGGTGAGACTTGATTTATTCAATAAGTCATATTCTAAAGTGGTTTATAGCCAACAGGTCACCGGCAAACACTGGGTTAGCTGTTTTACGAAATAATTTACAGTTTGAGGCGAAGTGCAATGCTAACTATTAAGCAAAATGGTTCAGGAATTTTTTATTTCAATGATTCAACTCAGTTTTATCTTCAGGCAGTCACTCATTGATCGGGGATAGTGAATTCAAATCACAGCGGTACATGTAGAGTTCAAAAATTTTTTATTACGTAGAGGCTCAACTTAGCATTTAATTACTTACTATTTGAAGATTTTCCAACGTCATTCATATGTTCACTTTAAATTTCTATTTTCTAATTTTTCTGTAGAAATTTGATTTAGATTAATATTAATAATAATAATCCAATCTTTACCCCTTATTCTAATCGTCAGAAGTGTAAGAAGACTTATGCGGGAGAGGGGACGGTATATTATTATTAAGCAGGTCGCATTTGCGCCTAGGAACAACTTACATTGGTATGCCCTAACCACCTAATGAGGGAAACTTATAAAACTTCATTAATTAGGGGCTAACCTCATTAATTATGTTATAATGCTTTTTCAGAATTACATTGATGTAAAGTGTAATGAATATATCATATTATAGTTACCTAATATATCACATACAGATTTTTACATATAAAATTCATACAAGTGCAAATGAAATTGATCTGTTTGCAAATCAAATTAATCTTTAGCTAATCAAATTCATCCGTTTGTGAATCAATTTCAATACTTTGCTAATCAATTTTATCAATTTCTGAACTAAATTTAACCCTCTGTTAATAAAATTAATTTGTTTGTAAATGAAATTAAATCATTTGTTAATATATCAAGTACATCGGTTCGTAAATCAAATTAAATATTTCGCCAATCAAGTTCAACATTCTGTTAATCAATTTCATCCATCTGTGAATCAACTTCAGTCTTTTGTTGATCAAATTTTTCCATTCCAGTATCAAATTTAACCTGTTATTAAACAAGTTCATTTGTTTGTAAATCAAATCAAGCCATATGCTGATCAAGTTCATCAATTTGTGAATCAAATTTAACTTCTTCAATCAAGTATTTTTTTATAAATCAAATTAAATCATTTGCTAATCAAGTGTAACTCAAGTTCATCTCTTTGCTAATTCCGTTAATTAATTTGTAAATCAAATTAAATGTTTTTGTGATCAAATCAACAGTTTATAAATGAAATTAACTCATATACAAATCAAATTTTGCAAATCAAATTCACTATTGACAAATCAAATTCAACATTTAACTGATCAAATTCTCTGATTTATATCATCAATCAAATTCAGTTTTCTGCAATCAAATTGAGAAAATATAAATTTAATATAGCATTTCTTTCTAAGAAAAGCTTGTTGAATGGTTAAAAATAAAAATGGAACTGAATTAGATTTGTTGCAGCGAGATTATATTTAATAAAGTAAATTCCTGGTGTACTGAACACTTCAGATTCAATCTCACACATTACAAAATGATATCTACGATTTCCGCCAACGGAGCCTGAGATCGATGCTGATAGAGAACTAGTATCGCGTCTTACAAGCCGTCACAACATAGAAACAAATTGAATCTCAGGTGAGTGAGAATTTTACCCCTTCAAGCATCGTTCCCACTATAATGGGAACGACTTTTAAGAGCTGGACTGAAGCCAAATTGGCACTAGCGACTGTTACGTCATGCCTCACTTTACCATCCGGCTTATGTCGCACTGAGGGCCTCCGTCACAGCTCAGGCCAGAGTCAATATCGTGGAACATAAAGTGCATTGTTCAAGAGACTGTTCCCTAGTCTTTCGTTATTGAAAATAAAAAAGGGGGTAAAAATTTATATTATATCTGCATTTAACAAGTTTAAAGAGATTACACACGTAGTGATATTAATTTTAATGTATGAGGAGAGTCTCCTCACTGTTGCTAGGAAATATTACTATTTTTTTTTTGTTTTGACAATTAAAAGAAAGGTACGAGAAAAATTTTTCGTCTTACATTAAATGGTGCACAATTAAGGGTATGCAACATACTTCAGAAACGATATTGCTTACATATTTTGTTGAAATAAGTAAAGAAAGTTGTAATGAAGTGATTTAACTACCCCATATTTATTTATTTTACTATTAAAATAGTCCGTTAAACTAATTTACCAGTATGTGAAAATATCCCCGTTGAAAGCCTATCGACGCGCGGACGCCAGCAGTATGAGATAGACCGCTTGAACCGAACGCGCATCTATCACCGGTCAGATGCGGCCACCACTACGAAAGGTAAGACGTAGATATGCGCGCTCCGTCCAGCTGGCGATTCCGGACCATGCCCAATATTTTCGAATATACGAAAATTCAGTCCGAAAATCGACTAACGCGCAGCCGCTGCCTCCGCATTAACGTTAGGGCTTTCAAACGCCGATTTGGATATTCAGTTCCTGTCCTGCTGTCACCGGGAGAAGTCCTGCCAATCCACACCAGCACCAGAAGACCTGCCAGGCCGTGGAGAAACCGTATTAGGTGAGAATTTTCTAAGTTCAGATTGGGGACTAGTGCGCAGCAGTGGACCTCACAGGCGCATTAGGTCTTCCAACTACTGGCTAGCTAGTTTAGTTGCCGTCCAGCTAGCAAGCCGAGCAGTCCTGTCAGCAGACCAGCAGAGCAGCCGTACCAGCACGAAGACGTATCAGCAAGCAGCGGTAGTAAGTCCAGCATACTGCCAGTGCGCAAGTCTCCGAATTCCGCCGGGTGAACTGGTAAGAGAGCGGAACTCGAGAGTTAGTTTCGTCCTGCCGTTCGTAGAAGGAAGACGTGCCCGACCACAAGCACTGGAAGTAAGTAGTTGTAAGTAACACTTGGCTACTTTTAACTCTCGTTCGTCTTACCTGTTTTGTGCTCTGTCTGTCTTACGGCGTGGTGACGCACACGGTAGACTTGATCACGTGTGTCGATCCTAACTGCGCGTTCAGAGGAAGGAGGAAACTCTTTAGTCTGAAATGCAGGCCGTCTCCGTCAACCTACCTAACTTGTTCTCTGTCTGTTTTACGGCGTGGTGACGCACACGGTTGACTTGATCACGTGTATCGATGCTAACTGCGCGTTCGGAGGAAGGAAGTTGCCTTGTTCACTCGTTGCTCTGAAACGTAGGTCGTAGACTGACTTGTCTTGTCATATTTCTTTCAGCGCAACAGTTAGCCGTCCTGCCAGCCTGCCCAAGGGATCATCATCTGTCTGTAACTTACTATTAATTGTTCTCTTTCAGGAGTGATTGTAGCCAAGTAATCAATTAATAGTAGTAATTGCTTTTGCTTGTTGCTTGTTTGCTTCCTCCCTATTGACTCCGTAGCTTCCCACTGCTTATTAATTACCGACCGGCTAACTCAGTAACTCTCTTTCCAGGACCACCAATAACCGCAACCGTCCCGCTTTTAGCGCATGTACCGCCCGTTTAGCTTGTTTTGATTGCAATTTCGTTTTTAGTTTTAAGTTAGAATTGTAAATTAGGTTTGGTAGTTAATATATAGATAGTGATATATATTGTGCCTTTTTATTCCGTCCGTGAAGTCTAACTGTTTTCCCTAAGACCCGATGGGCATACCGTATCTTCACTGTAGCTACCTGAGTAGTGGTGTTTCTACACTTTAAAACAGAAACTGGCGCCCGAGGAACCGCACCGCCGCAGCTCAGGCGTCATAGTGACACCGCGTCGCAAAGTAAAGCTTCAGCATTATGGTCTCGATATTCGATGTTACGAGATTTACTTAATATCAAGCAAAGTATCGACATTAGCCAGTATTCTAAATTGCGAGTATTTTTAAAAAGGCAGAATGCTGGATATAAACCTAAAAAATCCAATGTTATCTCAGAGGAAAACATCAGTACCTTCTTATATAAGGCTCCAGAGGGATATCTTGTTCAAAAGGTAATATTTTTACTATTTTCATCAATTATGTGTTTAATGGTATATTTTACTTTAAAGTTGCTTTAATTATTGGCATAGCTGGCGCCTGTAGATGCGATGAACTTCTAAATATGAAAATGGGTGATCTGGAAATTTTAGAAAAGAGCATAATGGTAGTTATTCCTGTAACAAAAACCTACACTTCCCGAACATTTGCAATTACAAAATCGGAATGGATAAAAATAATAAAGCAATACTATGATCTTCACAAAACCATTGGTTCTGATAGTTTTTTTTTACAAATAAAGAATGGCAAGATTACAAATCAGCCTTGTGGCTACAATGCTATTGGAGGTTTTCCAAAAAAATATAGCGGCTTTTTTTAAATTAGAAATGCTTACGGGTTCATGGGACATTGTTTTAGACGTACTTCAGCTATATTGCTAGCAAATACAGGTGGAGGTATCTTACAGTTAAAAAAAATTAGGCGGGTGGAAATCCAGCGCCGTAGCCGAAGGATACGTGGAGAATTCGTTACATGGTCAAGTAAAAATTGCAAATATGTTATCCCATACAAAAAACCCGGGAACTTCGTCTCTTTGTCATCTTCCGAAACCCAATACAATATTAAGCAACAACATGGGCTTACATTAACGGTTCATAGTAATGAGAATTCAAATGTTACAAAGTAATGGGTCTGTAATTTTCAACAACGCTATTAGAACCCTTTCCATGGGCTGAAATAACCTTCAACAGCTTTAATATGTTAGGAAATGTATTAGATGCAATTGAAAGAAAAGTCTCTCAATATTTTTTTCTGCTTTATTATTTACTAAAATTAACAACGAGGAAACGGCAACATCCTGTGTTTTCTCCTAAATCTACCTTGTTTACCTCCACACCGCAGTTGAGTGGGGCTTATTTGCATCCAAATGCGGGCCTAAATATATACGGATATACCTAGACGGATTTTAGAGGAGGGGGAAGGATCAAACGGCCTGTGCAACTCGCGGCGGTCGCGTCTCAAGCACATATTGTTCCGGATTTACTTCCATGCCCTACTTAGCGTAAGATGAGCAACACGATCACTTATCCGGCACATACATCGTTAGAGGAAATTCGAGTACGCCGCCTTTTCCTCTCGAAACCCGACAATCACTCTCCCTAATTGGCCGGGTGATCCTTGAACATATGTTGCATCCTCAGACACTGATAGTACCGGCGGGAACTGAATTGCTTGGCAGGCTATACACCGAACATAATATTACCTCATAATCAATGGATGTGTATGTTGTAGACTAATTGTAAAATCAGGCATGTTATAATATGTCTACACCAAACGGCTGAAAATCTAAAGAGTGGCTAATCGCTAGCTTGTGAACAAGTGCGACGGGCCAATTGTGCGAGGAGCAACATTTCATAAGGCGTACTAAATTTGAACGCGATCAGATATAAATGACAAATATAATTGCATTACATAACATCCATTATTTTTAGTAGAAGCAGTGATGTAACAGTTTTTGCCAATTTCGAGGCGTTAGGCAATAAAAATGATAGAGTTGTTTCCAAATTTAAAGTTTTTATCTTGTATTATCAATTACCCAAGGTCGAAAATAATAGAGTGACTAATTCACAGCACAGAGATGAATGAGTACGGAAGGTGAGGCATGATTGTCTAAGCGTGCCACTGGAGAAGAGTTCAAAGCATACAAATTTATCAAAAATAAATTGACGTCGAGTGAACCTAGCACATTAGATGATGGAGAAGCTGTGTAACAATTTCAGCATCAGCTAAGTTTCTATTGTTGTCTCCATGAGTGATGTTTGTTGGGGTGGAAAAATTTGCTTATACAGGATTTACTGTGACTAAGTACAAATATTTTAAGAGGGGATAGGGAAAAATAAGAATTAACGGAATCACCCTTCAAAAAAATTCCGAACTGACACCGCATTGACACGTATATCAGTTTAAGCTGCTTTAAAAGAAAAAATAACCTTTAGAAAATGTATATTGTTATTTAATGAGAAATACGGTATGGTAGCACAGGGAGGCAGGACCTACTTTATTGATATTTGTTTCCAGGATTGATATTTGGAGAAATTTTAAAAATGTTGTATCATTATCTGTTTCCTTACTTGTTTAAATTAAAACCTGCAAAGATTTGTTTACTTGCTGTGGACCTCTCCTTCCCTCGACCGTTTTTTTTTGTGTAAAGCGAGGGACCTACTTGATTTGGCGGTCATGACCAGGTCGATTACTTACGTCGGTAAAAAACACAATATATAACAACAAAATACACGCAAATATACACAAAATAAAATAGTAAATATACACTGCCACACGTTTACCACCATGACAGTTGTTCATTGTGGTTCAAAAAGTATTCAGCATAATATTTTGTGTACTCAGAAAACGTCTTTGGTGTTACGCTGCCACACGGTAATATGCACACATAAAATATTATTTAACATCTACAGACAACGTCTGACGACATCTGTAGGCTACTAATGCAAGATGCACTTCACGGCGATAAATTTTGTAACTTCTTATGTTGTTGTTGAATTAAATTCTGTTAATACTAATAATAGCAACAATATTAACAGTAATCGACGATGTTAGCATAAAATAATTAGTAATATTTTAAACTATAACATCCCAAGATGTTTACAGTGTTCTGTAAAAATGTTTCTTAGACCCTTAGAAATAACTAACTTCGCATGTTCTTTGAGGTTTGGAGAGTATGCAACTAGCAATGCAGTATTCTAGGTTATGTTAGTTCTGAAGTAAATAATTTTAAATGTCTAATCTGTGTTTTGAACGGTTTATAGTAACTAAATAAACTGTTTTATGTCGGATATGTTAGTGCGGATAATTATGACGAATTCTGAAGGAATGAAAATGTAATTTTGACAATGCTGCAAAAAACGACCGCATGGTAGTTGACATATCTAGCCATCTCGGACGATGATTGATTGTGATAGGCGCCGACTTTCCGTAGGAAAAGAGGGTTTTGCCCCATTTTTAAACATCGAGCTAGAATTCCGAAATAAATGTTTTTATTGTCTTTTAGACCTCCCTGAGCACGTGGGTACAAATTTTGTTCTTAGCCATAGTTAACCCTGTATTTTGAGAACGACCGTTCCACATCTATTCAAGTAATACAGACGTACTTAAAATAGCTTTTGAACTCACATAACGGATCTAAATATTCGCTTATAGCATATCACAAATTTGTCTAAAACCGGAGTCTGTCTTTAACACACTCGCAAACTTTTCCCTAACGAGCTCATTTTTTGCATCATCTATAGCGTTCAGCAGGCGATTAACTTCGTCCACTATTTGCACTAAGTCCGCGAATGACGTACTGTTTGGTAGTTTTTCGATGGCGACATGTAAGCTGTTATAGTTAGTGTGAATAATTTGTAAATCGCTTTCTATGTCACTATTTGCTGTTTGGCACTCCTTATTAGCTGCAGCCTCCCCTAGATTGAACTGTACTATTGCAGTTCTTATTTGTTGAAAATATTTTGCATAATAACGACCTGCCTGCAGCCACGTTCCCCAACGTATAAGAATCGGCTGTGGTGGTTCGGGAATACCTGGACACTGACTGTGAAATACGCTGAGACGCTTAGGAGATTTAAGAAATACTCTCTTGTATTTGCTATTAATTTATTTGCCTCTGGAAAACCTTCACGAATAGTTTCTATCACAGGATTTAAATCATAAGCCCAACCCAACATTATTAATACAGAAAAGTAACAATTTTCGTAGCATTTTTCTTACTGCAAGATTTCAAAATTAATTAGATTAGATAGAAATGTAAATTATATTACTGTATCACAAATATACTAAGCCATTTATTTAATCTGGCTTTGCTTTTTAATTTTTTTTAATATATAGTGTGATTCAGTGTCACTAATTGTAAGAGAAGATAAAGAAAAATTAGTATAATACGAATACGCGGTAAAACAAATTTAAATACATATTTACACCGAAAAAAATATTTTCAAATCATTAATTAAACCCTCTTTTCAGACTGTACTGATTCAGCTTCCAGTTCCACTCGGTGCTTGAAGCGATGTTGCCAAATTTAAATATTTTTGTAGTATCTACCTACTTATTGTAATGTTAAAATATGTAATAAATGCTAGAAATTATTTTTTTAAAGTATGCAACTAACATATTAAGTTTCAGTTTAAAAAATATTTAGGTACTATTGGAGTTACAAAACTCCGACGGATGAAATAATAAACCATTTACATTTCATTAAATAAATAGCGAGTATGTTTCTCTTATAGTAGAAGCACCGTCCAGAAATACTGTAATAAGTTGGTTTACTCTTCAATTTACCTATCCGATTCAATTTACAGTTATACGTGTCCCGGGTAACTGGTCGCTGCCAGAAACAGAATTAAAGTGCACATCCTTGGCCCTAGCCGGGATTCATTTACCTGTCCCAGTTCTTCTCGGGCTAAGCTCTATGGGGACAGGCCCGCCCATATATTAATTTTGGCTCCTACTGTTGGTATTACGACTGCTACGGTCGTAACCGTTCCTCGGATAATGGTGGTCCTCCGAGGCGTCCCGTAGGCACCGCTGTAACTGGTCATATCCCATGCTTCCAAACGTTTCGCCGCTCTTCACTGTCGGCATCTTCAGTGGTGACTCCGCAACTTGGCTTCTATACGTAGAATCTGAAAATGAAATAATAAATATTATATGTATTCCATTTAAAATGGAAATTTCCCATGTTAAAATCCTAATCTGTAAAATCATTTGTAACATTCTGCATAATAGTTTTCTATTCAATTAGTTAGACGAACGTTTTATGATACAATTCTTAGATGCAAAGCGTTTATTTTAGTAGAGGTCAATACCGTGGTCAAAGATAATGTTGAAGATATTCAGTATGGATCTATAGGAAGTGATTTTAAGTACTGCATTCGTGGTGGCTTCAGGCTAGAAAATATTATATTATAGTTGTTGGTTGACAGAACTCTCAATTGTTAAATTATGTAGGGAGATTTCTTGTTATGTAGATTATAGTGATTTCAAATTATTATGGAAACAAATCATTATACAGTAATGCAATATAATTTCAAATCATAACATCGCAAATTTTCAGTTTATTGCTTCACCATAGTAATGTTATTGATACGTCACAACAATCTGACAAAACATGGACATAAATATTTATAAAATTAATTTATATTTAGTTATTACAGTAACTCAAAATACAGGCAATCACTTTGTATCAATAGAGCATTTACATGTAGACGGCGCTGCGATCAATGTTAGGCATTAAATCCTAACCTCACAAATATTTGTTATTTAATTTTGTTGTATCTCAATTTGTGTAAATAAAATAGCCATATAACTATTGTGTACCAGCGTTTATCTGTTGCTAATAAAAATAAAGATTTCATGTTTCGTAAGTTCCCAATAATGCTGACAAAAATGGTTTATAGCAATTGCATCCAGCAAGAAACCAACCCAGTACACAAAGATCTGCTCAAAACATTTTACAGAAGATTGTTATACTGTTACTAGCATGGGTAAGTACAAGCATATATGATCTATTTTCGGTGTATATTTTTCATTATTTGATAAGATTTCATTCTTATTTTTAGGACAATGGAAAATTCTCAAAAACAGCTGTTTCAACATTATATTTACCTGTACACGAAAATACGATACTAATATTGTAAAAATAGTGAACGCATGAAAAGGTACTTGAAAATGCGAAAACATGATTAAAATGTATTAAAAGTTGCAGATGGAAATATATTAGAATTGTGACACGATTTCATAGACATGACATAACATGAGTTAAATGTGCTAATACGATTCCTCAAATTGAAAATTACTTGAATGATAATAACGCCGGTAATCCTGAGAGTATAGCAAGTGCATCTATTAGTAACAAGTTATTTAACGATACGGCGATTCAAAATGTTATTAGTTACAAAAGGGCACAACTAATATCACTCAAATTATTAAATGAAAACCATTTAAAACACCTATCAGGGTTTTTAGATTTTTCTTTATTGTACTTGTACTTTAATAAAAATAAAAAATAAAATCTGCATATGTTTATTATTTATTTATGTCACATGTAAATTATTTAAAACAAAGATTTTTTTTATAAATTCGTATTTTTTCAGAAACTGGTTATTTAATGTACTTTTTTATTTACTAGGCATATTACATGCAACATTATTGCAATCTGAGCGACAACTAACCATTTTTCTATCGATTCGTAATATATAAAATTTCAATTCTTTAAAAACAAAGAGGTTTAAATTAAGAATTACCACGAAATAATTTAGGTACTCCAACATTAACAATTTCTGTGTTAAATAACGTTTTATTACTTCTCTTTCCAAATTGCTAATGTAAAATGCAAATAAACAAAGTTATGTGAGGTTAAAATAAATAAAATTTAATATATCTTTTGAAGTGATTTTTTCCTGTTGTCTTTGTGTGTTTACAAACATTTTATTGATTTATTATAAGTTTTATTTTGATAATACGTATGCAAATTAGATTTACAATCACTATTTGACTTACACAAATTCAAATCAAAAATTATCGAATCATGAACCACAGATTAAATATATATAAATAAGAAAAATCATGAACTGGACCATAGAACATTATTATTAATAGCTTTGACGCTAGCGCCCCTAGCGGAATTTAATGACACTGAGTTAATGTAAATGCTCTATTAACCCCCATAGAGACGCCCTCTTACATATTTATTTGAAGCTCTTTGGGCTGCTATAGTAACCGACGCAAGACTGCCAGACATTCGATGCCCTTTTCAATAGACCAAAAATGAACGTGTGGGAAGTATATTCACAAAAATAAATAATTCTTTTACTAGTTTTTACAGTAACAATTTGATTTACTTTTCATACAAAATATTTCAAAATATGGTGAAAAAGAAACAGAAAATATTACTCAAATAGGTTTTAAAAAAATGTAACAAATGATCACTAAATCCGTAAAAATGTAACTTTGATAAGAGTGTGTTGTGGTCTACCCTATCGAACGCCTTCGCAAGGTCAACGTACACTACATCCATCTGTCCTCCGCCATGTACAATTTGACTAGTTTTATCAATGAACACACCCAGATTAGTTTCAACTGACCTCTGCTTGACAAAACCATGTTGTTCTCGTGAAATATACTTTAGCATATATAAATAAATTTTGTCAAACAGAATAAACTCATATAATTTAGCTACTGCATTAATTAAAGCAATTGGTCTATAATTATTAACTAGATTTTTGTTATCTTTTTTGTGTATAGGTGTTAATTTGGTATTTTTAAATTCATTAGGGAATTTCAATAGATTTTTGAAAAATTAAAAGTAATGGATACAATAAAAAGTCTTTCCAAGCCTTGATAATGTAACATGGAATATTATCTGGTCCAGAAGAATGTTTGGGTTTTAATTTCTTAAATGCCCTCTCCATATCATCGATATAAATTTTTGAAAAGTGCAAGCAATCAGTTTTAGCCAATGTGTTGAATAACCTTAACCATAAACACTAGCAAAATAATCAGCGAAGGTATTAGCTATGAGAGATTTATCATTAGTATTTGAGTCATTAATTAAAAAATATGTCTCCATTTCGTTTTTATGTTTTTTTCTTTTTACGTAGAGAATATATTTTTATCATTTGTCAGATTGGTTTCAATATTTTTTATATGGTTCGAGTGTGCAAGTTTAATTTTGGTTTTCACTCGTTTTTGTTTGTAATTAGTTAGATAAAACTCAGATTCATTCTTCCGTTTTCGATAATACTCTTTTTATTTTATTATTTGTCTTATTTCTTCAGTGAACCATTCAGGATACTTTTTGCGACAACTACTTGACTTACGTTTAGGAACACAAGTATCCAATATCATATATAGACTTCTATAAAAATATTGAACAGCTTCATTGACATCTTCATAATATCCTAATGGTGCCCAGTCATAATCCTGCAGATAGTTACAAATTAAGTCAAAATTAGCAAGTTTAAAATTGTACATATTCTTTAAATTATTTGATGCATTACTTCGCCTCACAACGATTTATTATTATTTCAGAGACTAATGCCGGATGTTTTCTGTCAATAGGAACTAATGGAAGACATTCTTCCTGAATTGTTATGTTAGTATTACTAAACACTAAATCTAAAGTTCTACCATCTTCATTAAGAATGTTATTTAATGATTTCAAATCATAAAAATCCATAAGTTGCTCTAAACATGTAATGGACTGATTATTCGTCTTAAATTTGAATTCACTTCCAGTTATCAGCATCATCAGTTATCATTTAAACATCCAGGCACACATTACATCTAAAAATAGTTTAAACGTCTCCAAATCGACGTAAAGGTAAGCCTTATACATTAAATTAAATATTTCAGACACAAACCGCCGGTTCCAAAACCTATTTCCAAAATGATGTGCCCCCAGAGCTTTGCATTCACGTAACACACGAGTGATTTGTGTCAGCCAGATAGAATATCTGCTTTTGAAGTATTTTATATCGCAGGAAATTATATTTTCTGTCGAATGCTCTATGTCGAGGTTTACTTTTGTGAAAAAGAATTCATTGGAAAATACTAGTTAAACGTCAGTTACAATACACTAGTCGTTCTTTGTTTGTTGCACCCGACAAAGACAAATTCAGGTATTGCTAAATTAAATTTTTTATCAAAATATTGCCGTTATACACTCGTTTTTATTAATATCTTTTCACTGTTTGCGCGCAGAATGGACATTGTAGTACAGTCAATTCTTGGTACTTTATTATTGCTGAAAAGTTATATTCAGGGTCGTCAAAGTTTAATTTCTTTCGAAATAACATTAACTCTATCTATTATACAGGATTAACTATTACTAAGTACAAATATTTTAAGAGGGGACAGAGAAAATTAAGAATTAACGAAATCACCCTTCAGGAAAAATCTAAACTAATTTATAAAGTGAAAAGAAGTTTGTCGAAATTATATTAAATCCTTATTTAACGCCGCCTGTGCGAGTCAGAGTAGGCAACTATCAACACGACGGTAAAATTCCCCATCAATCCCGTCATGACATAATTTAATTCCTGTGTTTACCATGTGTTTACGTTGTAGTTTTGTGCTCTTCTTCAATTTTAGAGCCTTTTTAAATTTTTAAACGTTTTATAGTTATTAATTAAAGAAATTTGTGTCGGGTGCAGATATTTTCCCACAATATAGTTCGCCGGTTTGTTTTTCTAGGTTATGGGACAAGACTACCGCGGGTACACTAATAGTTTTCTATTATCTATTCCTTTCGTTCGATTTTGGTATAATAAATAGGCATTTTATCTAACTGTACTTAGGGGAAGTGTGTTTTATCGGTAGTGAGTGGTTGTAATGAATGAAAATGTTGTAGTTTTGCCCGTTTGTAATGTTTGTTTTTGTGATGATTGAATGTAGTCGAAGTTAAGTGTAAAATGTATGTTATTTTGAAATTTTTGTATGTATAAAAACAGCACATATTTGGTTTAATGACATCGTACAAAGATATTTATACAGGGTGGTCTACTTTTCATGACTCACCATTGTCAGTAGCACAAATTCTTGTTCGATTTGCTATGTCTATAAAATCAAAATCATTCACAATTTCAAACTATATCAAAAAAACTATTATACAGTTGATCAATAATTATATTTAGGAGCACATCATAATTTTTGTGAATAGTAAGCAAAGCAATATACAGAGTGTCAAAGATGAATTTGGCCAAACTTGACTGACATATTCTATCGATGAAAGTAATTGGAGTTTGATGAAATATAAGTGGTCTGCTTACTTCCTGCTCGGCGTAAGCGGCTCGACTTACAGGAAGCGACCTACATTTCCGACCTCTCGCCCTAGACGACGAGCCATGAAATCTGTAAATAATACTGCAGGAAATAACTAGTCCGCAGACTAATGCTCCGACCGGTATTGAATTACTCCTGCTGTATCTGTGTGAACAGCCAAGAACCCTTATCGCCACACCACCAGACATAGACCGGTTTCAGGCTTGTTAGCCTCCATCAGTATGCCATAGGTGAGATCACCAATAATTGAACTGGCTGTTCCTTCATATGTATGTTCACATATAAACTGAGTGCAGGTGAGATTCAATATCGGTCGGGACATTAGTCCGCGGAGTAGTTGTTTTCTGAAGTATCATTTACAGATTTAATTGGGGTTTGTTATATATTTTTTTTTCAAAAGCTAAATAAGGGAGTTACAGGGTGTTATAATTTTGTTATTTTGACAACTTTTGTCATAAAATGTTGTTGCTAGTGAACTGTAATTATTCATGGCAATAAATAGTTAAAAGTGTCACTTACTTGGTTTGTTGTTTTATTATTGTAATTGGTGTAATTTATTGTTTTAAATTGCTAATAACGTTAAGTGTGTCTAACAACCCCAATTACATCAAGACCTATCAATGTTACGAACACTTTAATGGAATACTTTATGTCCAAAATTGATTGAAAATTCTAAAAATATCTTGAAATTTTATAAATGTCAGTAGCGTACTTTTTTATTAAAAAAATATACACTATTTACTCTGTAACTATGCCACTGGAGTATATTTTAAACTCATGAGTGATAAATAGTTCATGTTGGAAAAATATCACCGCCTAAATATTGTCAAATAATGTTTTCCTGTATTTAAGTTATTAGGATAAAGAGATAAAAAGAGAAAATAATTATAAAATTGTAACTTCTTATTAAGCTTTGATAAAAAATTGTTATACAACAAACCCCAATTATTTTCATCAATACAATATGTCGATAAGGTTGGGCCAAATTGTCGATAACACCCTGTATATTATACTAATTCATGGATTTAACTTTAACAAATACTCATCACCAATAAGTGTTCCACAAGGATCGATACTTGGACCTTTGTCATTTCTTATATACATTAATCACCTATTTTATATGAAAATAAATTCTTGTATAATTCTATTTGTATGATTTTTATTATTCTTTAATATGTAAAATGTTCTGTAAAACAATACGTGTCCCTCAGCAAGCATTCAAGGTTCTATCCCTGACACTCCAAAGCGTTGCACTAATTATAAGCGCTGGGTTTTGGCGACAATGTGTTGGGTAGCGAGTTAAGCCGGGACATCTATTTTTCTTTTGTCACTTAATATGTAGCTGGATGGCGTTCTCCTGTACTCTCTAATGCGGGCCAATTGTGTTAACAGCCAGTGTTTGTCCGTTCTCGCATTGTACAGGACGCCGCCGCTTGGATATAACTTATTACGTTGGTCCGGATAATGCCGGACTTAATGTAGAACAGGTTGCTGATAAATCTGGTCTCGCCGGACATCATTTGTTAAGGCCGGGATAGTTTTTTGGCTATTTACTCCGAGATGTTATGTGTAGGCGGAGGCTGCAAATGCATCGAATAGTTTGATATATTCGTTAATTCAACCATATATCACCTATTGTAATGAAATATATTAGCCTGCCTTAACAAAAAATAACTAGCAAACTTTACAAAATATTCAGAGTTATTGTTTGAGATAATAATAATAATAATAATATCTCTACCCCTCATTCTAATCACAGGGATTAGCCCAGAAGTCGGAGACTTGTGCGGGAGAGGGCGGCATATTATTATTAAGCAGGCCGCATTGCGCCCAGAAACGACTTACGTTGGTAGGCCCTAACCACTATTCAGTGCAGGAATGAGGAAAACCTGGAAAACCTCATTAATTAGGGGTGGTCAAATATCAACCGGCATCAATCTCTCACATTGACCCAAGCTAACATTATTCCACCCTACCATACCCGCAGAGAGGTGCCAATCCCTCCACGAATATAGCTTATATACGGTCTACCGGCAGCTGGGCTCGAACCAACTCCGTCTAGTCACCTCGATTCAAGTACTAACGCCTTAAACCGCGCGACCACTGACCGACCCGAGATATTGTTACAATTACTATTATTATATGCTAATCAAATGTTATACCTTACTATATGGCAAAGAAAGGTAATACATCTACATATGTTTGTTAAATTGTAATAATTCTTGATGTACAGGTTCAGGGTCACTTATTGAATGGTTATATTTTCAGCAAGATCAGAGGACTTAGCGGAAAAATTGATAGTATATCGAGAACCCACGATTCCTAATACACTCATTGATACGTCTGGGCTCGGATCTAATAAGATTGTCGATAAGTTCTTGGGGTATCTCATTCCAAGGTATCTGAACTTCATGGGTAAATGTGTGGGGAGGGGTGTTGTAAATATAACAGTGCAATAAGGTGACAGATCTGGCGATCTTGGTAAACGCTTGATCTAATGTTGATCCATTAAAGCTATTGTTTGTCTGGCAACATGAGGTACAGCATTGCCTTGCTTGAAATTGGCATTTTGGATGGTGTGACTGTATAGAATGATACATGACTCCACCATTTCCTGGAAGTAGCGTTGGGATATAATGTTGTCTATAATGATAACTAGTAGTAATCTGCTACCATACGCGATAGTTCCATATACTATAACGCTTCAAATTCTGAATCTTCTTCTTCACCACGTCGCCTTCTCATGTACGACTATCGTGCATCCCCAGAAAGAAATAGGATTCGTCACTAAAGATGACCTGCTTCCATTCTTGGTCCCACTGAATTCTATCTCCACATCATTGTAACCGATTAGCTCGACGAGTGATAAGAAAAAATTGGCAATAGTCCGGTTACAGCTAAATCTGTCTCTGAGACCTAAAAGTTGCAATCGACGATCTTCACGCCCTGTGGTTTCTCTACGACGGCCGTTGCCTCTCGCTTTGTGTTCAGGATCTTCCTGAGTCCACGCCTGGTAACAAAGTATATGGTGCGCAAGGATATTTTAGTCCTTCTAGAAATTATATTTAATGATATTTTTCTGTAAGGTAGTATATTATAGTTTCCAATGATACTATTTTGATATGAACACTATAAAGAAACGAGTGTAACGTTAGATCACGGGGCGTTAGCCGAGTGATTTAGATACACAAGCTTCATTAACAAAGTTCATACAGAACATATATCATTCAAAATTTAATTTACGACAGTCGATTCGATTCGATTTATCTTAAAATATCGGTCATAAATTGAAATTCAGAATTGTTAGGTGCTCTTCTTTGACGATGTCATGGTAACCACAGTTATTGTTTGTTTCAAATTTAACTTTGACATCTTCATTATTGGCGTCTAATTTTGTGTCATACGTTCAGTTTTAGGGAAAAACTGTATTAATATCGGTGTCGATTTCCCATTTTCGGAAAAATCAGGAAAGACGTACGAGCACGTAAGAGTAAAAACAGGTTAAACAGGTCAAAAGGTTATTCTAGCATATTTCGAATATCTTTCAAGTCATAGCAAGTCCTCGTCGCTTTGGTTATATTATTTTATGTTATGTTCAGTTATATCAATGAAGAAAAATATGGATAATAGCAAGTACACCCATTTAATTGCGTTTCTAAACAGAAAATTGGAAGGATTTTGGTCAAAAAGATCTAAGATTCTAACAAAAATAAACATAACTCAATTATTGTTAGAAAGTGACGATAAAATTTAATTACAAAAGGAAACACTGAGGGAATAAATATGGTGGAAACGTTTCGAAGATATATAGCGATGAGGCCAAGCAACGCGGATCATACTCGATTTTTTGTGGCCTACAGAAATGGAAAATCCATCAAGCAGCCAATTGTCATTAATACTTTTGGAAAAATGCTACGTAATATACCAGCATTATTTCTGAGTCTTTCAAATTCTCAGCAATATACTGGACATTGTTCTCGTATATCATCTGCGTCTTTGCTTGCAGATTCAGGAGTCGATTTATAAAATGTTAAGAGGCATGGTGATCTAACACAGTAACAGAAAGCTATATGGAAAATTCCAAATAAAATAAGTAGAAACTGAAGCAAGTTTCTTGTAATATTTTGGGTAACGTTTCAGATATTGATGGCCCTTACTTTCTAAAAGTACAGCTCACTTATCATCTGCTAAAATTACGAGGTGTGGCAATTAAGTTACGGAAATTTGTCAATGAAGAACGACTCCAACGTTGCTCCCACGATTGGAAGCATTCTTGGTAATCCTCCGCAGTTAACCCGTTCAGCACCACGGTTGCAGATTCTTTGACCTCTTGTACACCACCATGATGAGTTCCCTTATGCGACTTTATCTTGGGGAATAAAAAGTAATCGTAGGGGGCCAGATCGAGGCTAAAGGGTGAATGCAGCAACGTTGGAATCCTTTTTATGCCTAAAACTCTTGCACAATGAACGAGGAATGGACTGGCGCGTTGTCGTGGTGCAAGATCCAGCCGTTCTCGGCGAGTTTGGGTCGCACACGGAAAACGCGGGCCCGCAGCCATTCCAGGACGCCAACATAGAACTGTCCAGTCACTGTCTGGCTGGCAGGAACATATTCACGATGAATGATACCATGGATATCGAAAATATGATCAACATTGCCTTCAGTATTGACTTGGACATCTTCGCTTTCGTTGGTCCCTCTCCACCCTTTTCCACCCACTGCTAACTTTACTTACGGGTCTTGGGGTCATACTCAAATATCCAGGTCTCATCTCCAGTGACTACCCGATTCAAATTCTCGTGCGAATGGTTTCTTTGTTGACGTTGAACTCGTCAGACAAACCACGAATGCTTAGGTGACGGTCAGACGTGATCAGTGCACGCAGACGGTCAACATTCGCGTCAGTACGAAAGGTGACGGGAACTCCTTCAGGTGGATCGTCTTCTACCGATTCACGCCCCTCCTTGAACCGTTTTGCTCATTCAAACACGCGTGTTTTCGACATGCATTCGTCTCCATACACCACCTACAATTTTCGAAGGATTTCCGAGCGTTTTTCGCCAGTTTTCACTTAAAATTTAATCACAACACGTTGCTTGTAATTTTAGTCACTCATTTTCACGACGCATAAAACACAAACCAAATGTGCTGTCGACTTCAACCTTGGACTAAAACTAAAAGCAAAGTCCCCCCTCTCTAGAAAAACGTTGACAAACGATGCAGTGCTGCCAGTTTCCGAGTTATAACTAAATTCCAGGAACTTAATTGCCACACAATTTAACAAATTGTTCCGAAGTTGTAATTAATGTTTATAATAAAATAAATGTTGAATTTTTTATAGTAACACTCGTAATAAGTAAAAGTGGTGACTAACTTTGTGTTTGTTTATTTTTTATTTTAAAATTTATGTGTTATTGTAAATTTAGAATGGTACCGAGAAATAATATAATATTAATCTGAGGTCAATGGTTTCCTTGCACTCGCTTGTTTGGAATACATTACATCATACTTGCATTAACAACAACAAAAACCACGTAACATTCCTCTTCTCGTTACCGCACTGCTATAATTTTCTTCGGTTGTATCAGAACAGATTCGCTATCGGGGTTCAATTGAAACAAGAAAATCCATCCTAATAACACACCCAAACGATATAATAAAATATTTCGCTACTAGTTATCTCGTCGCATTTGCATTTCTCTTTGCGGCGTCGGAGCCCAGCTGGAGGCTTTTAAGCGGTAAATGGTCTATGAAAATAATTGCATTATGGCGTGTTTTCCTGTCGAGCGTACAGGTGGCGCCGCCTAATCACTATGTTACTCCGTGTAATCCATCGCAACAAATTCACCGCATTATTGTAATTCTCGCAAATCGGATGCCATATTTCAAGCCGATATTGTGTAAATATAGTGCGAGGCGCTAGCTGTGGGAGAAAATAAGCAGCTTGGCGGCGCCCCGGGTTTTTGCCAACACTTTAAGGTGAGGTAGTTTTATGTCGCACTATAAAGGTTGGATGGATTTATGAATAATTCTAGACGGGTTGACACCAACAGAAGATAGATATGGTAAACGCATGTGTACGGGGTTTTTGTAACAGCGTGTAGAATCGAATGCGGGAAAATATTATTTTAAATAACTTCTTTTAAGAAACAAAGACAATAATGTTTTAATTTGCCAGTACATTCTAAGCTGTATGTATGAATTTGAATTGGATTGGATTGGATATTTACGGGGGTTGATTCTACATCGAAAATTAATGATAGTTTGCTTTATAAACTACAGGGTGGGTAAGTCATAACGTTATTAATTTTAAAAGGAGATAGGGAATAATGAGTATAATGCGGATACGCGATTAAAAAAATCTAAATGCATATTTACGCCGATAAAAAATATTTTCAAATCATTATTTAAACTCCCTTTTCAGACTGCCACTGACCGCTCACAGCCTTGGTCGTTTACAGCTCACAGTTCAACTCGATGTCGATCTGATGCAATGTTGCCAAGTTGATATATTTTTCTACTACCTACCTACCTAGGTTTTAGTAACGCGGTCCACTCTGGTTTTCCGGTAGAAAATACGGTCCAATCAAACGATACCCGTACACTCTTGCACATACATTGACAACAAATCGCCTCTGAAAGCTAAACCGACAGCGTGTGGATTTTCCTCTGAGCAAATGTAGCTGTTATGACTGCAAAGAAATTAGCTTAGTTACATTGAAATCACAAAACTCCAACGTATCTAATAATAAACCGAGTAATAAACCATTTATCATCATCATTTTTTGTTCTTCTCCCACAAATGAAAATTAGTTATTTGATATTGATCTATTTCGTCAATCAAATTAATCCGTTTAAGATTCGAATTCTAATCTCAAGCAATTACTAGAAAAACCATAATAATTGTAAATTACCAAAGCAGTTCTTAATGACATTTTCTACCTACCCGATCTTTCATGGCCAGATAGTTTAGGGACGAATAGACACTCGACCAGATACGTTCAACGAGTCAACATTCCCTAAATCACTCAGCGTTTTTAATTATACAGTTAGTTAAGTGTAATTTAAATATTTCAAGTTAGATATACTCGTGTATATTATTTCCTGCTTGGACAGCATCCCCTCAGTTTATTGCTGTTGCATTGTTCTGTTTACTTGAGTAATCATCATTTAATTTGCAATTTGAAAAAATATTATGAAAAATTAAACCTTGTGATAAACTTTTTAGGCTGGAAATCTAGAATTAGGCGATATAGTTCTTTTATCACGAAATCATCACACACGTTGAAAAAGCACGTATTTTCTGTTGGAATAAATCCATTAAAAAACACATCAAATCTCAAAGAGTAAACACAAAACAACTTACTTGTCACGCAACAAAATACTTCTTATTATTTCCCCTGCCATTGTTTACACTTGGCCATATATTTTTCTCGGAGAAAGACGTTGTGCAGTTGAGAATCGATTTTTATATACTGACCCTGGAAAGGCTTGGCGGCATGTTGTGTGATGTATTGCTGACAAACATATCAACAGCAAGGCAAGTGATTTAACCCGATAAAACGACAACATCTTCCAATAAATGGCTTTCTCTCATCAAATCAATGTCAACTGGAGTGAAAGTAGAAAACCCAAGACGGCAACTTTACTCCTTCGGATATTTTTGTGTGTTATTAATGACCTAGCTAAAAAGTGTTTAAAAAATATATAAAAATCTTTTCCTTTATATAAGAAGAAAAATGAGAATAAAGAGAACGAAATCGAACTATTATTATCAGAATCTGACGATAATAATAAGATCAATATTTTTTTCTATGATTTCTCAGAGTTTAAGATTCTATACTCTTTCAAATATACAGGGCGGGATAATAACTTTAATGAATTACTACAACAAAAAGCTACTCAATGTTAAACAACACCAATTATTATTACTAGTAATTTTGTTTAACTCATGGAAATATTGAGAATAGATCATCAGAAATTATTATTCAACTTTTAATCAAATATGTAAATAGAAGCGGACCAAAATCTGAACCCTGAGGAACTGAGTCTAAAGAATCTAGAATTTGTTTGATTTTATCTCTATTTTATCTCGTCTAAAAAAAATTAAACTCTTCTGTAGACTGGAATATTTATACTGAAGTGGATTAAACAACAAGTACTATATGATGCGCTTCGTGGATTTAAGGCGGGGATTGTGTAGATAAGGAATTGCACAGCCTGAGTGAGCAAAACGACGAATCAATCAGACCCATCAGACAGTATACAATTCGTATAGACCCGAACCGCACGGTTCTCTGAAGTTTATCGTGCACTTTGACGTACATAAAAATGGAAGCCGTGATATATGTTATGGTTTTACTCGAGGATACAAAATCTAAAATTACCAATA
This sequence comes from Monochamus saltuarius, assembly GCA_025584915.1. Lineage (NCBI taxonomy): Eukaryota > Metazoa > Arthropoda > Insecta > Coleoptera > Cerambycidae > Monochamus > Monochamus saltuarius. The sequence continues at coordinate 10,322,480 of CM046721.1, read as the reverse complement.
AATATTAATCTGAAAGTGAAACACAAGTTGTCCTATATGTCCTGGCTAGTGAGTGAAGTAATTTGGTGGCTGTGGGTGTGATGATTTTGCCTTAGTTGTGACATATTGGCGTAGTAACTGTGTGGCTAAAATTGAGGTATTTTAACATTCATTTTAATTATTCTTGTGATTTTATGAGCAATAAAATTTTTCTCACGCACTAGCCTAGAACCTTTGTGAATACGTTGATATATAATAATAACCAATTATTTTAATTTTCTTATAGTTCTGTGTCCTCGCTTGAAGCCCTGTTAAACGGTAAAAATATGTATACAAAATCCCAGCCTTAATATATGAATTGTTTTATTATGCGGCCAATTTGAAGCATAACGCGCAGTAGCAGAGCTACCTCCAGCGGACCCTCGCTACTCCATGCCGGACTGAAAGCCACTGACAAGAAGCGTTCTACACCAAGTAGAACGCTTGGACCATTGAAAGCAAGCGACCTCTATCGCAAGTCGGCGGTAACGATATGTTGCAAACACAGAATTCCAGGAATCAACTACTCTGCTAATGCCCCGATCAGCATTAAATTACACCTAAAAAACCTATAGCAACAGTTACTCATGGTCCCTACTGTCGAGTTAGACAGACTTAAAACAGCTTAAGTTGTTTATCGGTCACCTCACCTATGGCATACTGATGAGAGCTAATAAGCTCAAAACCGGTATATGTCTGGTGGGCTGCTGACGAGTGACTTTAGCTACATGTTCTATAGGTGTACGCCCATAAATATGGTCAATCGATTTTACTCTTACACGAACAATTATTGGAAAAACTACACTTAATGGAGAAGTTGCATGAATTTTATATTTGTTTACCTATACAGGGTAATCTTTCAAACACATTGAAAAATCAGAAGATGTGTCTGGCGGCAATAATCATATAATAATTAAAATATTAACTTGTCATAGAATGTAAGCAAAACCACGTGGCCGATAACATGATATCGTTGGTGTGACATTACACGCCGTTTAGCGCCGTTTGTTTCCGTGGATATAGGTGTAGGTTACGGTATTGGTAGAGTAAACAAGCGTTTGTTTCTATTAATTTTGCGTTTTTGTGACATTTGTGAGTCATAAATACTGTGTAGGTAATGCCATAATTATTAGTGGTAATGTGGTGAACTTACGGCATTGTTAAACGTAACTTATTCCTTTGTTTACAATATAGATCGGCTCGTGACAATTGCCGCGACAATGCTGTTGGGTGAGTACCAAATAGATGGTTGTACTTGAGGTATACACAAAATTAATTCACTTGATTTTACATGAAACTACTTATTTTAATTTGAAAAATAATAAGTAAAAGTAATGAATAATGATATTTAAAAATTTTTTTAAATTAATTTAATCGATTTTTTAATGAAACCAGAAAGCAAAATTTTATAAATGCCTCAAATAACGTTCTACATCACTCAAATGGTAGGAGCAAATACAGAATATGTTATTTGGCATACAAATGAAGCGATGAATACAATAAATGCGAAAAAATGTAAATTTGCTTTACCAATGATTTTCTAAACGCCCTGTATACATTCTAGTAGCTTAATAAATAAGATAAATTGATTCTTTACACCTTTACATTTTAATTTTCTCGTTGAACTTAAACTTACTTGTGTTTCCCATTAAACTTACATTAAAATGGCCTTCACAAACAAACAATGTTGCAATGCTTCCTTCCGTCGCTCTTCAACGCCCTACACCACATTTTTTTTTTCATTTTTTGACACGATGAAATATTTTTGTATTATGCGCTGTATACTGTATTCATACATATTGGCAAAATGCAATGCTTCTTCCATTTGGCCGGTGGGATGTACTATCTGTGCCTATTTTACGAGTCTATTTTGCAACTTTATTCAATACCAATGTTTATTTAACACAGTAACACATATTATTGAGGCTTAACCTCAAGTATTTCCAAGAATGACCCGTCGACCCTTCAGGCACTTACCCCAGTTTTACTAACATCCAGGTAAAATGTACACAGCTCTGTAAAAGCAGTCGAAATACAACACTCAAGCAGTTAACAACTATCTTTTACTTAAATCCTAAAATCCTAAAAATATACAATATCAACTCAAGTTTGCATCGTCCAAACACATATTAATGTCACAAATTACAATTAACTCTTCTAAACGTATATACCTACTGCATTGTCTGTAAGCAAGTAAGAAATCGTATACCGATATGAACTAAAACAAACTGCTGTATTTAGGTATACAGGGGCGAATGGCGTCTGACGTCACATGTCTACGCTGTGACGGCAATACTTTTGTGGGGTCATGATCAGACTAGATTTTTAAATGCCGTTCTTAAGCTTATTTATCCATGGAATTGTCTAAAAGAAACGTCATTTCAATTAAAATAATACATTCTTGAAGAAATCATGCAATTTCCCTAATCACTGAATTTTCGCATGTGATAAGCTAAACAAAAATAAACCTTTTCATTATCTACGAAAGAATATTTTATTATTTTAAAAAGACAAACGTAAGCGAAAGCAAAACATCCTATATTTTATTTTTAAACTAAGAGGAGTGATTTAAATTTCTCGCGCTTAAACATTAGCTTGTTATTGGTTAATTTGTCGTCAAGTTTACACAGCTTCACATAAATTCATGTTTATTGTCAATGTCAATACTGTCAGCTACAAACATTTAAAATGTCAGTTACATTTGGCTAAGATTGGCGTTGCCACTTCGTTGATTATTTTGTGTTTTTTCTCCCTTATCGTTAATCCTAAAGCAAATGAAATAGTTCTTTTCATCACTCGGCAACGAATTGTATTGCTGTTTGTGTATTTTCTCTATTTTTTTCAAATTTACCGCCAAAATGATCTAGTTATATTTTCTAGTTACTTTTCCTTGTGTATATAAGACTTCTTCATTTACTCCTCTTAGTTTAAAAATAGAGTATATAATAAAAACGTCAAATTATTATTGCCAAATGTTTATTTAAAGTCGGTAGTCGCGCGGTTTAAGGCGTCAGTACTTGAATCGAGGTGACTGGATCGCTGTGGGTTCGACCCCCGCAGCCGGTAGACCGTATATAAGCTATATTCGTGGAGAGATTGGCACTCTCTCTGCGGGTATGGTAGGGTGGAAGAATGTTGGCTTGGGTCAATGTGAGAGATTGATACCGGTTGACATTTGACTACCCCCCTAATTAATGAGGTTTTCCAGGTTTCCCTCATTCCTGCACTGAATGGTGGTTAGGGCCTACCAACGTAAGTCGTTCCTGGGCGCAAATGCGGCCTGCTTAATAGTAATATTCCGCCCCCTCTCCCGCACAAGTCTTCGACTTCTGGGCTAATCCTCGTGATTAGAATGAGGAGTAGAGATATTATTAAAGTAGAAATTAAATGTAAAATTACAATTGTTGTATGTTCCTGAAAGATTAGCGCCAAATTTTAATTGAAATCCTCTTCTAAATGTTGACTTGTTTTGGCGGTTTGTGCGACATGATCATTAAATACTGTTTCTAAATGTTTGCTTTGCTGAATAAATATCGATTTTTCGGGCATGATTTTATTAGCGACTTCTATTTTATGGGTCACTGAGTCTGCTATATATCCTTTCGCTACCTCTAATGACTTCCACCCTCCCCCCTTTGCCTTTTTCGATCTAAAATGACCACACCTGGGGCATTTGCTAGTAATGTAGAGGATGTTCTTCGGAACGAGTGGTCGGTGTACTGATTTGGCTTTAAAATGTTAAGAAATTTAGCTATGTTGAACGGAATTTTTGAAATTTCATGCTTTCCAACCAACTGATTTACACATCTACTACGCTCAATCCGATAAAGGAACGTTTATCTTGAGCCTTTTTTGTCGGAGCTGCATATTACGATTAACAAATATTATCCAATTGTATGGTATCCAATTGTATGTTATCCAATCATATGTTACTACAAATCTTCTTTGCACATTATTTTTTCTAAGAATCTGCACTAACATGATACAATTTTCATACTCCACCTCCTTCACTTTTATATTATATAGCGCTGCATGCTCCAGCTACTCCAAAAATCGCTAATACTTTTTTCATGAAATATATTTCATAAGGAGCTTCTAACAGAAACTTTGATCCGCTGTAAATACCTGAGATTTTCAAGGTTGATATTCGTCAATTGTTGTTTTTATCTTATGAAATAGTCAATTTCAACATCGAGTATTCTGAATATAACGTTGCAGGGAACAAAATCTTGTCTGATTTTTCTAAAAAGATACTAATAATACGTTTTCCGTTATTGTGGACACATCTCTCGTTGTACACCATTTAATGAAGTTTTCATAGGATTGATCTTACAGTCTTTGGATTTATCCGGTAACAAATTTCTGCACGCAATAATTGCTGCTTCTTCAATTGAATTCATTTTTAACTGAATTCTAGCCAAATATTAAACCTAAAAGACGTTTATAATTATCAACTTTATATTGACGAATAATTATTTGATAACTGTCATAATAATATTTTTTGTTGACAGGAATGTCATTAAAGTAATGTTATCACACACGCTGTGATACTACTGTTTTTAAGGCAATAAACCGCCTTATACCCATTTTATTACAGTCTACAGAGAATTTTCAGCATCTTTAAACTTTATGTTTTATATAAAATCGAGGGGAGAATGAAATGTTTAATACGTTACACGCTGCAGAAGCCCTTTCAGGTGTTTGGAGGTTTTCAAATAGCCTTAAAGTAAGCTTTCGCAGCTTGTAATGTAAATAACTATTGTTAAAAAAAGAAATAAATTTGATTTTTGTATGTCGATTGAAAGCAGAACCTCTGCTTCGACTATTGATACAATAATCCAGAATTTTCAGTATCGGGACCGGGCTCAGTTTCTGTACTATTTGCCGATGCAAGGTCGCATTCAGTCAATCCCCTGTCAGTTTAAAGGGAAAAGACCGACGATCTGCCAAAACTATTAACTTCCTGGTGTCAGTGCTGTATCAGCCAACCCACCTGGGAGAACTACTAATGAAAGTTTCACGAAAGTTGCTCCGCAGCGGTAGAGTTGCCACAACTCCCCCCTCTTACTGTTGCTCCTCCGTATCACCTGCAGCTCCTCAGACAGTGCTTCATCAAATATACATGAACAACTTTTATTCCTTCCTCCTTTCTATCCGCGAAGGCATGATGCTTCATTATTTAAGCATTCGTTATTTATAAACTTAAACAACTGCAAACTACAAAATAATACACTCCCCGAGCGAGGCTACACGACTGATACTTTTATGCGCGGTAATATTTTATCGGAAAAAGTTTATGGGACAGTTTTATGGGTTTCTTTTATCAGAATATGTCCGAAGGAAAGAGAGAGGGTATTTACATTAAATACTAGGCAATTTCTGGGTCGCGTGGTACTAAATCATAGGACTTCGTGAACGAAATCAGAATTGGGCGATTAACCAAGAATGCCTTGTTTTTTATATCTTCCACGGTAGATTATTTTATGAGGAAAAATATTTAGCAAACGTAACAAATCTTCAACTGGTCTTATGTTCTGTAGGTAAATACAGTATGCGCCAAAAGTATGGAATAAATTCAATAAATACGAAACAATTATTTTTTACATATTTTAGCGTAAAATGCAAATGGCAACACCATATTTTTCTTGCTCTCTTACATAGGAAAGTTTTCGAGGAAATGACGATTGAATGTTAGAAAACGTAAATTTTATCCATAAAGAAGTAACAATTCTGAGGTATGTAAAATAAAATACAATTTTATACTTAAATTAAATGTTCGAATTGTCAAAAGTGTACATTAATAAACCACGTAATTTAGAAGAACTTCCAAATCGCATTCGGGACGAAATATGCAGAGTTACCCCAGATATCATTCATAATGTGCAAGAAGAATTTCTTCACAGACTTACGCATTGTCAAGAAGTTGGTGGATGGCAATTCGAACATTTAATTTAAGTATAAAATTTAATCAATTGTATTTTATTTTACAAACCTCAGAATTGTTACTTTCTTATGGATAAAATTTACGTTTTCTAACATTCAATCGTCATTTACTCGAAAACTTTCCTATGTAAGAGAGCAAAATTTTAGTACTGTCTGATAGAGAATTAAACGATCTTTCAGAATCAAGGAAAAAAATATGGTGTTGCCATTTAAAAAAAAATCGATGACGTCATTACTCGAAAACAAATGACATTTGAAAATCGCATTTTACGCTAAAATATGTATTTTTTAAATTAAAAATCGTCCTGTTCGAGGATTTTTCCCAAAAAATAATTGTTTCGTTTTTATTGAATTTACTCCATACTTTTGGCGCATACTGTATTTATTAGCATTAAATACTTGGTGTTCCACTAAAAATTGATTAGCACTGTAAAACCCCCAAAACACGGCGTTTTATTGTCGTTTATTTTACTTTCAGTTTACACACGACGTTTTTAACGCAGCCTTTATACAGGGTGTTTAAAAAATTGTAAAATATTTCAGGAGGTAATAGAATGAACCAAAATAAGCAGAAAAGTCTTAATAAACATGGGTCCGCAAAGTAACGGTTGCGGAGATATGGACCACGATTCATTTTTCAAACATTTTATTTTATTAGGAATAAACCGACAAAGGAAGCTTTTAACAAACAAAAAACAAAGTTACAGAAGATGTTCAAAGTGCCCTCCGTCCATTTCCCAGCAGGTACGACATCTTCGTCTCAACGATATTCGAACTCTTTCGAAAACACCCTCCTTGGTTTGGATTTCTTGACACTTTTGATCAATCCGTAGCTGCACCTCTTCCAGGCTATTTACAGAAGTACCATACACTAATGTCTTCAAATATCCCCAAACAAAGAAATCTAGTGGGTTAAAATCAGGCGATCTTGGAGGCCATAAAACAGGTCCGGCCCTTCCTACCCATCTATGTGGAACATTTTGATGCAAATGCTCTCTAATGGTCATGGAAAAATGGGCTGGAGCACCATCATGCTGGAACCACATTTGTTGCCTCTGATTCAAAGGAATGTGTTCCAAAAACTCATCAGTAAAAAGAATGTTTGCAAGAAAACTAGGGTCTTTAGCATCATGACGTAGAAACCAGCGTCAAAAAACCAAACGTGCTTGATTATCATTTATTGGATTTAAGGCCTGTACTCGTTGCACATGGTATGGATAAAGCAGTTGCTCGTGAAGGATTCTCCAAACAAGAGGACCACTAATTCCTACCTCGGTTGATATTCTCCGCACACTCGTACCTGGATTCTGCTCTACCAGTGCTAGAATTTCTTCTTCTGCTCTAGGAGTGGATACCAACCTTGGTCTTCCGGATAAATGGCACTGTTTGCTCAAGGAACCGGTATCACGCAATCTTTGGTGAATTCTTCCAAACATGCGTTGTGAAGGAATCTGGCTTCGGTGGCGTTCCTATTAGCACGACCATACATGAAATGCATGTCTGTTAATTCTGCATTAGAGTAACCAGCCATAACGAAAGAAAACTTGTGCACTGAGAACAACTGTCAAATACGTACTGTTTATTTCACTAAACATCAACCAACTATTATAAGAAAATACACAACGTTTTTGCAAAATAAAAAAGGGGCTAAAAACATAAAACATTCCATATCTCCGCAACCGTTACTTTGCGGACCCATGTTTATTGAGACTTTTCTGCTTATTTTGGTTCATACTATTACCTCCTTAAATATTTTACACTCTTTTTTTAACACCCTGTATTTTATTCGACGTATATTTTGACTAAAGGTTAATTATTTGAAAACTCTAAATCAAAACGCAGTTTTCTACCAAATTTCGGGTTCCGAGATGTAACAAAAAAAATGGAAAATCCTATGAACAAATAAACAAAAGTCTACTTCAAACAACAATAAAAAAGTTTCAGACTGAATCCCTTCTAAAAACTACTACCAAGAAATTTGGTGGGCTATAGAAAACTGCAACGATACAAGATTTATTAATAACCAAACATAGTACAGCAAAGGCAGATGACAGAGCTGGCAGTGAAAATAAAAATAAAGTATGAAGATGATATTGGAAATTTGGGAATTGGACTAAGAAATGTTTAAAAAAGAGTAAATCTATTTTTTAAAGAATGTAGTTTGCATATTGTTGATTGTGGAAATAATAGTTTTTATTATTTTATGACAGTTGAATTATTAACGCAGTATTTTAAAATATTTGTTTCAAAATGCAATTTTTCGAATGTTTCCCCGGATTTATTATAAAGCAAAAAATCATGAATATTTGAATACCTATTGGAAATCCTAATCTTACTCATAATAGTTGAAATGAAAATGAAAATTAACTAGGTTGCCACAAGATAAGCTAATTTCTAAAGAACCTACTTTCTTCAAAAAGTACATTTTGATTTTCAGGTCCTCATTTGACAAATGGTTATAATTACTCTAATAATGAATTGATTACGTTATTGGGAGTGAGCCCATAATGCCACCGCAGCTTCGCGACTATACGTCTAGCGTTTTCACGCGCGAGTTCATCCTGCAACTGCAAGTTTGTGTATCTTATTGGAAGAGCTGGAGAAACTAGAAATCTAGAAGCAAATCGTGGGAGATATGATGAAACACCTAGGCTACCTAGAATGGCTGAGATTGAGGAACATGTTTTAGGTATCCTTTAAGAAGTACCAATAACCAGCACAAGAAATATGAGAATGTGCTCTTAAATGTTAGACAATCCATGTAGTCCTTAGATGACGATACTCCGCCCCATTTTAGACGCGAAATGCGGGACTTTTTAAATAACCAATTTTCAACAGGCGGATAGGTCGCTATGAACCAGTAAGATGAGATGAGATTTGTATCTGTGAATCTACATATATGAAAGGTTTGGTGTCTATGGCCGAAAATAACACAGTAAAAGAGTTGCATGAATGGATAAAAGAGAGCACGCGCAAAGTCGTGGATCAGGCGAGCGGCAATTTGTATGAAGCAAATCAATAACGACAATTTTGAACATATTTTGTAATCATACTCGGAATAACTAAGGATTTGTTTTTTGTTATTATCTTCATACACGCATATTTTGGTTGTCTTTAAGGTTTTGGAAAAATGTTGCTCGAAAAATTTGCTTAACTTTTTGAGGTCTATGCCATGTTAAATGAAAAAGTCCAATGTAAGATTTTCCGTATATACAAGATAACAACTTTATGGAACAATAATAAAAATAAACATGTTTTGCTAACAAATTTGACAGCGGGAGATGATTCAAACTCATTTATTATGGAGCTTTGGATTAATATTCAATCCTTCTATTAACATTGGGTGGCTGTCAAAACTCCTGAAAATAAGTCCTAAACAGTAGGTACTAACTCTAATAAGGTGTCAGCTCCCAAACTGTCAGTACATTATTATTATAATATATACACAAACTTATCACAAGGCCATGCAGTTTAATTACAGTTCAAGGTTTTAATTACGTGGCACAACAACACGGAGTCCAAAGTTAGCTAAACCTCCTTCATGACTGGGGACTAATCAAAGAGAATAATGGTATTAGTTTCGCAAATATTCTAGTGTTACATATATTAAGTGCAACAAAGCCATGCAAACTTCATAAGCAAGAACTAAGCAGATATACGACCATATTTCTCACTTTTCAAAAAATAATCTGTGGTCAGATATGATAAGTGTCAATTTCTTCATGGTCTGTGAAATTTCAACTATTAGCTAAAGATAGGTATCGCAATGTTATTAGTCTGGCATTTGAATCGATTGTAGACTGATAAAGACTATAGTAAATTTACATGTTGTTCACACCACTATAAAAAATACCAAATATACAGTGCTTTCGAAAAGTAACGAATAAATTCATTATTTTATAAATTGAAAAGTTTTCGATTTTGTTTTTAAAAAGGCATTTTTTGACATACGACCCATACTTGTGACGTCATTGTTGTTCGAGATATGACGTCATCAACAATTTTTTTTAAATAGCAACCCCCAATTTTGACCATGCCATTTGAAAAAGCGTGTCATTCTACATACATACATGATGAAAAATTATGGTGTTACATAACAAAAATTTCCAAGAACATAATGTTTGAAGATTTTAAAATTTAATTTTTACAATACTGTGCACCTCTCCATTATGCAACACCTGTCCGTGCTTATTTAGATGAGCCGTTCCCAAATCGTTGGATAGGGAGAAGGGGGGCGATTGAGTGGCCAGCCAGATCGCCTGATTTGACACCCCTAGATTATTTCTTGTGGGGATACGTAAAAAGCAAAGTATACGTTACTAGACCGTTTAACTTTAAGATTTAAAAGCAAGAATTCGTCACGAAATACATCGTATACCTCCTGAAGTTATTGATAATGTCCAAAAAGTATCTATTAATCGTCTTGGCTACTGTCAGGCAGCCAACGGTGCACAATTTGAACATTTAATTTAGTCGATTTTCAGTATTGTGAAAATTAAATTTTTAAATTTTCAAACATTATTTTCTTGAAATTTTTGTTATGTAACACCATAATTTTTCATGATGTATGTATGTATAATGACACGCTCTTTCAGATGGCATGGTCAAAATTTATTTAAAAAAATTGTCGATGACATCATATCTCGAACAACGATGAAGTCACAAATGTGGGTTGTATGGCAAGTGCCTTTTTTAAAAACAAAATCGATGTGCCAGGGGATTTTTTCGAAAGCACTGTATATCTAGGTAAGGTATTTTCAAAGATATCTGTAGTTCTCTTTAGTTATTTTTAAATTTTATTAATGTTCAACATTAAATACTAAGTGGTTTTTTGTTTCTTGGGAAAAATAATGTCTGAAAACATGTTTCCGAATGCAAATCTACTATTTTTGTTGGCAATCTCTAAGGAGTAAGCTTAAAGTATCCAGGATGTAAGTATTTATGAGTAAGAAAATTAATAGTTAATTTCATTATTGTCGGTATATACAAATTTTAATTGTAATTTTGTTGATTGTGATGTGTTGATTTGACATTAAAGTCAAGATAATATAGGCTCGAATCTAATTCGTAAGCGATAATCCCTCGGTATTAATGCTTGGACACGCTGTACATGATACGGATATAAATTAACCTCGTATATGATACACCACACTGTTGGCTGAGACCTTAGTAAGTTGCTAAACCATTTTGTTTTACTTCGGGGATTCTCTTCAACAATCTCTAAAATGTGTTCCTCAGATCAATTCTGAGTTGCTATACACGTAAGCCATTTTTAACACTTAAAAATGTAAATACTACCGCAAAAACGTTAATACTAAAATCGGATTTTAGTTTTCGAAGTTGCCTGAGACTACGTGGAAATATTTTTTTTCTCAGAAACAGGATTTCACAAAAAATGTTTTGTACAATATTGAGTCGATTTTTCATGACGCATATTCCCAAATATTTTTGAATAACCTGTGAATCACCCTGTATTTTTAGAATGCCGTTGTATGTACGCTCCTTTATATTTTTATATATTTTTTAACTAAATATCACATAGCCTTTACCCTCAATCACGTAGCTTAACTGGAAACATAAGATATTTAATAAAGTGAGTTTATTTTGTTTCAGTCAAAATCACCACAACAGTTGTTGAGTTATAGCTTTGCAACTAATATCTCTATTCAATTTCTTCTACAGAAAATAACCAACTGTAACTGATACGTTCACCGCAGAGAATAAAAATAGATGGCCACTTATAAGAAAGTTCAACTTCAGAATAAGAAATAATCCTCCCAGTCTCGAACTATATTACCAGCTTCTAAATTTTTAATAATCTAATCATTCCTAAAAACCAACCGAGGATTTTTTCGTCGTGTTATCCTGTAACGAATCGCCGGCCCTACCTATAGATGAAGCATTTCATATTTCAGCAGCACCTGAAGTTGTTTCAGCGAAAAAGCGAGTTAATCCTCCAAAGAGCTTTAGAGGAGTGAATTTTTCAAAGGCTTCTGTACCCGGGCAGATCTGAAAAATCGACCGACCGTCTTACAGGAAAACAAACGATTGTCCCCGTTCTCAAGAAGCAGCTAAGTAAAGATGGCCGCAAGATAAATTCGGGCCGTGATAGCGGTCAAACCGGAATAATGTGATTAAATGTAAAATGTTACGGCACGACGCAGTATACAAACACCAATGAAAGTTTCAGCAATTTTTGTTGGGAAAAATATAATTCCGAAATTAACACCTAATTAAACAAAAACGTTTATGGGAAGGGTGACATATTTTTTTATTCTACAGGGTGATTCTGAAATACTGAAGAAAATCAATTTGTTGGCAAGTCTACGTTTGGGCTGTATCTAAGCCTTCTTCAGGACAATCCAAGAAAAAGAAAAAGACTTCTGGGGGAGTAAGACAAAATCTTAAGCACCTTATAGTCTGTACGCAGAACGAGTTTTCCGTAGACTTATGCCACATGCAGCTCATTTTACTGCGGTAGTGCCACGTCATCAATTATGTTTCTTCCAGAAACATAGCCATTTTTTTCCTATTAAAAAACTCCCTTTTTTCTAATAAACTTTTATTTTTCGGTATTACTTTCCGTTCGAAAGTTATAAGCAATATCCTCCTAAAGAATCTAATAAGAAATACCACCTAAAAATCACATTAGCTATGGAAGGATCAGGTAGTCGTTAGAAAATAATTGAATTATTGGATGCTCGTTGTTTAAAGTGCAAAAATGTCACTAAATACTTGTCATTACTCAATATAACGTATAACGTTTGAACTTACAAAATGTTTTCTCATTCCGAAAAAGTTGATATATAATTTGCGGCGAGCCACAAAAAAATTCGAGAAGAGCTGTAGAGTTATATCGAGAAGATATCCAGGGTACCTCATTCCTAATCATAGAACCTTTATAAGATGGAACCCTTCGTATTTCGAACTAAATCCACGAAATTTTTTACTACAGACTAGCCGGTAATTGAATTTGGATATTACAACCGTTCAATGAATTTTAAAAACCAAAAGGTATCATGACTACAAACTTCAGAATTTGGAGTATTTGCATGAGCGTCACATTGAAAACAACCTTAATTTTATAGCTCAAATTGTAGTGGACGAATGTCGGTTTGTCAGTAATGGCTTGAGAAACAGGCGCAATGTACACTACTGGTCCATTGCAAATCCAGTCCAAAACCAAGGCCATTTTGGAGTAAATGTATGGAGCAACATCATCGGTAGGCATTTTATTTCTGGATTTCTGGAGAATGTGCCTTTGCAGCAAAGGAGAAACCTATGGCTTCAGCACGACACATTTTCAAAATATTCCCCTTCTTCTTATAACCATTATCCAATTCGTCGATTGCTTGAGAAAACGTTTTGAATATTCCTCCCATCAATTGTTTTTTAAAAAATTCGCTGATGTAGTTCATCCACAGTGACGATAAGCGTAGGATATAACCTACTTTTAAGTATTTCCATAAACAAAATCAAGAGGTGTTGGATAGGATGCACATACAAGCGGCTTCACTGGCATCTTATTTTCGACAGATAGTCGTTGGACACGACGACCTGGAAAATAAAAAATTAACCAATGTTGAACAGCTGCAACACTATAGAATGAAGAGCCATCATCACCTTATAAATGGTATATTTCAAGCAAAGGAAATAAAAAGTTAATTTCAAAACAGAAGCTACTCATTATGAGTAGCACTAGGTCAAGGTAACATAAATGAACCCCCAAGAGTGTCATCTATTATTCCATTTTCAAATATTCAAACTAAAATTATGTTGAAACTTTATTTTGCATATAAAAAGTACTGAGAATTACTTACATGTACCTTATTCATCATTTTATTTGTTACATTAATTAGTCTTATTGCAATTTAAATCATTAAATCTAACGGTTTCAATTTAATTATCCTCTATTTTTCGAAAAAGCATCAGGAAGCATCCACGCCAATGCTATTAGATATTAAACTAAAGTTCTGTGTGATGATATATCATCTTGATTATTCCCCGTTGCCTGTCCTGTACTATAGAAATATTGACTTGGAATCATTCTCATTCTGCAGGTGACACTTATGCTGTAAGTATTGTGTTTTTTCTAACCTTAAAAAACGCGCACATCATGCCCGCACAGAGCACCATGAATTTGCCCGGCATGGACCTGCAAAGCTTGATCATAAAGGTCCCCATGTTATTTAATGGAGCATCGCACACTAGACCAGCATCTGCATGAACAGGCACCTGCAACGATCGTCATTGCAGGTCGTGCTGGTGGCCTGCAATTTCTATGCTCGGCAGCGCTAGTCTAACGAAAGTTCTATTCCCACAAAAGTCTGGGATTGGTTTCAAACTGTTTTAAATATTCGGCCAGTAAAGTTGTGAATGTGTCGCTGAACTATCAGATACCTTCGCTTATCAACAACATTTACTTACCTTAAATGAACTGTAAGTGTTTTGTCAGATGATACTGCACTTCTAAATCTTGTATTTTGATGGTGAGAACAATCTAAGAACGCAATTTTTTGTGACGAAATTACTGAAGAAAATTTTGTTGATCTTTCTCCAGTTCAAAAAATATGTAAATTATAAAATTAACCATTTTTATCGATAGTGTGAACCCAAATCTGTCTCATTATTCTAGATTTCCCCCTTCTCCGCTTCATACAACATCGTTAAAACAAAAATTTCTTCTTCCGAACTAAACTCAGTTACTACTTCAAAATTTCAAAACGTCTGCAGAAAAAGTTGCTGGACAAGTGTGTGAAGTCGTGCAGGTTTGCAGGTGCGCGCTGTACTGGTCCGTACTGGTCTATGCAGGCTTAATGTGCGCGATTTTAAAGATATGTTCAGTATTTCTGTTGTTGCATATATCCATTTTCATATGGTAAACGCTTCATTCATAGAAACTTACAAACCAAATTAATAGTAGCTTTCCTTTGTCAATTTTAATTTTTACTACACCTTCAGATCACGCACAAAGGTTACATTATCCACTTCTATAATGCAACGTAACATTACTGCTTATGCTGAAAGCTGGGTCATCAGTTAGCAAAGTGAAAACCTCATGGCTATAAAGGAAGTAACCATAAAATTAACTTGTCTCAACTTATATTCTATTCATATTGCAAACAGTCCTCCGCTAGCCTTTTCCATCTAGCCGTTTTATTAATTTCGCTTTGAAGTAGTTCCAGCGCAATCGTTTTCTTTGGGTAATATTTTTAGATTTCGCTTAGCTAATATTTCTCTTTTCCCCCAACACAAACTACGCTCTGGGCTGTAGACATTCGTACAAAGTTAATGTCAGATTCACGCATCGCTGTACCGTCGCCGAATAACGAAAATTGGTTTTTAAGTCTGAATACGGCTTCATGAAATGATATTTTATACGCCTGACAGTGGTAAGTGCAGGATAAAGCAGAAAAAAATTTAAATAAACACGGCAATATTACATTTCTAGGTCTGACATAAAAGAGTTGGATTTTATTGGAAAATCAAGAATATGACAGAACAAATAGAATAATTTTTCTCCAAAACGATTTTAGAAAGTACACATTCCACAACTAAAAATTAGATTGTAATACATGTCATTCCAGCATACCGTGTTAGAATGACATTCTATCACACTGTGTTAGAATGTTATTCTAACATACTGTGATGTACAAATAAGCAACTTTTTAGTATGATTTCTAAAATCTTGTCCTTGCCTTCGGCTAGAACTACAAACTTTTCGCTCGTGTGGAATATATGCCATTCTACAACTAGTTGTAAAATATACTATTCTTTATTAATAATCTGGAATAGTTCATGTTTGAGTATATGCAGGGTGTCAGTCATAACGTCATTAATTTTAACCACGTATTCGGGAGGCCTAATAAAGGCAGAAAATCGAAAAAAAAATTTTTTACTCGACCTTTAAAAAAATAAACAAATCACTCTATCGTATAAAAATCAGTAACACGACGCTCCTGGTGCGCTACAAACTTTCTGAGGACGCACCCATACGACAATCGAATGCCGGATTAAACATCGTTGACACATCATGTTTACATACATATTAATATCGTCTAACACATCAGCGTGTTATTCAAATTTACCCGCATTTCCCGCATTTCTTTTCCCCCAAATTTGTAGATCACGCCACACATTTGGAGGGGTGATGGAGAGAATAGTGAGAATACAAGCAGTAAGCAGTAGTTTGTTTATTTCGGTCTCGCGTATTCGTCGTAAATGCATAAAGTGCTATGGACGGAAGAGTGCAGTTAACAGGTTAGTACCATACTACTTAAAAATCAATAAATTTCTAGGGTAGTATACGTAACTACAAACTGAATAATTAATTGTACTTACGAGTAATACTAAAAATTCATATTTATTTGTAAAACGTAGTGAAAACGTAATATCAAAATTATTAAACTGTAATAACATAACATTCGAAAAGTTTTATTTATTATCTACGTTTGTTTTTATTAACAAATAAATCAATATATAAGAAAAATTCATTCATGTATCTAGATTAAAAAAATAGTTTTACTCCTTGTCGTTAAATAATAGTACAAAACCTAGGTAACTAGGTTATTGACCTAATAATACCGTAGGTCAAGGTTCACTCTCGATAACTTAGATTAGCGGCGTGCCATTTCGGTCTTGGATAGTTTTCTGTCGACAACACGATGGTTTTTTATTAATTAGTATTTAAACACGAAACAGTTTTAAGGTTCTCCTAATAATTTACCCATTGGGTATAGGTTTTTTATGTAATGTACGTAAACAGTTTATTACTCGGTTTATTATTAGACACGTTGGAGTTTTTGTTGCAGTCATAGCTGCTACATTTGCTCAGAGAAAAATCCACACGCTACTTGTCGGTTTAGCTTTCAGATGCAATTTATTGTCAACGTATGGGCAGGAGTGTACGGATATCGTTTGATTGAGCCATATTTTCTACAGGAAAACCTGGGTGGACCACTTGCAATTTTTAATAGAATTATTTGATTATTATTATTCGATTTCATTGGATATTAACATTTTAAATTATTATTGGCTGAAGTTGAACTGAGCAAGAAAAAACGGTATTCTAAAATAGTCAGTACAACCGTTTATTTGTGATGTCTAAAATCTAGGTAGGTACGAGAAAAATATTTCAACTTTACAACATTGCATCAGATCGACATCGAGTTGAACTGTGAGCTGTAAACGACCAAGGCTGTGAGAGGTCAGTGACAGTCTGAAAAGGGGGTTTAAATCATGATTTGAAAATATTTTTTTGGGCGTAAATATGCATTTAGATTTTTTTTAATCGCGTATTCGCAGCCAAGAGCACATTAACTATCATGCCCTGGATCGGTCAGTGGTCGCGCGGTTTAAGGCGTCAATACTTGAATCGAGGTGACTGGATCGCTGTGGGTTCGACCCCTGCAGCCGGTAGACCGTATATAAGCTATATTCGTGGAGAGATTGGCACCCTCTCTGCGGGTATGGTAGGGTGGAAGAATGTTGGCTTGGGTCAATGTGAGAGATTGATACCGGTTGACATTTGACTACCCCCCTAATTAATGAGGTTTTCCAGGTTTCCCTCATTCCTGCACTGAATGGTGGTTAGGGCCTACCAACGTAAGTCGTTCCTGGGCGCAAATGCGGCCTGCTTAATAATAATATGCCGCCCCCTCACCTGCACAAGTCTTCGACTTCTGGGCTATTCCTCGTGATTAGAATGAGGGGTAGAGATATTATTATTATTATTATTATTCTAACGACTGGATCTGGCCAAAAAATCGGAATATCGTGGAAAAAGTACGTTCAATACGAAGGAAATGACGACGCAACTTTAAATTCACAGAGAAGGTGTGTTCCTACAAACTAATACAAATGTTTCTGCTTTTTGTCCGTTGTGAACTTGTAAATACATAAAAATTCCATCACAAGCGATTTTCACCATTCCTATATCCCAATTCTTGTTTGAGATACCAAAAATCGCTGAAAAGCAGTTTTTTTTTTATTTTTGCCTTGTATCTCAAAAATAAAGAGGTCTATACAAATTTTTATTATGGCATTTTAAATTTCTGGTAAAACTAGCATATTGTTGTGAAAACTGGTACTGATATCTACCATTCAAATGACGTGCCGAAAAAGGTTTTGATCAACAGTTTCTACATTTGCTACAATTTAAGCTATAAAATTAAGTCTGTTTTCAATGTGACACTCAGACAAATACTCCTACTAAATTGTGAATTTTGAAGTCATGAACGTCGCAAGGTCACCTCCAATCTTGTAAAGGTTCTATGATCAGGAATGAGGCACTTTGAATACCTTTCTCGATATTAACCCTACAGCTCTTCTTGAAATGTTTGTGCGACTCTACATAAATTAGCAACATATCAATATTTTCTGAATGAGAAAACATTTTGTAAGCATAAAAATTATACGTTTGACGTTCCTATTGTGTAATGACAAGTATTTTGTGACATGTATACACTTTAAACACCGCAAATGTGATTTTTAGGTGGTATTTCTTTTGACTCTTTAGGATGATATTGCTTATAACTTTTAAATGAGAAGTAATGCAGAAAAAATCTCTAATAATAATCTACTGTAGAAAAAGTTGCTGTGTAAGCGAGATTTTCTAGTGTGTAAACACTACGGCTTTTTTATACATAAAATGTGCTAAAATTACTAGTATTATAATAAAATATACTGAATTTGTGTAATATTTACCAGTTGTGTGTTAAAAGTACACCAGTTTGTGTAAACTTAACACGCACCCAACTTAATTGTGTTGTATATCTATACTACTGACTGGTTGAGCACAACTGCGCAGCTGCAGTATATCAGCTGATCCAACACACGTCACTACGCCATATTGGTCAAGTAGCGGTGTTGTGTACAGTTACCTATCGTTCACTGTGTTCAAATGAAGAATATTTGCATTTAAATTGGGGTTTAATCAAGGGAAATGATAAGTACTTACTTAACTCTAACAAATATTACTGATAATTGTAATAAAGCTAAAACTAATTAGAATATAACTATTAAAAATATTAGGAGTTTACTCTGACGTTTTAGATTAGGTACTCTGTAATCTATTTTTTTTTTTTTGTAATTTTAGAGAAAGAAAATTATATGTTCAGATCACTACCAGTTACTTTTCGTAAATTCCTATTATGTAGTGCCTAAATACATCTTTGTTTGTTGTTTCATTGTTTATGATTTACTAGAACATTATTAGTCCCTTATTAGAATATGTACTATTATTCTGTTAATTTTAATACATACATATTTTGTTAGCAAACTTGGTTGCTGTTAATTTGAACAGAATATTATTGTTTTAATAAAATCATAAAAAGCAAAATATCTTTTATTTTATAAATACACCATAATTCTGAAAATTCTATATATTGATACGGAATCTCTACCTTGTTAATTATGTTCCTGTTTGCTTTTGTCTAATACATATATTCTGACGTTTTATAGAACATTCCAGGCTATATTCAATGCATTCTCAACGATAGGCAAAACCTCTAGAAAATGTCAAAATAAAAGTATTTCAAAAATTATATTTATTAAAAATTATTTCGAAAGCAAACAGGAACATAATTAAAAAATTAAAAAAGTAGGTGAGTCTTCCATATCAATACCTATTATACAATAAAATTAACATGTTAATGTGTAAAGCCTACACCTTTAATGATACAAATAACACTGAAATGTGTAAAAGTTACACATGACATTTGTTACATTAACACAGTGAATTGTGTTAAACCTTTAACACACTGCTACATACAGAGAAATGTGTAAAAATATACAGAATGCAGTGTGGACCTCGATTAACACAGTATTATTGTGTTCTTTTGTGTTAAAATGTGTAATTATTTATTTTACGGTGTATTAGAAAAAGACGTTTTAGTAGGAAAAAGATTTAAGTATGTTTCTGGAAAAAATATAATTTATGACGTCATTAGTCGTTTCTGTCAAATCCCAGAGATAATAATTCGATTGAAAATGGAGGT
Organism: Monochamus saltuarius; assembly: GCA_025584915.1. NCBI lineage: Eukaryota > Metazoa > Arthropoda > Insecta > Coleoptera > Cerambycidae > Monochamus > Monochamus saltuarius. The sequence continues at coordinate 10,302,522 of CM046721.1, read as the reverse complement.
TACCCCATCCACGTGTCCCCAATTTTACATTCTATCTAGTTTGAGTCACCATGTACAGAGAAATATGTAAAAATATACATAATCCCGTGTGGACCTCGATTAATACAAGATCCGGCTTCTTGACTTGATAGTTGTTTGAAAACTCATTGCGGAACTTTAACATGAAAGGATGCACTAAGCATTAACTATTTTTAAATCTGGACGATGCCGGCATCGTCATCCCTCCACGTGTCCCTATCAGGATAATGCTAACCTTTATCAAGAAGAATCCTTGCACCGCGGGTGCATTCCGTGGCGATCACCGCCCCCGCCTATCCCCGCTGCACCCCATGCCGTCCCCGGCCGGGCCGAAGGACGCTTATTGATTCAGAGCGGGCGGCTGAATGAATCTGTCAGGCGCGCTGCTTGATCCGGCGACGGCCGACAGGTATATTGCTCGGGAGCGACGGCTGGCATTATCCTAGGCCTGACATGGCCAGATGGCCGTGTAATTATTTCTCAATACGACGGAACCGCATTGTATCCGGAGCTCGCAGCATTCAAATCTTGTTTTTTGCGGCCGCCGAGGACAAACGTCGTTACTCTGTCGCAGGAGTACGGCGGATCCTGCCTGTAATGAAACACGTCGTGGTTGTGACAGGGCAGAGGCTTTCGTAAGCGCCGGAAGCCGCAGGAGCGGGATAATTTATACATATGAGTACTGCTTTGTGCGATTGTCGGGATTTTTGCGACGGCCTGGTTGGAATTTATGTGGAAACGATTAACTTGGGTCAAGGTTTTCACGAGGGGGTAACCACTGGGCTCAAAATTGTGACAAGATTTCGCGAAATAGAGATTTCCAAGGGATTTCGCGGTATTTCAAGCAATTTCAAGGAATTTCCAAAAATTTCGCATTACTATACTTATACAGGGTGTTAAAAAATAGTGTAAAATATTTAAGGATGTAATAGTATGAACTAAACTAAGCAGAAAAGTCTCAATAAACATGGGTCCGCAAAGTAACGGTTGCGGAGATATGGAATGTTTTATGTTTATTTTGCAACAACGTTGTGTATTTTCTGATAATAGTTGGTTGATGATTAGTGAAATAAACAGTACGTATTTGACAGTTGTTCTCAGTGCACAAGTTTTCTTTCGCTATGGCTGGTTACTCTAACAGACATGCATTTCATGTATGGTCGTGCTAATGGGAACCTTACCGACGCGCGACATCTTTATGTTGACGCTTATCCAAATCGCCAGATTCCTTCACAACGCATGTTTGGAAGAATTCACCAAAGATTGCGTGATACCGGTTCCTTGAGCAAACAGTGCCATTTATCCGGAAGACCAAGGTCGGTATCCACTCCTAGAGCAGAAGAAGAAATTCCTAGCACTGGTAGAGCAAAATCCAGATACGAGTGTGCGGAGAATATCACCCGGTGTAGGAATAGTGGTCCTCTTGTTTGGAGAATCCTTCACGAGCAACTGCTTTATCCATATCATGTGCAACGAGTATAGGCCTGAAATTCAATAAATGATCATCAAGCACGTTTGGCTTTTTGCCGCTGGTTTCTATGTCATGATGTTGAAGACCCTCATTTTTTTGCAAACATTCTTTTTACTGATGAGGCCGCGTTCACAAGAAATGGAGTGTTTAATTTTCATGTCCTAATGCTCTAATAGAGTCTGGACATCAGGCACGTTTTTCATTAAACATTTGGATGGGTATTGTAGGTGACAGGTTTCTAGGTCCTGTTGTTTTACCAAACCGATTAACAGACGCTGCTTACCTCAACCTTCTGCAGAACACAATCTATGAGTTTTTGGAAGACATGCCTTTGAATCAGAGGCAACAAATGTGGTTCCAGCATGATGGTGCTCCAGCTCATTTTTCCATGGCCGTTTGAGAGCATTTACACCAAACTTTTCCACATAGATGGGTAGGAAGGGCCGGACCTGTTTTATGGCCTCCAAGATCGCCTGATCTGAACCCTCTAGATTTCTTTGTTTGGGGATATTTGAAGACATTAGTGTATGGTACTTCTGTAAATAGCCTGGAAGAGCTGCAGCTACGGATTAATCAAAAGTGTCAAGAAATCCAAACCAAGGTTTTCGAAAGAGTTCAAATATCGTTGAGAGGAAGATGTCGTGCCTGCTTGGAAATTAACGGAGGGCACTTTGAACATCTTCTGTAACTTTGGTTTTTGTTTGTTAAAAGCTTCCTTTGTCGGTTTATTCCTAATAAAATAAAATGTTTGAAAAACGAATAGTGGTCCATATCTCCGCAACCGTTACTTTGCGGACCCATGTTTATTAAGACTTTTCTGCTTATTTTGGTTCATACTATAACTCCTGAAATATTTTACCCTCTTTTTTTAACACCCTGTATAAGGTGCCTGTAAACGGTTGGGAAAGAACAAAATATTCCGAGGGCCAAAATATGATGACCTAGATCAAGTTACTTTAGTCCAAAATTTTATAGACTTCGAGATATAGATTGAACTTCTCTAGTATTTTCTTAACGACTTATACATTGCAGTAAATACATAAAACTTGGTAATGGTGAGGATTCGAAAAATTGAAATATGTCGAATTTGCTGTCAACTGTAGAGGGCACCATCTACAGTACTTCACATGTATATAAATCGTCATAAATGTTTTGTGCACTGGTATATTGATTTTTTAATCAATAATTCTGTTTTTTTTCTTAAAAATATGTTTTGAACAACCGTTTTTTGGATGGGATTTTATGTTTTATGTCATAAACATAAACGCATTGTCTTCTTTTATACTTTATTCAGTTAAGTACTATCAAATACTATCAAATTTTGAACTGGTAAGGTAAATTGGGTTAGATCATCATATATTGGTTCTTGGACCATGTGATAGGATTTTGTCCAGATCTTTTACAGACATTCTGTAATTGATGTACATGCATAACAAAGTTATGACGATTTAAATCCATGTGAAGTACTGTAGATGGCGTATTCTACAATTAACAGAGAATCCGCGGACATATTTAAATTTCTAGTGCCAAAAATTTTCTCTGTATCAAGTATTTACTACAATTTATATGAAGCTGATAAAAAACTAAAATAAAATTGTAATCTCAACGCCCTGTATCTCGGAAACTATAAAATTTTGTGTTAAAGTAACTTCATTTGGATATACATACTTGGGCCCTCGGAATATGCAGTAGTATCTATATGTTTTCCCAAAATTTCAAAAACGTCCCGACGTATTAATTCAACTAGATTTGCGACATTCTTGCTCATAAATTTAAAATTAACAGCTTCTTAGAAATAGCAATTTTTTTGTTCAAAGTTTTGCACAATAATTAAATTGTTTCACAAGGTGCGAATCGCTGAGGTTAAATCTTTAGTTAACCCTCGACATCAAAAAGGAAATTTTGCAAATTTACTACTTTTATTAATAACAGGTGGCGTAAAAGTCATCACCCTATCGGAAGTTGTTATAATTTTTGCAAATCGCGGCAAATTTCAATTCTGATTTGACATTTGTGAAGTAAACAGATACAAAATACACGTCAAGAAGACATGAATCGCTATACTCCTCAAGAATGCGGAATAATTTTTTTGCCGACTAATTCGTCGGTGGTGTTGGCACAGCGTGAATTTCGGTGCAGACTTCCCGGTCGTCCGGCACCAACTGGACCAACACTACGGTGTTTAGCCCCTCGGCTTAAAGAGTATGGGCCGACACGACATGCTGCCAGGTCTGGCCGGCCCCGGAGCAGCCGTTCTGCTGAGAATATTGCGGCTGTGGCTGAAGATGTCGCAGAGGACCCCGGAGTATTGACCAGACGAAGTGCCAGGCAATTGGGCATCAATCTGCCGTTATTACAGAGAATTTTGGTTAACGACTTCAAGATGTTCCCTTACAAAATGCATCAGCTGTTGACCGCCAAACGCGTGCAACCTACGTTCAGACCATCCTGAATCTGCGCCACGAGGAAGACAACTTTTCATCGAAAATTGTCATGAGCGACGAAGCACATTTTCATCTCTGTGGATATGTTAATAAGCAAAATTATCGCTTCTGGGGAATCAAAAATCCGCATATAACACACGAAGAGCCATTACACCCGCTCAAAGTTACTGCATGGTGTGTTGTTTACGCTAGAGGCATCATCGGGCCTTAATTTTTCGAAGACGCTACGGGCCAAACGACTACTATGGATGGCGAGCGCTACAGAGCCATGCTCAACGACTTTCTCCTTCCTCAATTGAATGAATTGGGATTGGAGAATATGTGATTCCAACAGGATGGAGCAACGGCGCCTACTGCGCAACGCACAACCGAAATTCTGAGGGCTGCATTTCCGGGTCGCCTAACCTCTCGTTTTGGCGATTTGCACTGGCCTGCAAGATCCGTTCCAGACTTCTTTTTGTGGGGTTTTTTGAAGTCACGAGTCTATGTGAACAAGCCGCAGACTCTTGAAGCCCTTAAAGAGAATATCCGTCAAGAATTCGAGAACCTATCGCCGGAAGTTGTGGCAAGAGTGATGGAAAATGCCATAAATCGGGCCCGTATGGTCATCACTTCTGGCGCTGGCCACTTGGTCGATATCATATTCTCGACTTAATGGGAAAGATGGAAGACATCAAATAAACATAATCCTAAAGCAGAATCAAAGTTTTTCATTCATAAAAAAATATATAGCCAAAGAACATCGGGTGACAACTTTTGTGCCACCTTGTATAATAATAATATATTAATCCGGAAAATAACCATAAAACAAATATGAAAATACACGTATAGCTAACTATTTATTGATCATATAATTAACGCAGAGTTTTGATTATATGTACATACTGTTCTGGAATGTACTTACAAGCCAACCAAATAAAAATAAAAATGGTACATTCAAGTAAAACCTACACAAAACCAACATCGTAGCGATACGATGACAAATGTCAAAAATATTTTTAAATAAAGAAATTCTCTATACAGAAAGGCTTAAAAATGTACAATAGAGATGTACTAAGCTAAATTGTTATGGAAATTTAATATATAAACATGCAAAACGTAAATAAAAATCTAAAATGTCAAAAATTTGAACGTAACGTAATGAAATTCCTTACTTGAAAAAAAAAGGATATTTGTATAAAGCAAATTTATTTCTTGTAATTAGACTCTAGGCTGAGTTCTCTCACATCTACAGTTTCAAGTTTAGTAGTAATTTGTGGGTCAAATTGTTGAAATAAATTTCTGAATTTGACAGCTCAAAAACATTTTTCAAATTTCGTTTTTTAAAAAAGGTAATACTCTTGTAAATATACTCAGGAAGACTCATTTAAGTTCTAGTTTATCCTTTTCACACACATAGTTAAAAGTGAACGATATGGCCACTTAGGCATATCAAAATAATCAGAAAGACATGAGAAAGACTACAGTGTTAGGTTTAAGTTTTATTTTAGTATAAGGACACAAATTTCAAAAATTAAAATCTGTTGCTAGGAAAACATGTCAAACTTTCAATTGTTTTGAAAAATACTATAAATAGTCAGACCCAGATCTGACATGAGCTCTGTTCAATTTATAAAGCCAAACAGGTAACATCTGTAAAAACCAAAACAATTGAATAACTCGTTTCACAACAGAGTAATTAGAGAATCTTATAGAAGTCAATAATTATAATTTTATAGTAAAAGTATATAGTGCAAGAAGGCAAGTAAAGCCAAAGTGTTAATTGGAAAAAGTCCATAGTAATAAAACAAATTTTTATAAAAATAAAAAAGTAACCTAACCTCACTAGTCAACGTGTGACAAAGGGGGTAAATATAAAGTGTAGTGCTTCGAAATCAGTACGAGGTCCTAGATCAGCATTGCAGTTCCATCAACAGTAGGAAAATTAAAGAAAACGACAAAGGGAAGGTCATGCAACGCTGGCAATCATCTCTGAAAACCATCGACGAAGAAATCAGGAACGCAAGACATCCAGGATCTACAAAGCATAAAAAAGTAACGTTAGAAAATTTTTATTAATTAGTATATATGTAAATCATGGATATTTTTTTTTTGTGAAACGTTGTTCAGTGCAGGTAAATTCGTTAAATGTAATTTCTGTAATTCTGTATTAAAACTGGTCGCATTGGTTAAAATTTGCAATACATAAAATTCCATTAGATAAAAAAATTTCTCATTATTTAAAATCTCAATAGACCAAAAATAGAACCATCTCAATTTAATAAATAGTTACAAGAGAGATAAAATAGAAAACTAGAAAATTCAAAATATTATTAAAAAAATAAAAATTAGCTAATAATATCAGAAAAGAGTAAGCAGTATTGGACCACAAATTTCGTCTTTGAACTTGCTAACTGAGGTGAGAGTGTTTAGCCGGGATATAGAAATATAAAGTAAGTACAAAAATAAATTTATCCACAACAAAAATTATACAAGGAAAATCAAAAGTAGAATTTTTTTATATTTATTGGCGCTCAACAAATTTTTTTTATTATTATTCATATACTAATTTACACAATAATTCAATTCAAATTCATATCATCAAACAAAAAATTAAATTTCTCCGTATCAACACATATTCATTTGAGGGTACGCGTCAGTTCCTACACAATACATACACACAAATAAATTATTATGGATGAAACAACTATTACAACTCTTTTCGAAGCAGTATTATAATAATTTTCATCAAAATAGAATTTGCAATTAAGCGCACCGTGTTTTCTCGAATAGCTGGATCTGATTGAACCTGGTATAAATATTAGTTCCACATACACAAGTCAATAATAGCCGGGCCTCCGAATCACAATATTGCAAAAATACGGATGAAATCACATAATCCTGCGGAACTATCTAATTACGTCATCGCGCTACGCGCACTGATAATTATAACGTTATTTAGAGGCAATCAATCAATCAGGTTTTGCAATCCGTCCTCCCGATAATATATGGCCGGACAACAGATGGGACAGGCAGAGCCGCCTGCCAGATCCAGCGCAGTCCCGACACGATTACAGCTGAGATCTGGAAAAAGCAATTATTGGGAAGAATGCGAATCGGACGCCTCGCAAAACGCGGTGGAAAGGTCGTGTCCGTAGAATTTTTTCTTAGAAAGACCGTCAGATTTCAGTGAACTGTAGTAGTTAACTCTGTTTTCAATCAGGGTTGCCAGATTGGGCTACTTATCGCTAAATGGGAATCTCAGATGACTTTTGGCTAGTTGAAAAAATTAAAAGCCAGTCGGCAATTTCGACTATTTCGAATTTTCACCGGAATCGGCTGTATAAATCGAATGTGTAATAGTTTTTTTTTGTCATAAGTTCTAAAATAAATAAATTAACCTTGTTTCCATCGATTACATTACAGCGTCAATTGAAATATTTAATTTTTAATCAACGATTTACGCAATGAAAGTTGATTAATACATAGTGATTTTCCGGGTTGTTGTGCCGTGACCTCGGTAACGGTTAGCTGCTAGAAACAGAGTTAAAATGCACATCCCTAGCATTAGCCGGGACTCTTTTACTCAGTGACCAGTTTCAGCGGCGGCTACGGAACGCCTCGGAGGACCACCATTATCCGAGGAATGGTTCCGACCATAGCAGTCGTAATACCAACAATAGGAACCGAAATCAATATATGGACGGGCCCAGAGACACCGATAGAGGGTATGTTCCCACAGAGCCTAGCCCAAGAACAACCAGGTCAGGTAAAAGAGTCCCGGCTAGTGTGCATTTTAACTCTGTTTCTGGCCCCTGCCAGTTTCCAAGGTCACGGCACAACAACCCGGAAAATCACTATGTATCAAATTACAGCACTGACCGTGAAAGCCTAAAAACCACTGCAATGAAAGTTATAAGTTGTCTCTTATCCTCATGGACGCGAAATTCGCAGCGAAAAATATGATTTTTTTGTCTCCTTACTCTGGTTGGTATCTTGCTTCGTTTTCTAGCAAAAAATTAATAACCTTTTCCATGCACATTCCTGATGGGAGTGGAAAACAAAAATAGAACAAAGTACGCCACTAGAGTTAATAAAGTAAATTAAATCAAGTCGGAAGAGTATATTGGTTTTATAAAACAAATATACGAAATTTAAAAAAAATCGGAATTATAGTGTTCTTCAGATATTAATAAAACCTTTTTTTTAATATCAACACCTTGTATCTCCTAAATGAATCATTTCCGGATACAGGTTTATATAAACTTTTTCTTATTTTTGTTCAAGGAAACACCTCCATATTAACGGGACACCCTGTATAAGACGTGATGGAATAAAATCAAAAAATATAGTTTTTTGTGGTGTTCTCTTTTATAAACCCCGTTTATATTATAGTAAAGATAGAATGCAATTTACCAAAATTAAAACTGAAAATGGTAATGGGGCACGGGAATGCATCATCTATCAAACTTTACCTCCAGCTCGATGGCGAGCACCACAACAGAATTATGAATAGCATGCGACAGTTAGAAGAGACAGAGGCACTAACTTCAGCTCATACAAGAAAATATAGAAAAGGCGATACCAACAGGAGTTATCTCTGGTGCTGGTGCAAATATCACTTAACAATAATTGCGTTTTCAATTTCAAATAATCATTTATTATATATTTGAATTCTTGTTGTTTATAATGTAATTCGTGGTGTAAAAAGTAAATTCAATTAAATGTTGATAAACGTATATGAATGAGTGGTTTGCTTTCAATTTAGCAAAAGAGACAAATATGACAGGAATCTTACCGAATGATTTTCTGGTGTTCACAAAATAATCTTCCTAAGTATCACTCGACTATGACAAAAAGCCACTATTATTTTCGAGAGTAAATTAAACGCTCGTTAAGTTATTCAACAGCACGATACATTTTCTGAATAAAATAATATAGAAATAGGATATTTTATTTGAATGCACGATACATTAAGAAATGTTTGGTAAACATAATAACTGTTCGGTTAAAATTATAAATTCTCAGTGAAAAATGTATTCGCAAACTGGAAATAATAGTTGCACGAGGGAAAAAATACATGTTCGATAAAAACAACAAATGCTCTCTAAACATATAAATGTGTTCATCACAAATAATACTTGCTAGTTAAAAATAATAAATGCTCGGTAAAAATATTAATTGCTCAATAAAACTATTCATCGCCGGATAAGAATATTAAAAACTCGGTAAAAATATTAAATATTTAATGAGAATATTAAATGAACCGTTAAATATATATATGCAGTAAAAAAAAACAATAATTACTCTCTAGAAAGTGTAAATGCACAGTTATAAAAATTATTTGGAGAAAATAAATTCTTAAGTTTGAAAAATTGACTGTAGGTTAAGTTAGATTAGGTTAGGTTAAATAATGAAATCAGCCCGGGACAGTCGTTTGTTCATTTCACTGCTTGCAAATCATTCTATTGCGCACACGCGCTTTTAGATTCAAATCTGCGAACCAACATTAAATATCGTGCATAAAGTAATGAACACTTTTGAAATTTGTATCGTGCAAAATAAATAAAATATCGAAACATACTTTTAAAACTTATCGAACATTTAGTATTTTTATTGTGTAAATGTTATTTAAATACCGAGCATTCTAATACTGCATTCATCATTAGTAGTCAAGCATTTTACATTGCAAAATATATTAAAATATCGAGCACTTTATTGGGACCCATTATTTTCTTTAATTTATCTCGAGGATCTTGTATTTTGAGACAATTCCATTTGACCATATGAACAAAGAATAACTATTCAGATACAAGGCGCTCTCGATAGAATTTTAACGAAAATAATAGTTTGCTATTTGTCACAGTCTTGGGATATTGCAATCACCATAGCCTAGCGCGTGAACATTTATAGCAGTAGCTGGTTATTCAATTTTATTCCAATATGTACTTCAAATGAATATTTATGTGTTTTGTAAACCAATAAACTTAATATGAATAATGTTGGATATTATAAATTACTAGTACAAGGTACGATGTTGATTTTACCTTCGATTTCTACAAACAGTAACATAGCGTTCTAAGTTAGACTCTGATAATGGCGTCATCTGCGAACGAGATGCGGGCTGTAACTATCATCATTATTTTTATCTTTATTATTATTATTAATCAAGGGACGCGTCAGGAATATTGATCAGAGGCGTCATTATTGCTTAACCCGGTCCTGTTTAGGAAAAACAGCCTTTGGGTTTACGCCATTTTCACTAATTTTTCCCTCAATGCCGCTTGAAACGCTCGAATAAATCCGTTGTAGCTATCAGACCGCCGCGCGACACACGCACTGTAATTTGCACTGAGGCGGTTTTTAATCTCTGTGTGCAAATACAGGTTGTTTACGTGTGCGTGTGCGTGCGATATGTGTGCGTTATGAAATGAATTGCCACCGTAATGGGTGCAGTGTTGATGATTATTGTTGTTTGCTGTTTCCTGCAAACACAGGAGAAGGAAGTAACTGGTGATCATGTCCCCTGTCAGGATAATAATTGTCGACGCGAAAAGATAGGAGTTTGAGAAAGCGTATTCTTTCCAAATGGTTACGGTAGATTTGATAGTAGGGATACCAAATAAGGTTACAGTATTGGAGTTTTGAATGTACGGGCAAATAATATTTATAGACTTTTTAATGCATTTGAATCAGTGAAAGATTTTGTTCTCCTTATAACAGAGCCTAGGGTACTGTATGCAGATTTAATATTTGAATTAATATGACTAAAAAAAGATAATCTGCTGTCAAACACTACACCAAGATCTTTAGTTTCCTCGCAACGTGTTAAAGGTGATATACCTATATTATAATGAGATATTACCCAACTAACATTTAAGCCTAATAGACTACTACACAAGAAAAATAATCCTGAATTGATCAAGATTTACTACTTTCCTCCATAGAAATAGTCTTCAATGTTACAAAATCTTATAATACCAAAATTTTAGTAAAAAATTTGTTAACTAAGAGTAATATAATGCCTTCCAAGTAAAATGAAATATATGTCAATTTATACAGTTCGAAATTACATATTGTTTACCTATGTTATGTTTTCAAATGCTAACATTCCAATAACGTGTAAGACGAAGATAATTTACTTAATTTCGCCTAGAAATCTGTCTTCAATATCCAAGGATTTTTTAAATTATTACAATAGGTAAATATTTACATATTTATTACGAAATTGTAAAACTTATTTTGTCTTCCACTAGTAGTTAAAAATAAGGTAATAACTAGTTATTTTGCCCTATTAAATCCTTCAATTGGTTAGATTCTATTTTTATTACAATATAATCCTATTTTCAACTTTGTTGATAACTTCTAAAGAATATTTGACCATTTCAATTAACCTAATAGAAATATTGTTCTACATTATGGTACAAATTTACTTGTTAATAATACTTCGACGTAAGTGTGTCTTATAAAGGTCTTTTAGGGAACAAGCTTCTTGTTATATGTATTCCGACATAATATCTTCATGTAATAGCGCGTAGAAATTGTTTTGTGTTTCGGCAATCTGCAGTGAAAACTAAGCCCTACACAATATTAGAGAGTTGTAAAAAACGAATTTAAGCCAACACTGCATATTAAATCAATCTAATGATAATATATCGATAAACACTTCATATAGGTATAAGTATTCTTATGACTGTTATCGTGTCAGATGAATTCAGTAGTGCACGTGAATTCAAATTCGAATTGAATTCCGTAAATATTTATTTTGTTTTTGTTATTACACATACATAATATTATTGGCTTTAATTTGAATTTTCAATCACAAATAAATCCAAGAGTAGAATTTTATATGTAGGTACCTAGTAATAATTTAATTGGTAATAAATTACCATAAAATATCTTCATTTGGAGTAAATTTCAACCACAAAGTTAATATTTTCCTGTGACGTCAACATTGGCATAGGCAATCTGCCCTATAGGTTAAAACTTACAGACAAATTGACTTCAAAGTTGATTTTGTTTGAGCGGCCATGTTGTAATAAACACTAAATGTTTTGTTCATTATTTCTAATTGATTACTCATTAAAATTATGTTAATACAGATAATATTAGTTAATACACTTATGACGACAGATTATTAAACACATATTATAACTAAGGACATTCTGTATTTAATTTAGGTTATTTTTCAGTATAGTAATATTATTAAAAGCAATATTAAAAATGTATATATTATAAGGCGCGTAATTTTTATGAGTTTGGCCATGACTTTATACAAAAAATTTTCTGGGTTGTACAATTTGATGAGTGGAAACCAAAAATACAGACTTTATTATATTAAAATCTAAATATCTATAAATATACTAACTCCTACTCTACTTGTAGCTTAGTAGCCTGACATAGGTAGTCTTTCTTTTCTTCCTATCCCTGTTCGCTATTAGAATATATAAAATCAAACATATAATGTTGTCTCTCTCTGGCAAAAGTATGTCATATAAAGGGCATAATTAGGGTATATTTTGGTAATAATGTCTTTTATATTTCGAAATTTTAACATAAAATTGGTCCGTATTTCTTTTAGGTCCAATTATCTTATTGGAATAAAATTCTTGCCGACCAATTATTAACTTCCATATTACTTTAGCTTTTTTCCCCACATAAGGAAAAAGGACAACGAATATAGGTAAACTTCCCTTATATGGAATTGGTCATGAAAAGTTTCTGACCAATTCAGAAGTCAAGTTAACGTAATTTTAACTTTAATTGTTTGTTGGGTAGTGGCTGATTGTTGAGGGAATACGTACATGTTTTGCATTTATTAGGCACAATCGCATTATTTTGACATATCTGACCTCAAGCTATGTACCATTATTATTGACGCACCCTGTATAGTCCATCTGAAAATTATAAAAAGTTGAAAAACCTAGTAAACATATAAACAAAGTTACCGTAAACTCTGTAAACTGTGGTCAAAGTTGAGTGAACAATACTGAAATATTTAACTCTCTACTTTTCAATCTGACTATAGATCGATTTAACATTTAATTATCTCCGCATTCTCACATCGAACTCCTGACTATCTTCCCCGTACAATCGGCTCCTTCCACCGCAATTGTTTCTCTCATCAACGCAAACCGTCGACGCCCATTCAACCAGCGCCGACTACGATTATAAAGTTCCCCCGGCCGCAGCCGGCCCTAAGTGCAAAATGCACTGAGAATTAGCCGAGCATTGCTCGTGGTAATGCTGTTGGCGTGTTTTCCGTTCCGCCGCCTCGATCCGCCAGGAATTCTATTTCCGGATATCTGAGTCGGTCGGTGACGAAGAGGTGACACGGCTCCGTTCCACACCGGGTGTTTTGAATATAGAAGGGGTACGTGCGTTAGCTAAATGCCGTTCGACATAATAGAGGTTGGAAAATATGTGAAATGCAGCAGCTCTAAAACCTTATGCCTCAATGAAGTCGCGGTGTGCCGTGGAAAATGAAAAACGAAACACTCCTAAGGATAAGCAAGGAAATGCAACATCAATAGGAATAACAGATGTAAACAAAATAAATAAAACAGATATTATAATATATAATAAAATAAATGTAAAGACTGAAAAGAGAAACAAACAAAACAAAATCAAAACAAAAAATATAAATTTAAAACATGTCTAACAAATAAAAGCTATTTAAAATAATTCTTTATATCATATGAAGTACATGAAATAATGTCGAGACCTATAATGCCATTGCAGTTGTACAATATTTGATATATCTAAAGGAGATTTTATTAATAAATGTGTACGGACAAAGGGCAAATAGAACAAGGGATTATGTTTAGCATTCCGTCTGGGAATTTTGTATAATAATTCATTAATAATAGGTCACATTTAATATTGAAATTAATTATATTTTTAATTAATAAAGTACTATGCATTGTACGTCGGTGGGTAAGACTTTTCAGTTCAAAGGGGTCATAAATAAGTATTAAGACGCACCTCGAGTAGGATAAACTCCATCCAGCTAAAAGCTAGCAGATTTAAAAAACCTTCACTAAACTTGTTTTAAAATTGAGACATGTGTAACATAACTGAACCATAATCAAGTTTTGATCTTACAAAGGTTGCATACAGTAACTTGATTATAAATAAATTCTGGAAACCGTTAGTGTCGCAAGACAAAATCTAAAATCTTATAAGCATTGGCTACTGAGACATTGATATGGTGCTTGAAACTCAGTTGGCAATCAAAAAGCATGCCTAAGTCTTTGACATAATTAGGTCTATTAAGGATATTGTCATGTAGAATATAATAAAACAGAGACGAGTTTTTTTCCGATGAAAGAACATAACGTTGCATTTGTTAATATTTAGTGGTAACTTATTTTCAATGCACCAGTCATTAAAAGAAACGAGATTTCTCTGAAGGTTCTCACAATCCAAAGAGAAATTAATGTGACAAAATATTTTAATATCATCAACATACAGAAAATAGTATACATTTAGGTCTTCAACTATGTTATTAATAAAAATCATAAAAAATAGAGGATCGAGTATGGATCCATGAGGAACACCTGAAGACTGATGAATGGAGTAATATGTAAACGCGGCAGTGTACATATTGATGTCGATCTTCAAGGTATGATTGTATATCCGCAGTATTGAGTGTCCCCAATAATATGGAATTATCAAGTTTGCTGAACGTCTTGAAAAAATCTGTGTATATGACATCAACTTGACTTTCAGCATCCAAACTAGCAGAAATAAATTGCGTTTGACATAATAAATTAGATATTGTGGATTCACCTTGGATGAAACCGTGCTGTTCCGGTTAATATTAGAGACATGAAATGAAATGAAGCTATGTACGACATCCTCGAAAACCTTACTAAAATTATTCAAAATAGCAATCGGTCTATAATTTGGAGCAATTCTGGATAATTTTCACCTATCAGGAAACACACCAGATCTGAGAGTAAGATTAAATAAAATTACCAAAGGTTTACAAAAAACAACGGCATAATCTCTGAGTAAAAACTACGGAAATAAATCAGGGCCCATACACATCTAATTTTTTAGTTTTTTAATTGCCCTTAATATATCCGATTCCAAAACTGACATTAAATGCAAAATTTGACAACTATTTACATCAGCACAACCATTAAACCTATCTGATGAGACAAATACACCAGAAAAACATGATGCAAAATTGTTCACAATTATCTGTGGATCAGTTACATACTCATCATTGAAGATCATGGTGCTAGGTATATAAATGGTGAATTTTTAAGGTTCATGTATGCCCAGAAACTATTAGGATTTCGCTTAACTGAATTCTCGGTATCCTTTATAAATCTATTTATGCTTCAACCTTTCTTCTCCTAAAAGAAGCGCTAACTAATTTGAACTATTCGTTTTCTGGAAGCTCTATTTTTAAACTTCTATTCAACAATCACTTTCTTAGAGAAACATTTTGGGAATTGTCTTTTGAAAACTGCTTCACATTTAACGGGTATATGCCTGGCTAGAACCTCCCTCGAAATACTGCAAATTTATTCTACAGCATCATTAACGGTCAATTATATTTGAAGAAGAAATTTGAAAAGAAAATCATAGCGCTATTGAGAATTATAGAGCTATATCTTTGCTGTGCAATTTTTCCAGTCTTTGAATTCACCTTGCATCAAATCTTATAGTTTTTTCTTAATTTATTTCAGAAATTTTAGATGGTGGAGGGTAAGTTAACGTAGTATTTGTGGACTTCCAAAAATCCTTCATATAAACCACCATATATCACTAGCGAAATTACAAGATTTTAAATTCTCATATTCGTTAATTGGAATCATATTTAACAAGTAGACAATTTATGGTCAGATATCAAAACCTTACTTCTCGTTCTCGTTCTCGTTCTTCAGGTGTACCGCAAGGCTCTAATTTAGGACCACTCGTTTTTACTCTTTATCAATGAAGTTCAAGATATTGTTTCTTGTGAAAAATTGCTTTTTGCCTATGACTTTAAACTATTCTCTGCAATAAATTCTATTTCAAATCGTGATCATCTCCAATTCTGTATGAGTCGTATGTTGTCATGGTGTGACTTAAATCGTTTGCTTCTCAAAATGTAAAACAATGTTCTTCACATGTAGAATCAATTTTATTTTTTAAACCCGACATGCTATACATGTAAGGCATTTTTGACATTTGAATCACCAATGCAAAGACTTGTAAAAATGTTAATATCTATAAAAAGTAATAGGACTTTAATAATCGGAATCGCCTCGATAGAGGCTACAGTAACCCAGTGATTTAAAGGTTTAAAATACTACAGCTAGTACAGCTTCAATAATTTTTTGCTCGGGAACTACAAGGATTTTACAAAAACTTTTCTATTGGCAATTTTTTTTAGATAAGTTTGTAATCACCCTGTATATTTAGTCAGAAGAGTAGTTAGTATCACACAATATTGTTCATACCTAAATAAAAATATCACTTTACCTTCCAGTTGCTTGTGATTTCCATCCGTTTCTAGAAGCCTCGCATTTAAAGTGGGTCACCCAAGTATCTAGACTGCTTGCGTTTTTTTCTTGTCTAATAAACCCAAATCACTGGGTTGCTTCCGCTCCAGTAGCCGTTCCAAGCAGCCAAACTGGGCAAAACAATGCCGATGTGCCTTACTTGACCATTCCTAATTACACAATAGAGAGCAGAATTCAATTTGAGATGCACCCAGAGCAAGGAATGCTCCTTTCTGTTCCACTTAACGTGGACTTCACGATAGTCCTATCCCATGCACGTCAGGACAAAGGATATTAGAGCACCACGAGAGAATTTGAAATGGTATATCTTTCCAGTTGGCTATTAAGTTTTACTATTATTTGTATATGGTAAGTAGAGATGCGGTTCCCATAAGAATAATCTACAGTGTGACTCATTTTAAACGGGAACAAGCTTGTAAAAATGGTATTTATTATCTATTTGGGTTTTCTTTCTAAAGGATAAAACTGTAACTGTAACTATTTTAAAGAGTTCTAACTACAGCACTAGGTTTAGCATACCCTATAACGGTTCTACGCCATTATTTATTTATTTGTTTATTTAAATACACTACTCTGACCCTCTGGCAGGGCAAACATTGTCTAGCCTGAAAGATAGATATTTAAGAAATCTCCTCTGAACTGTTTCCAATGTTGAGAATGAGTCACAAATTTAGGATACCAAATAATAGTTGCATACTGAAGTTTTGAGCTGACAAACGCATTGTACAATATAGCCACCATTGAAACATCTCTGAAGTTTCTAGCATTTTTATAATAAAACCAAGATTTTTATTCATAAAAGCTATAGTATTATTAATACGAGGAACAAAGGTTAATTTAACTTGTGGAGGAAGCACGTAAAGTGGAATTGCAGATAACTCAAGAGAAAAGTAAGCTTTTGAGAATAGGAGAATAAAAGAAAATACCAATTTCAAATTGAGAACACAGCATGGAGAAATCGAGTTTTAAGAAGTTCAAGAATATGTGTAGTTGGGGGCGCTAATAACAGCTAACTGTGATGAGGAGCAAGAAATTAATAAGAGAATAATAAAAGCAAACAGAAGTTCGGCAGCAGTCAACCACTTAATGAAATCAAAAAAATTGTCCAGAGGAGTAAAATCTAGAATGTATAAAACAATTTTGAGACCGTCAGCGCTATATGGTAGTGAAACCTGGGTTCTCAATAGGAAGTTAAGAGAAAACCTTTTAAGGTGGGAAAGGAAGATCTCAAGAAGAACTCTAAGGGGTAAGAAGATGGAGGAATGCTATGGAAGGAGAAATAATGAGGAAATATATGCAATGTACCACGCATCAAAAATAGACGAAATTGTAAAAGCCAAAAGAGTGCAGTGGTTAGGGCATCTAGAACGTATGGAAGATGAAAGGACAGTTAAGAAAATTGTAGGGATTAAACCTACCTACAAGAAAAAAAGAGGAAGACCGAGGAAGCGATGGAGAGAGGCAGTGGCAATAGATCTAAAAAAGAAAAATGTAATGGATTGGAAAAGAAAGGCGAAGAACAGAATGGGGTGGAGGAAAATAACGCAGCTCTGAGCCCAAAAGGCCTGTAAACATACATATAACAATTATCTAAACACTAAAAGATAAAACAAAAAATATTTGGTAAAAAAAAATGTTTTATATTTATCAGCTCTATACGATCTTATAGAATTTGTCCGCTGATACTTGAAAATCACCCTGTATATTAGTAGTTATTTAAGTTATTAAGAAGTTAATGGCACAAATGCGATAACAATACGTAATAATACCCGGTATTAACATGTTTAAGCAATTCATCTAAACTTTTAATGCGGTGTTTAATAATTTAACAGCGAATTCAACTTTAAATTGAGTTTATAACATATAATAAGTTTTGTTGTGTAGATGAAGTTATAAATCGGTTTGAATTAAAAGTTGAGAGCGTAACGCTTATACAACTTGTTAATGACGAACTATTAAAAAATTGCTGCCCATAAGAAATATAAGTAGAATGTTGTCCGGAAAGATGAGAAAATATTTCAGGAGGTGATTCCACGTCAAAAAATGAGAAGAAAACTTCATATAAACATATGTCGAGAAATGGACTCTAAGCGAGCTAGATTCTTTTAAGGGGTCAGCCCTGCAGATGCAGATTTTTGTTGAATATTATAGAAACGATTCGACATAAAGTAATTAAATTTGGACCAATAAGTGAGATGTTTATGCCGAATTAGAAATTTAACACGAAATTTTGGCAATTTACTCGGAAGTGTATTAAACAGGGCCGACTTAGGTTATTTTCAGCAATAACTTTTTTGTTAGAAATTATTTTTACCATTGAACCGCAGAATCTCAAAATCTATAGTGTTTTACATTGAAAAGATATTCTTGTCCAACATCAATAAAATCCAAGTAAAAAGGATTTAAAGTGGTACATACAGATTGGTATGCAACGGAAAAAATCCTTAATTTTTCCTAGGGAGGTATACCAAACCCATAGATTTCTTCTTTCCATTCCAAATCCAGTGTACAATGTTAAAGAGCTAAGGCAAAGGATTATTGTCAGCTATAAGATAATTACGCAGAAAGAGAGAATATTTAAAAAAAAACTGTCAAAAAGTTAGTTAATAATAATCATTTAAATGATTATTTATTAAATTAATAAAATTTTGTAAACGTACGATTGTTTTATTTTATTTTATTTAATTATTATTACTGCTTTGTTAGTTCCAAATGCTCTGCGAACAGTCCTAATGCGTCAAAGATAGTTTTCTGCATCCTCTTTTATTGAAGCTTGATATACCTGGGAATTGAAGTTTGTTTTGTTTGTTTGTTTTAAATAATTTTTACTCGAAAACGATGCATTTTATCGAAGTCGGACAAGAATACCTTTTCAATGTGAAACATGATAGATTTTCAATATTTGTGATTCAATGGTAAAAATAATTTCTAACAAAAAAGTTAGGGCTGAAAATAATTTAAGCCGGCACTGTTAAATACATTTCTTAATAAATTGCCTAGATTTCGTATAAATTTTCGAATTCAGCATAAAAATCTCACTTATTGCTCCAAATTTTATTATTTTATCTCAGATCGTTACGACAATATTAAACAAAAACCATCTTCAGGGTCAACTCCTCAAAAACATCTAGCTCTAGTTTCCTTCTTATTTTTGACGTGGAATCAAACCCTGAAATGTTTGCTCATAATTTCCGGACACTTTAGAAGAGCAAGCAATATAAAAGTAGCAGCTTAAAAATTATACTTTTTCCAGATTTACTTGAGTTCTATCACTATCACTAGTGTTCCTTTGTATCAACTTGCTTAATTTGACGTATATCCTCCAACACCAAAGGACCTAAACTATCCTTGGCTTTCAAATAATGACCTTGAAAAAATATAGGTATTTGTAGCATTCATTTTTCATGCAGAATTACCGTCTGGAATATTGATGCATAATTTCCGGACACCCTGGATATCTGATCAAAGCAACACAAAGCTCTTATGAAAAAGTGTTTAAAACGAATGGTTTGTCTACAAAACATCTACTTGTCCAAAAACTGCTAGGTCTCGTGCAATTCAAGTTTTGAGTATTAGTACGGGCACATTAGTAAAGTCTAGAAAGAGCTAAATTTGCATAAATGGAATATTGATGCTTTTAGATTAATTTTTAGTTAATATATTAACGTGTGTTAATTGAATAACAAATGATATGAACTTGGATAATAATGTATCATTGTGAAAGAGAAAAATAGTAAGCGAAAAGGACACGCTTTGGTATGTCTCCATACTCCTTATTCAGGTATAACATTATGGATACTGTCTTTAAATTCTAGATATAAGTAGCCTAATTTATAGGTCTAATACCTATCCCACCGAAAAAATTAAATTGCCTTCAAGTCTAAAAATATTATGCGGTGATGATACAAAATCATATTTTAACCACCTCTCAAAGAATTACATATGAACTGGTTTTCATATTTGTATGCGGAGTTGTTCCGTTTTGGCCAATAACTGTTCATAGTTTAGTTGAATACTTGTTCATTTTGTATTTTATTTTTGAAAATAAATGTTTATTTGTAGTAGAAGGTTTTCATTTCATACCCAAGTAAGAACTATAACCAATAGAATTTGCAATAATCTGATAATTTTCATGGCTTTTAAATTTAAATTTCACTTTGCTAGAATTACTTATTTTGTGACAGCTCTTTATGAACTTGCATCATTCAAATACACTTAAAAAAAAATACAACTGCAATAAAATGCAGAACTATGTTATGAAATTACAAACTAGTAGAATAAAAGTTAAGTAAAAGCTCCTGTAACGGAATTTGTTTTTTGTATGAATATTAAAGAAGTAAACAATTATTGAAGTTTACAAGAAACTCGTTAAAACTGTAAGATACTGTAAAGTTCAACACTATTAAAATCTATTAGAAAAAGTAATATTAGAAATGGTAGTATTGTAGCTAGTGTGTTTCATTTTCCTCTAGTTTTTCGTTGATACTTGGAAGTGTACAGGGTGACCCAGACTGATGGTTGGCCGTCATTAAAAACAGAAAGAGCAATCGAAACCGTAAACGTGGGTGTTTATGGTTTGATGTAGTGAGGTTTACCATAAAATTCCATCTTGGTAAATTTAACACCCAATGGACAGTGACGTCATCGAAATCATTTTTCCTAATGTCATACCTATTTTTACATAATATAAAAGTCCTGATTTTTGTCAATAACTTTTATTAAAACTTTTTTTGATATCACCTTTCGTGTAAAAGATATAAGACCATATGTATAGAAAAATTAAACAAAGTCTCGATTACGTATGTTGATGATTTTGACAGCGTTGCCATGGAAAACAAAATTTTCCAATTTTCCAACAAAATTATTTATTGTTATGTGTACCTATACCCAAAAAGAGTATAAGTATTTTTGATACAAATAATAGGTACATAATAAAAGCTATAACGATTATTTAATAACAAAATTACATAAATCTTAAAATATGAACACAACAAGGACAATATTAGGTATTTATCATCGTGGAAAATAATTGTATGTTAGGTTTTCTACATATCCACCAAATTGTTGTAAGCATATTTTTAGTCTATGTCGGATTTTCAGTTGGGTAACTTTTAGAACTGTATCTCTACTTATCCCCCAGCATGCGTTCCTAATGTTTTCTTTTAATTCCTCTAAATTATGACATTCTTTCTTATAAACCTCATTTTTCAGGGTACTCCATAAATAAAAATTCATTGGGGATAGATCCGGGGATTTCGGAGGCCAATGAATAGAACGTTCTGTACCAATCCATCGGCCATTGTAATTTTCATTGAGGTATCTTTTTACTTATCTCGCATTGTGTGCTGGTGCGCCATCCTGTTGAATGCACATATTTCTTCTAAGTTGTAATGGCACGTCTTCCAATAAAGTTGGTAACTGGTTCCTTAAAAATGTTAAATAACGCTCTCCGTTTAGTGCACTATTGTTCAAGTATGGACCAATTAGGTGTCTGCCTATAATACCGCCCCATACATTGATACCAAAATGTCCTTGATTTTCAACCTGATTAATTTCGTGAGGGTTCTCAATTGCCCAATAGTGCGTAGTCACCCTGTACATAAAATGAAACAATTATAACTGCATCCACTACATGTTAATTTATGTCTAGACAAAACTCTCTAGCTACAAGTCGTTTGTGCGGTACACACTTCTTGCAAGCAACAGAAGTTATTTTGAACACTTATAACTATTATTCTCTATTCTGTGAAAAAAGCTTTGAGAAAATCATTTACAATAAGTACCATGTTTACGTGTACTTATTTGTAATTATTATGTACAAATACCTAACAATCCTAACATGGTATGTGAGCTACGTTATCATATATTCAAGACCTGTTTGTTGTCATAATTCTGTTACCATTGGTCACAGAAAAAACTTCTTAAGTTAAATATGTTTTATTTATTACAATGTAGCATAAAGCAAAATTAAGGCACTCAAATTTCGGACACCCTGTATACGTACATTATAATTTTGCACTAAATAAAATTGCTTCACTTAAATAAATAAATCTTACCTTTTTTATTTCCCTCCTATACCCTTCGTATAAAGACTTGAAATCCACTCTACAGTGGAAATTGCACATTTCAACTCTATCATGCATTGCATTGCATATTTTTCCGGTCCCTCCTACCTACCAAGCAACCATCTAATGACAGTAATAACAAATGCAACGAACACGCCGCATCCTGAATATCAGAGGTCAAATCATGCTGTTGATGGACTTAATGGATGCAAGAAAAACGTAAATGTTCATTGATTGAATCCATCAAATGCAGGTTCAATCTCCTTGATGCTGTTGTGGTTTCATTACTGGCAAAGTAAAAATAATAGTAGTTAAATACGACCGCAGTTATGAAAGTAGCGAATTTCAGTAGAGACAAATAAAATGTTTAAAACTTGGTTTAAAACATAAGATATACAGGATATCTCACTTTTTAATAGCATACTTCAAGGGCATTTAAAGGACCTCAATTTCAGACTAAAAGTTCCTATCAATCTAAGTCCTAAAACTCTTACGGATTCATGAAACGGGCGTAGCGCTAGTCGGACTAACGAGTTTGCGCCCGTGTAAAGCGCGTTAGTTGGCCTAACCAGCTCGGCGCTCATTCTCGAAACATACGTTGCTAGGTAGCGAAACATGCGTTGCTAGGTAGGCTGTTTATTTACGTCCATATTTGCGCCAAAAGTTAGACCCAGTATTGTACCTGTCTAAAAATCGCGTAACTTCGGCCTCTAGTTCCTTGCGTTTCCCATTGTATATTTAGTATTTATATTCAAAAACTGTACTTTTCAGTGCTACGGATTAGTTAACATATCATAAAGTAAGTATTATACATAGTAGTGAATAGGAGTTTGCTTTTTATTTAAATTAGTGCAACAGATGCGTAAATTTTTCGCGTAACCTCCGCTAGTCTGACTAACGTTACGCCTTGTTGATGAATCTGTATTAAGTTTCTGAGGGCGTTGAATTTTATTTTTTTATTTATTTGTTTATTTTTTAACGAGAAAACCACTAACAAAAAAGTCGTCATGTAAATTTTTCTTGTTGAATTTTGACACGAAATTTAAGACTATTTACAGAAGCCAACTATTTTGTATGCAAATTTCTGAAGATCATTTCTATATTGTAATGATTAATAAATTAATTTTTATCTCGAAAAGGGTGCATCAAGCGGAAAAAGTCCAAGAGACACTTTTTAAGCAGAATTAACTTAGCTTTAAAGGTGCCGTCTTGAAATAGTGTTTTCTGCAAATACAAGTAATTTTAGACATTTAAGAACTGAATAATGAGATAACATGAATGTTATCTCATGCCACCTACGAATATTCAAAGGTACCGAAGTAAAACGAATATATAACGACATAATAACCAACAAATTTTTAGCCACAGAAATCTTTCAAAATGCGTATTTCTAAAAATTCAACTGTAGATGTAAATAATATTATAGCATAAACTTACACAGTTCTAAACATAAGATTGTTTACCTTTGTTTATAAGTATCTGAAAATAATTGTTAAAATGTGGGGCTAGAATAGGAAAATAATGTATATATTACTAATTTAAGGAGAATTTAAATAATAAAAGTGAATAAACAAAACATCAATAATTTAATTTTTGATATTACTTTTGCTCTACGTGTTTAATTTTTGAGATTTCTGTGGCTAAAAACAGCACAAATTTTACTCAAATTTTCTACTAATGTTTGTACAACTTCTCAACAACTTTTCGAAAATTTCTACCCCATGGAAAGGGGTTGAAATAGGCATCGCTAAGTTAGGGATAGCATTTATAGATATACAGGGTGAACCTTAAATAAGTACAAATATTTTAACCAGCAGCACAATTCACTGCGTAGAACACATAATTCATACAAAAAAATCAGGAATAAAAAAGTCAAATTTTAAATAAATTTCATTATTTTTCAATAGAAAAACTTGTTGAGGACCGCTACTCCGGGAGTCATGGTGGATGTGAATTCCACAGCGTTGTCAGTGTTACACTACAATTTTTTGACATGTCAAAGAATGATTGATATATGATTATTTATGAATATATTAATGGCCAGATTATCTACTTACAATCATAGTTATCCAGAATTTGTTAATTATTCATTTTTAGTACACTCCAACTGATGCATCACAATACGTTATCATTATCACTATCACTGATTATCACTACTTAACAAATATGCTTTTAGCATGTCAATCTTTTCACTGTTTGAATAATGTGTCATATTTTATTTAATCGCACGAACAATATTAATTAAATACACAAGACAGTTAAGAGAAAAACACTGCTCGTGAAAATAATAAAACATTTTACTTTGCCTTCTCTTGATGTTGAACGCGTACATCAAGCTTGTTATTTTGTTATTTCATCTTTTGTGTTTATTTTTAAAGTCTGTTTCACGCACTACGAAATTACGAGGTCCGAAATGGTTAGCCTGGCACGTTGTTTGAGGTTATGTGGTGGAAATTAACTCTAAAATGTGCGAAAATCATAGTTTTTTGTTATTCTTTATAAAATTTAAGGGGATAGTTTGTGAGAATCCTGCTAACGGTGTACAAGGGTATTAACTTGAATTTTGGTGAAATATGGATAACTGTTTAAATAGTTGGTTTGGTAAGTGAGCTTTTATGCACGTTTATGAATATTTCTTTGAAATAATTTAGGTAACTTCTTAAACACGAACATGGACAAATTAATATTTTAATCGATTATGATAATTTTACTTTACTTATTGCCAAAACAAATGTTTGTAAATTAGAAACAATAGTAAAAATTGAATTTACGTTAAAAAATTATTTATCTTATAGAAGATATGGCAACCTCGCCTTCAGTAATTCATATGGTTTATTTTGTTAGGTTACGTCAGTGGTCTCTCTGGTCAACGGACCTCAAAATGTGGGTATTTTAAAAAAAAATAATATCTCCGTAAATATTTGAAATTTTTAAAAACGACTTTTACTAGACTAATCTACATGCCGAACTACAACTGCAGTTAAAATATTTTGACTTATTTACGGTTCACCCTATATAGAAGTCATTTTTTGCATGCTTGGATTATTGCGTTTGAAAAAACAATGTATATTGAACTTAAAGAAATAATTTGAGCTGGACTATCAGACTTGCTTTCCCCAAGGACAATAAAGCAATATTGCCAACATAAATCATTGCTGGCGTACAATAAGAATAGAAGCAGTGGTCGCTGTATGATTGCTATAAATTTTATGAGTGGCACAAAACGCTCCAACTCTTGGATCGTATATATTTCCATATACTTGTATGTACTAGTAATATCTGGCATCGCTACTTTATATAACGTAAATTTTTTTAGATGCGATTAACTTTTTTTAATCTATTATTGAAATTATACCTTCATGCTAATTTATGGAAATGGGATCTATCAAATGGGTGTACAGTTCTTGCGCATCACAACTAAAAGCAAGCGTTTCAATACCAATGTCAAATAATTTTAATTAGAGGCATATTAACAGACAAATAGAATGTAAATTATGTAATAAACTTTCTAAAGTTGTCAAAATGTCTAAATTGGATTCAGAAAGCGTACAGATTAAAAATTGTTGAACTTTAAACTTTTATAACTCATCTAAAAATGTTTGCAAATTGAGTCCTATAAATTAACAATTAGATAGTTTCAATACCAATATTCCATTAATTCATATTTAATAATTACTCATATAAATTAATGCACCATTCACGAAAAAGTGACCATGAATAACCTACTCCGCTAGTGTAGCTAAATACCAAATATACCTCGATAGAACACAGCTGCGTGTGAAGAATGTTAACTTTTACATACACAATTTTGGAACAAGGATAAATAATGCTTCTTTAAAGTTGTTGCTACTGTGATGCCATTTTTGTTAATAATATGTCTTCATTTTTATGGTTTTAGTTATACAGAGCGAACCTTAAATAAATACATTTTATTGTGATTTGTTAGATGTGTATGTGTTTGTGATGATACGTGTGATATGTGATTTGATTTTTGTTATGTATATAACATTTTTTATTGGGCGCCAATGATTTATTTTATTTTGTTTTGTTTTATTTAAACTTTTTATTAGTGTAGATTGTATTTATGTTATATGTTATATGTGAAGTGTATAAATGAATAAATATAAGTTTTGTTTTAAAATTTAATTTATGATTTTATTTTGCTAATAATTTTTTTTTACTGTACTTTACTATACCCTGGCTATGTTTCCCTCTTTCCTCAGGAGTGAGTTCCAGCAGAGTAAATAACACTTTTTTTATATAATGCTGTTATATCTGTTAACACTCAGTATACATAAAATAAGACATGGAACTGTACATTCGTTGTTTTTATTCACACAAAAATTAAAAATTCTCAATTTAAATAAGAAATAGTTATCAATAAACATTAAGGAATATTTCCTAACAATTCTAATTAATTAATTTTTAATATGTAAACAAAAAATTTTATTTTGCCTTCAGTAACATACCTGTATATTTCATCTATTTTTTAAAATTCTGGTAAAACTAATTTTTTATTTATGCAACCAGAAATATACAAATGTGTTGTGATAATTGCCTAGTTACTATTTATTTAGTTTTAAAGCAAATGGCTGCCTTTGATTTACGTATTGTTTGTTGAACATTTAATAATCAAAATTTCATAAAATTTAAACTTTCAATATTGTTTAGATTTTATAGAGGTAAGTCTTTATATATGATATTTTATTTTTATCGTCAGAGAAGCTAAATTTTTAATGTGCACATGAAATTTTTTTTTTTACCTTACTCTTCTGTAGACTGGCTGTAGTAGTGATCCCTAAAAGTTGATTTCCTCTCTCTGGAAGCCGTAGAATTTCCAGGATGCCGTTGATGACCTGGACTAGATATGATGTTCCAAGGATGAATTTCTACCTGGTGATATTCTTGATAGATTGTTTGAGGTTATCTTCTACAGGAGACTTGTATGTAGAACCTTTTGCAGCTCCAGCTCTAGCTATGGAGATGGTTTCCACCAAACTTCTTGAATTTTATACTTGTGGATGGTAAATTTGAGTTACTTTTTTCTTGAGAACTGTGAGACATTGGTGAGTATAAAATTATACTGTTTAATTGCTTTTTTTCTATTTAAAAACCAAATTTATTCTAAGCCCAAACTTAGTACATGTTCTCGTTTTCACAGTCTCTGCGTAACTAATCAACAAATTATTGTTTCTAGGTAATTTTACCTTCTAGATTATTATTAGTTTTTCTTAGGGTCAATACACATGTAACATTTTCACTTTTTATTATTCTTGTCGAAGCACTATTTACGACAATTGTCTTTTGTATTCTTATAACTATATTTTACAACTACATAACATTTTTTACTAATTTTATATGGAAATATTCTTTAATTTATTTCTTTTTTAGAGTCCTGTCAGAGATGTTGAAATTTCATTGAATAGCCATCTTTACATTTGACATTTCTAATTGTCATTATGTTCAAAATTGGAATTTTCATTTTATTTAACTAATATCTTATTAGACTGTTGGTTTCTGTATTGCGATATGCATATATGCTAAATCTTTGTTCTTTAAGCTTTCTTTTTATATGTCAATGTCTGGGTTTTGAATTCATTTTCTTTGTGTACTGTATGTTTTTGTATCGTCATGTCCAGATTTGATAGATAATATTTTAAATTGAATTTGATAAAATTTGTAAAATTTTGTTATTTTAATATAATAATAGGCTTTTTTCGATATGTTTATTTAAGATAATTTCAATAATAATAATTTATCTATATTTTACATTAATAATACTGACATTTCAATAATAATTCTCTATTTTTGTTGCTTAAAATGAATTTCATAGTATTTAATTCTTATGTAATTTCTGTTTTATCACAATATATTTTAATTACAGGCCTAGTTCGTTATATAGGTGAGTCGTTTTCAAAAATTTCGAGATATTAATTTTCTAAAAAAAAGTTTCCACATTTTGATGACAGTTGACCAAATAGTGCCCTAACCTAAAAAACCATATGATCTGCTAAAGGCGAGGTTGCCATATCGCGTCTTCAATAATTTTTTTTAAGTAAATTAAATCTTTGTAATTGGTTATAATTTAAACATATTTGTTTTAAGTGATGAGTAAAGTAAAATTGGGCAGGTAGTACGCTACGCAATAATATCAACCCAAATTTTAAATTTAACTGGCCTTACCACGCAAGTTAGATACTGCCAATTAAAGAATTTAGGAAGTTATTTTGTAGGAAGATAAATAAATTATACATAAATACTTACCTACTTCACATTTCACAAGTTAATACCATTGTACAGTGTTAGAAAGAGACACAAATTATTCCCTGAAGTTATTTTATGAAGAATAACAAACAACGTGTCACTGATCTCGTACCCACTAGAAAAGTGGGTGAAACAGATTTTAAAATCAAACTTGTACACAAAACATGAAATAACAATATAACTAGCTTGAGTAAGCATTTATTATCAAGAGAATGCAAAGTAAAGTATTTGTTGATCAAACTATAATGTGCTGTGGATTGCCAGTGAAAATTCAAAGAAAATATGCTGGACGAATGACTAAGAGACCGAAGAGACCGAAGATGAAACGCTAAAGTTTGAAAAAGTAGTGTCAATCGCATGCAAAAAAAAGCCGAGGTCGTAGGCACAGGTAGGTGCCTCGGGCGATAGACATAATGTTCCGCAGAGAGCAGAGCCAGCCACAACCCAGAATTGACAGCCAACTAAGTAGGTGAAAAGGATATGTATACCGGTAAGGTACAAAGAGAAAAAGAACATGAAATATTTGTGCAAGTAATTTCATAATACCAATACATATAACTTGAAAATTATTATGAGATAATTTTACGTCTTGTGAGACCCCGTTAAGCTAATGTTTTTTTTTAAATTTGAAATGATGTATTAAGTAATACAATGCCTAACCCATCTGTTTTCAGAGATGCGACACTAACGTATAAAACGTATTTAAATCGTTTTATCATTTTAACGAGCAGTGTTTTTCTGTTAAGTGTTTTGTGTTAATATTGTTGGTAAAATATAAACGGTAGACCAGCTATATTTGCTGAAAGGATTGGCACCCTCTTTGTGAGTATGGTAGGGTGCAAGAATTTTGGCTTGGATCATTGTGAGAGATTGATACCGGTCGACATTTGACCACCCTCCTAATTAATGAGATTTTCCACGTTTGCCTCATTCCTGCACTGAATGGTGGCAGATTATTGTACTAGTGAAAAGGTTGAACAGGTTAAAAGCATATTTTTAAGCAGTGATAGTGATGATAACGATAGTATTGTGATAAAACAGTGTAATAAAAATGGATAATAATCAAATTATGGATTTTTGTGAATAGATAATATTTCAATTGCATGTACGTACATCGACATACTTTATTGGTGAGGTATAGGAATGGCAAGGAGGTGTCATTCTTTGACATGTCTAAAAATCCTATTTATTAACTTTCTTGAAGCCTATTTTATGCGCTACGTGAATACACATCAAATCTACAATACCATGATTCATAAAAACCTTAATATCGGAGTCTAGTCAGCGGTCCTCAACAAGTTTTCTATTGAAATATCACGCAGGGTATTTAAGGTTTGACTTTTTTCCTTTTTTTTTTGTAAAAATAGTTTTATTATGTGTGTAATAGTGTTTATGTGTTCTACATAGTAAACTGTAATGCTGATTAAAATATTCGTACTTATTTAAGATTCACCCTGTATAGGATGATAAATTAATAATTGAATTCGTTCCAAATTAAGGCGACCAGATGGCGGATCAAAATTTTGCACAAGAAAATTTTAAATTTTAACAATAACGAACCCAAATTGACTTCGTCTCTCACTGTATTTCTATACAGGGTGTTAGGTAAACATGCGGCAAAAATTCAAGGGATTATCCTTGGCCTATTCTAAGAATATTTTGTCCTATGATGATTTATGAAAAACTCCTTTGTTTTGAAGTTACAGGATGAACCAAAAAATTTGCGACAACCATATTTGATATTTATTGAAATCATTAATGTAAATAAAAGTATGGCGTACGTCAATGAGTTTATCAAGTACAAAAAATTAATGAGTTTACTCGTGATTTTTTAAGAGCAATGTATGGAGATCGCTGGATTGGTCGAGGTGCGCCACACGCATGGCCTGCTCGATCCCCAGACTTAAGCCCTCTGGATTATTTCTTATGGGGCTATCTGAAGTCATTAGTTTACGCTACTCCAGTGGACAATTTGGACGAATTGCGAAATCGGATAATTGCTGGGTGTAACTCAATTAGAAACAACCCTGGTGTGTTTGAAAGAGTTCGGTACTCAATGACGAGAAGATTGAATGCTTGTATCCAGGCTGGAGGAAGTCATTACAAACATTTATTGTAGATTGAGCAACTTTACATGTACTTTTTGATATTAAAATGTTGCTGTCGCAAATTTTGTTCAACCTGTATCTTCGAAACAAAGGAGTTTTTCAGAAATCATCATAGGACAAAATATTCTTAAAATAGGCCAAGGAATAACCCCTTGAGTTTTTGCCGCATGTTTACCCAACACCCTGTATAAACGTAAGTAGCAGCTAACGCCTTCATCCGAACTTCCAAATTGACAATATTAAGAAAAAAATACCTGTCAGATATCCTACAATCACCTGCCTTAACTGTATATTGAAAGCCACCCACGTTTAAAATAATTTCTGACAATTTTTAATGCTCAGCCGTACGCTCCGTGGGCGCAAAACATATTTATTATCTCATTTATAGAAGTGTTCAAATGGTAGTGACATGACGTTGATTAATAGTATCGAACACCGAACGCCTTTGCCGCCGCCTCTACCGCCTTTCACGGCCTGACAACTGCCAGTCCTTATTCGGAGCCGTTCGAGACGTTGTTTGGACGTCTTAATAATGTTTATTAAAATGTTTATGGCAATCAGAACTTTATCAAATTAGTCGTGAGGGTGGCCTTTTTGTGGCGCGCCTGGAGATCTGCTTTCTGTGGATCTTTAGGAGGGTAAACGGCAAGAAGTTTCTGTTTTTGCGACAATTTGCTGAATATGAATATTCTGAAATGTATTTCAGTTGGAATTCCTTATTTATATGTCGCCAGACAAATCCAAACTAAAGTAAAACATATTTTGAAATAAAAAATAAAGTAAATCCTTAAGATAGCTTATTCCAACGCTAGCTTAGTTCCACTATTTAACAAGTATAGTAATATTTTATTGAAAAGTTAACTTGTTCTCGTATAATAATAATTATAAATTAATCAATTACAGGACAATTCAAAGCAAGTAAAACAATAAATCACATAAATCATAGTAACCTCTAAATTGGGTTAGCGTGGAAACACGTCACGTAGACAAACAAACTTTATTGTCACTCTTGATTATAAAGAAATATCCTTCGAACAAATTTCACAACTGCTATCGCTTTACTTTGACGTTTCTGTCACTCGTATACGAGTATGACTCGCGTGTGACTGCTGTAAACTGACTCTGACGGCGAAATCGATCCGCTTATATAGGTTTTTTAGGATTCTCGAAGTTTCGGCGACATCGAGATCGTGTCGAGAATCAAATATAATATAGCCTGGATTATTCTAGAAAACGGCAAAATAAAGGTATTACAAAAATGATCAATTCTAACGCAAACAGGAACATAATTAACAAACTAGCAAGGTTGGTGAGCTTCCGTAACAGTATTACGCAATATATAAATATCATTCTACTATCTACCATTACAGATAACAATTAAGTAAACCTACTCCTGGTAGCATCAAAAAGCTCATTAAAGGGACAGTTGAAAATGTCAGATCTGTCACAAATAGAATTATAATTATTAAATATTACAAATTACTTCAATAAAAGATTAGTTCTAGCTATAGGAGTGTGAAAAGTAGATCAAGAACGGTTAGAGATTCTAGGAACGAGAAAGTTAAGTTGCTTAAGAATTTCTGGACAGTCGATCTTATTCTGTAAGAAAGAATGCAGAAATTAGAATAGAACTATAATTATCAAATATCCTGATAAATGACTTCAATAAAAGATTAGTTCTAGCTATAGGAGTATGAAAAGTATATCAAAAACGGTTTGACGTTCTGAAACGAGAAAGTTGGTTAAGAATTTCTGGATAGTCGATCTTATTGTGTGTAGAAAGAATGCAGAAATTTAAAAAATTACAGCGTATTCTAAAATCTAACAATTCGGGAAGAATCGACTTAGTAAGTAGTTATGGTCACAACAACGTTCAGGATATCTACCTTCAACGCGATAAAGAAGATATTTCAGAATTTTTCTCTGTACTAACCTCAATCGATCTAACATGACTCATAAAAAGGGATCCAAATAGGCGAGCAATATTCGATCTTGGATCTTATATTGCATATGCAAAAACAACATTTTTTAAACCTGAATGTCATGGAAATTCCAACCTTGCCTAATTATAAATCAAAGCGCTTAAATAGAGGCAGATGCTCGATGTGGGACCCAAAGCTTAATTCTCAGTCAAAGTGGACTCCAAGGTCCTAAGTTGCATCACGGCGAACTAGCACATGCGAATCAATTGCATAATTGAACAATATTTTATTACGTTTACAAGTAAATGACATCATTTCACATGTATTATTATTAAGAAA
Organism: Monochamus saltuarius; assembly: GCA_025584915.1. Lineage (NCBI taxonomy): Eukaryota > Metazoa > Arthropoda > Insecta > Coleoptera > Cerambycidae > Monochamus > Monochamus saltuarius. The sequence continues at coordinate 10,269,391 of CM046721.1, read as the reverse complement.
TAGTTTGTTTAAAGTACAGCATTGACTCACATTATTTAGGTGTGGTCGAAGTCTAACACAGTCATCGACTGAGTTAACAGCATTGTACAGTTTTAAATAATCAACAAAAAATATTTTTTTCTCAATCAATTACGCTATTAAAATCCTTAACAAAGAGTGAAAAAAGTAACGGATCTAAATTTGACCCTTGCGGAACGCCAGACGATACTAAATGAGGAATGAAATTAAATCCATTATAAATGACGTATTGAAAACGTTAGACAAAAATAAGCCGGAAACAAATTTACCAGATGATAGGAGAATCCATAACCGCTTAGTTTAGATAATAGTAATAAGTGATCTACACTATCAAATGCCTTGGAGAAATCTGTGTAATCACATCCACTTGTCCACTTTCTTAAAAACAAACTCCACATCCATATTGGTCAAGTGAGATAATATTTCTTATGCGGAGGTAGATGAGGTTATACACGGACACCTCAAACACTTTAAGAAGTAGATAAGGTAGTAATGCACCTGTATAATTAAATACTATTGTCTCAATTATTAATTATTATTTATATAACGAAAGAAAGACAAAGTCATCCATTAAAGGAACATCAGACATATACCGCTTTTGAACTTATTAGTTCCGCTCAATATGCCATAAGAGGCGGGGCAACCGACGACTTGATGCAACATGGAACTACATCTTTTGGACACATGCTGACCTGGCAGTCCACCTGCACACACAACTTTAATACAATTGTAGTAAATAATACTACAGTGGTGTCATCGATAAATATTATTATTTTGCACTGTTGCCGCATTTATTATAAAATATTGAGAATTTTATTTCGTCGTAATTTAGAAATCTATAATATACGGAATAATAACGTATTATTTAATTAATATTTTATTTATATTTTAACAAAATATTATTCTTTAAGTAAGTATTTAATTTTAAGTCATTTTAAGAAAGAAAAGTATTCAATTATATAAAAGAATGCTTGGATGTCAAGAATATAAATTTTAAGTATATTATTATAGTTAAATACAGATTAGATTTTTTTCCGTGTAATCACATGTTTCCATATCATCAAAATGTGTGAGTTTCTGTAACTTCTGTATTTACATCACAACAGGCACTATATACGAGTACATATCTCATTCAAACTCAAATATATCCGATATTTCATTAAAAAATGCGCATTTTTATTTTTATCTCTGAAACGCAACTTCCACTTGTTAAAATAGAAGCAAGAAAGTGGCAAATAATAATTTTCCTCTTTTTCCGTTACTTTAAAAAAGTATAATGGTAAATCGAATATAATATACAGGGTGAGAGGCGTACGTTGTATAGAGAAAAAATTATGAGAATGTAATGTGGAGCATATGAAAACCACGATTTTATTTGCATGATTATTCAGAAAGATTTTTTTTTTCTGTTAGATGAGTTTATTTTTACGATGGCCACGATGGATTAAAATTTACAAATTTTTATTTTTAGTCACTTGGAAAATACATATTAGATAAGTATAATATAATATAGGGTTCTTCTACAGATGAACAATTCATATTTCCATACCTCTATAGGAAAAAAATGTCATTTTCATATAGAGTAGACAGTGGAAGAATGCTGTCATCATACTGTCACGGATTTCCCAATCCGACTTTTTCTTACTTCCAGAAAAACAATCCGTTAATTAGTCACTTCTTTATTAACTACTGAACACTACTAATTACAGCTCAACTAAACACTTATTTAATTAATCGCTATCTAAATCACTTTGATATCTCCAACTAAACACTTTAATTCAGACTGTAATACAAGACTTATACAAGACTAACTAACTCGGCCGTTTATTCTTCTTTTATAGACCCAACGAATATTCCAGATATATTCCAGTATCTCTAGATCCATTTTCTCGTACGACTCGAATGCTTCTCGTCGATTCCCGATTTTTCCAGGACGATCTCGGCATGTTGTTTGTTTACCAGAATCGCGTAGGGGCGATCGGGGCAATCTTCGGCAATTCGCGGTGCCACAGTCGTCGGTTTGGGAGTGAGTGGGGCAAATTCCGTGACAATACATAATATGAGTAGATAAAAGTATTATTAAATAGTCCTATATAAGGCGCTATATCATATGTATTTATAGCTATTAATAATGTTAGGTATTCTACAATCAAGAAACAATGCACATTTTAAAACGTACACTATGTATATTAAGTGGAATTTCGTTTGCAATCTAATCTCTAGAAAGCGTTTCCGTTATTCTTCATTACCACTTAGCCCGGCTGAAAGTGATACTTTATTCAATTACCAGCAACTGATTTAAAAGAACCGCGTGAGTAATGATCAGTAATTTGCAATTTATGGTTCGCGTACTCGATAAAGGTACAATTGGCTGCTAGATCACGAAAGAGAACGGATAGAAACGTTGCAGTCTGAGGAAATCTTTCCCAATAACTCCAACGGGTTGAGCATTTAAAGCAATCAGAGAAATATTAGAATCTTCCGGAATTTAAGTACTGAACTGTGTGCCCACATATATCATTCTCTTTTTAGTCAGTTCACAAACAAGAAATAAAAATGTTATAATATACAGGGTAATCAAAGTGCAGCTGATCCCAACTTTATTAACAAAATATTATGAACGAATAAGTATTGTTTCACCCGGACTGACATTTTAAACAGGTAAATACCATAACACATTTTGAAAACAATAAGTTGCTAGGTGTACGTAACTAGAAACTAAATAATTAATTGTAATTCTCTATCTAAGTAAAAAGATCTGTTTACTCTATGTCGTTCAGTACACATTTAAAACACAGTAAAAACTAATAAATACGGTCGATCAGGATTCACTCTCGATGGTTGTCGGATCAGAGACGTGCCGTGCCGGATTGTTTCTTATTGAATGTGTCTCAAACTGTTTTTCCGTCGATAACACGAGGGTTTTTTTGTATTGCGTATAGTCAGTGTTTAAATACTACTACTAATTTGCCTAGTGAGTATGATTTCTAATCTCGATATTTGTATAATAAAATGTAAATGATTTGTTATTTTATCCTTTAGAGTTTTTAATATTAAATATTTTTTAAATCGAATCCGAACAAATTTCTTTGCAGTCGTAGCACATTTGGTCAAATGAAAATCCACATACTACTCGTTGGTTTAGCTTTCAGGAGATTTGTTCTCAATGTATGAGTAGAAGTGTACGAAGGTTGTTTAATCAAGTGTTGATTTGGAGGCCGTTAATGAATTGAAGCTTCCAGTGGTCAGTGGCAGCCTCAAAAGGGGTTTAAGTACTTATTAGAATGTTTTTCTTTTTTCAGCGTAAATATATAGGGTGTACAAGAACTGACACAGAGCAACTGCAGTGTCAAAATATTGCAATTTAATCAAACATGCCTATATGTAAAGCTGCACACTGTCAAATTTTAAAGACAAAGCCTACTACGGACTCTTTGATTTCTTCTAATAACGCTATTAAAATCTTATTTTGATTAATGCATTTTTTCGTAAAAAACTTAGTTTTTTTTAAATTTAACAAGAGTAAAAAATTGTTTTAAATTAAATTATGCGCGAAATAATTTCAAACTTTTTTAACTATATCAATGGAATAAAAGTTTAGTATAACTTTAGGGGAAACTCAACTTCAATGAACACCTTAGGTTTGTTCCAAATGCATAGAAAACCGTACAATGTACGGTTTCGAGTCTGCGCAATAGCAAAAAACTGTTCCAAATTAAAAATTATCATTCATTGTACGATTTCCTAAGCATTCCAAATCTTTGGGACTAGCCCTGAATCGTATCACGGCGATAATATCAGTACATGGACATGTCTAGAATCTACTTGTGAACTGTTTGTATAGACATGCGCACTGAGTAATCTCGTTTAGATTTGACATTAAACCTGTTCAATTTAGTCGTTTTTTTTATTGATAAATAGTGAACTGAATTTTAAAATCCAACCATGACTCTAGTTTTTAATTTTAAATAATGACTTGCATACGAGGTTGTTTACAACTTCAAAGTTAAATTCAGAGGTAGCTGGTTATATTATGTTTGTCCCCACTCATTTTTCGGTCAAGTAAACGTTCCAAACATTCGCGATTCCATGGACTGTACAAACTTGACGCATGCGCCTATTATCGTTGACGGTATCGTGGCCGTACACAGTGGCGTAGTTAGGCGTAGGCAAAACGGCCCCTCGCCCACGGCCTCGCACTTAAAAGGGCCTCGCGCGAGACCCCCTTGGGGGTGATTTAAAACTGAACGCCATGAACTCTAAATAGTACGAAGAGCACCCTAAAAGACCTTAATAAAAATAAACTTTACGACACGTACTATAATTAATTTGCACACCCTGATCGACGTATTTTTCAGTGTTGAAGAGATTACAAAAATATTTATTTCTAGCATTTAAACACCTCATAATTATGAAATTTTCAGATCATCCAGACTTCACTACTTTAACTGGTTTCATCATAAATGAATAATTTTGTAAACAAACTTTCTGATTTTTCACCATTCTTTTCTTGAAACTATACAGGGTGACATTGAAAAAACTACAATGCATAGTATCACGCGATAGAGAACGAAAAAATGATAAAAAAGTTATATACACTAATGTCCGATCGTCTTTTGTTTTAAGATACAACGTTCAAAAAATTTCTAATATCTCCCTATTGTACGAAAATATTTGAACCAAAATTGATGCACACTGTGACCTTGCATGTAGCTATTATGTGTTACAATATTCAGTTCATTCAGCATCCCATGGTGGAAGAAAAGGGCCTCGCTGATGCGACTTTGCCCACGTCTAGATTAGTCCACGCTACGCCACTGGCCGTACAAAAGTATTTGTAATGTAATGTTTCAATTTACTTGAACTCTTAGTCAAAGAAGACCAATAATAACTCTAAATCATGTACCAAATTTGGTTATTCTGCATAACTAATTGTATTAGTTAATTAATTAAACTATTTTGAGTTAACTGAGTTAAGTAATATTTTTCTGAACAAGGAATTTTTTAGCTGTCAGATATTGTTATCTAAATAAATGAACATTTAAAATTAAATTAAAACCAGAGTTCCCTTATGCCTAAAGGAATAAAATTGAGGCTAATAACTAATTTAATTCTTATCCTAATTTAGTATGTATTAAAGCGAAATTTCGCCCACCGAAAATGCAACAAGTTAGAAAACTTATAATTTAATTTGGCACATAGGTGGTCTGTTGTGTAAGGGATGTAGCGCCCTGTTCAACCAAACTTCATCAAAGGAGTTTTCGAAATCCTTATAAATTATGTAAATAAGGTTAATAAATTTAGCCTTCAGTTTCGCGCATATAGAAGCCCTGTTTGCTGCAAAGAACATGCACTGTGCAAAGTATGCTCGGAAAGCATAATAACAATATATAATAGCAGGTTAATGTTTTGTGGCTTGTAATTTCTGTAATAATTTCACAATGAAATTTACTGGGAATATTTTTGAACCCTAGAATGTAATGTAACATTCCTTTTATTATAAAATTAAGAATGTCACAATTTCAATATGAAACGTCTAGTAACAAGGTATTTTTGCACATCCTGTATAATGTTGGTAGATTAAGTAAGTGTAAACCATATCCAGTGTACCATGTAACTTTAGATTTCTTCAAATAAGCCTGAAATGTAAACACCTTGTACAATTAATATTTTATTAGTTATTTACTTACCATTACTGTGAACCAGTTACATCGATGTATATCGTTATGTTATAATTTTTTTTACTCTGTATAACACCCTGGAAATTTGTTAACAGTTTATTATTTAATTAGTATCACTTGTTGTATTAAGCTTTGTTGTGGCAAAAAGCAAGGTTAAGGTAACTGTCATAATAATTCAATTCGATTCGAACTATTGGAACAATGTGCTGAGATCTCGAACGAACATTTCACCGAACTTTCATAGAAACCGAACCAATCAGATTTCAGTGAGTTTTTAGATGTTCGTAGGGTATAAAACCTACAGGAACCTAAATTCTAGTCCTTTTTCGTTCTGATTTTGGTCGATTGAAGTATTTCCATATTACAGATTTAATTATAGTGCGAAGCCACATTTTGAAAATAAATCTGAATTTATTGAAGTCATCAATAAGGATGGAGGTAATATGTTTGACTAATTAAGATTATTATCGATAGTAGATTTCATTTTAAACAATATTGTATGTTATTTTTTTGAAACTAAGAATATAAAAATACCTAACCTGATCTTGATCTTTGCTAAAGCACATGCTAATTATTTTTTTATTTTCTTTGTCATTTTCTTAACTTTAGAGGCCAATTAAATAAATTAACAATTAATTAAATGAATAATTTAATGAATAAATAAATGAACAATTAAATGAACATTTAAATGAACAATTAAATCAATCAATCAATAAATTTTTATTGATGTTACGTCGAATGATGTAAAATTTTGAGAATTTCTATTTCTCAAGTTGGAATATTTTGTTTAACCTTGCTGAAAAGTTTTTTCATTGAAGAATCAAAATTGAAATAAGAAGGCCATTCTAAAGCTTTGAAATCTAGATTGTAAGCGGCACTATCCAGGTGCGACAGGAAAGCTGCTATTCTCGAAGCACTGCTTTGAAAGTCCAGATTGTAGCGGCCCTAGTCCAGGTACGACAGGAAAGCTGCCCATCTCGGAGTCATCTCCAACGTTAACAACGGATGAACTTGTCAACTGCTTCAATTCCACTTCTGTATGTCAACTTCTTCAATTCCACATCTGTGTATCAACTGGTGGGCAAGTTAATAAACTGTGTTTATTTTTTATGTATGTATTTTATTTCACTTTTTGACTTCAGCAAAATTTATCATCCTCCTACAGGGGTAAAAAGGCAAACCGAACAGAACATTCTGTAGGTGGCGCCCAATTATAACATCATTTTAAACAGTTTGCTAGTCAAGAACCCACGACTTTAAAAAAGTGCCCCGACTAAAAGAGCAGCCGTCCGCAACATTGTACATTTATCGTTTGTAACAAACGATAGGTAACAGTAACATAGTGGAAGGCTTGTAGATAAAAGAATTAACAAGTACTAAAAGAGACAAAAAATTATTTTTGTTTGTTTTTTAAAATATGACGTTTGTAGTATCTGAAGATGATTTTTATTTCATTCCATCATTCCCAAACGTAAAGTATTCGGGCGAGTTATTTAATACTAGGAAAGTCTCCACTTTTAGCGAATTTCGCCAAATGTAACATTTTCAACCATTTTCATCATAAATCAATCATTCACTGGCATGGTAGATTGTCAAAAGCTCAAGACAAACTTGCTGACCCTTCATAATGATGAAAAAGTAAGTAGGTATACAGTGTTTTCGAAAAGTAATGAATAAATTCATTATTTTTTAAATTGAGAAGTTTTCGAAAAAAACCCTGGCACGTCGATTTTGTTTTTAAAAAAGGCACTTTTTGACATACGACCCATATTTGTGACGTCATCGTTGTTCGAGATATGACGTCATCGACAATTTTTTTAAATAGCAACCCCCAATTTTGACCATGCCATTTGAAAGAGCGTATCATTCTACATACGCATCGTCAAAAATCATGGTTGCCTGACAGTAGCCTTAGCGACCGAGAATGTTTTTTATTGCTGTCAGATAAAAACTTGAAATCGTACTTTATTAAATAGTTTTTGTTTTGTTTTTTGAGTTATTTTTTAGTTCTTATCTTTTGTTTGGCAAAAGCAGTGCGTTTGAAGTGTTTATTGAGTAGTAACTTTGTCATTTTATAAAAAAAATGGTTAAATTAACTGAACGAGAACGAATTGAAATTCTTTGCATGATCGGATTTGGAGACAGGATGCGCACCCAAAAAGAAGTAGTTGAATTGTTCAATGAAACTCATCCTGATCGACATCCCATTAGCCAAAGCATGGTAAGCAATATTGAGTCTAAATACCGTAACTATGGACATGTTCGTTATCTTCCTAAATCTGGTCGACCGTCAAAGTCAGTAGATGATGAGCGTAATGTTTTGTTGGCAATACAAGAAAATCATCACTCAACACTTGATCAATTGGCTTCTGATTTCAATATGGCAGCATCCACAGTTCACAAAATTATAAAAAAAGCAAAGTGTCATCCTTATAAGGTATGTCTTGTTCATGAGCTATCTGAAGACGACTCTGATCGGCGAAATCAATTAATTATTCGAGCAAATTTAAGAGCTAAGCAATAATGATAATAATTTCGTAATTTTTTCTGATGAGGCTACATTTGCTTTGAACGGCCATGGCAATAGGCAAAACTGCCGTTATTGGGCTACCTAGAATCCCCGATGAATGATGGAGCATCACACTCAAAATCCCCAGAAAGTGAATGTGTGGTGCGGCATAGTCGACGGAAGAATTCTGGGTCCCTATTTCTTTGACGTCAACCTAACTGGTGCAAGATATTTGGATTTTCTTCGAGACGACCTCAGTCCTGAACTAATAACTTAATATCCAGATATAGAAGGACATGATCTTCCAAGAAATGACATTTTCTTTCAACAAGATGGTGCAGCTCCTCATTATAAAACACCTGTCCGTGCTTATTTAGATGAGCTGTTCCCGAATCGTTGGATATGGAAAAGGGGGCAAATTAAGTGGCCAGCCAGATCGCCTGATTTGACACCCCTAGATTATTTCTTGTGGGGATACTTAAAAAGCAAAGTATATAGTTACTAGAACGGTTAATTTAGAAGATTTAAAAGCAAGAATTCGTCACGAGACACATCGTCCACCTCCTGAGTTATTGATAATGTCCAAAAAGAATTTATTAATCGTCTTGGCTACTGTCAGGCAGCCAACGGTGCACAATTTGAACATTTAATTTAGTCGATTTTTTACATAATCATTATCATTTTCAGTATTGTGAAAATTAAATTTTAAAATCTTCAAACATTATTTTCTTGATATTTTTGTTATGTAACACCATAATTTTTCATGATGTGTTTGTAGAATGACACGCTCTTTCAAATGGCATGGTCAAAATTGGGGGTTGCTATTTAAAAAAATTGTCGATGACGTCATATCTCGTACAACGATGATGTCTCAAATACGGGTCGTGTCAAAAAGTGGTTTTTCTCCATACAAAAAACGACACTGTATAAGTAAAATAGTCTAACAATCTAAAAGAATCTTCTTTATTAACAATTATATTTAGAAAGTTATAAACTACTCCAAAATGACTGTCCACACGTGATCGGTCAAAATACGCATGCACAGACGACATAAACTCAATCTGTATAATATTTATCTATGATTTACAAAGAAAGACAAATTAATAATGCATTACGATCGCAACTACCTATACATTTTGAAACTACTAAAGCATTACGCTAGCGTATAAGTGCCTGTCAAACCGAACGTCTGTGATTAAATAAACTTGAACGTATTATTTGTTATGTTAATTAGTATTTTATATGGTCTGATCCGCATTAAAATTTATAGTTGGTTCGAAGGCTAGTTGAAAATTATGGTACCGGTTCTTTGACAAGTGAAACGTATAGTCAGCAATAAAGTTACGTAACAGGTAAATGGGCCTTTTAATGGGATGTCAATTGAAAATTAAAAATTAGGTTTTACATGCAACGGAGGATAAATTTACATGAAATGTATTCGATGACAGAATTATTCAGTTAGCAGATACATTCTATGGAATGGCGAATGCGCCACGATCAATATTTATTTAATTTTTTATGTATTTATTTTTAAAACGGTGTGGAGAGTGGTCATTGTTTCACTCTTCAGAACACCTCCAAAATTGTCGGAGCTTCGGAAGATGTGCCTGAAATAATAATAATAATAATATTGGTATCAATTTCTCACATTGACCATAGTATAGCTGGTCTACGGTCTAGCTGCCGCAGGATTTATATGTCAGGAAAAATATGTAACAATTTAAATTGTAAATATTAATTAATAATAATTAATTAATTAGTTTAAACACTAATGAAGTTGGATTAGGACTAATGAAGTTCATTAGTTCATAAGTATAAAATTGAATGAAGCCACTCGTGGCAACTTAAAAATAATCGTCCAATTATGCTTACCCAAAACCCGCTTCCGTCATGGTGGAAGTAGTATTTACACTATCTGTAACCCAAAAGTGCCACAAAAACACAAGAACCAAACATCTGTTTACATCATGAACACCGTAGCACTGCACCTGTCACCTATATCCACGGAAACATAAACCGCCCTGACCGGCGCGTGACGTCACACCAATGATATCCCGTTTTCGGCCACGTGGTTTTGTTTACATTCCATGGCAATTTATTAATGTCAATATTTTAAAGATTACCGAGTCATAGGGTCATATGTTCTGGAAAACGATGAAATAATTTCTATTATTTCCAAATATATTGTATTTTTAGACCTAATATTAATTTGATTTCTATAAATAAGTAGATAACTATGTTATATACCTACGATGAGTCACTTTTATACTGAAAATGTGATACCGTATGCAAAGATGTACGTAACTTTACCTTAATGTAAATCCGGAAATTTTAAAATTTAGTGCTCGTACAGCCATAATGGAATAATATCCGACTAAATAGTTTTTCTAAAAACCTAATTTCCTCTTCGTTTCATAATAATATAGGCATGCAACATAAAATGAACATTTAACACAAAGTATGTTTGATACATTACTTACTCTTCTTATAACAAGGTGTTTACTACACAAACCTAAAAATATTTGAAAAAATATTTCCTTGGTGTGCCTCACTAGTTGCTATTCTTTATATAAGATATTTTAAGTAGAGTCAAAAATCCAGGGGCGTAATAAGAGTTTTTTGTTATGTAAGCGTGTCAAAAAAAAAATCAGTTTTTAATTTTCAGTTTCTAAACCGCTTGAGATAATTTAACCAAATTTGGTGTGCGTATTTACTATGACAGTAGGTATGAACCAAAAAAATACCAGATTTAAAAACTTACCAGTGGCGGAGGTGTGGGTATCATCGGTCATATTTGCCAAAAAATATATATCACTCTGTATAATATTACAAATAAAATAGGTCATCATATGTGCCATTGTATTATCTTCAGTTTTTGTTTCTTTACACTTTTTTGTATTCCCAACCGATTAACAACAAAATTAATTTATTTTATCTAGTGCATTTTTGCGATACTCATTACATTACTTAAAATAATAAACTAATTTATTAACAATGGAATTACTTTACTATTATGTATTATAAAAAATGTTGGAAATAGCTACCTTCAGTTAAAATACATGCTTTAGATCTTCTTGAAATAGCAGCTTAAACACGTGCAAAAATTCCAGGAGTAGCTCTTACCACATCATAACCAGCTATGATTTGTTGGCGTAAGTGCTCCTCAGATTCAATGCTGACCTTGTATACTAATGTCTTGAGATGTCCTGAAATAAAAAAATCAATAAGATTCATATCGGGTAATCTGGGTGGCCAAGGTTAACCTGGTTCTTGAGTGCCTCATCCAGTCACGTTATTACTTTCATTTAAAAACTCACAATCAGTCATACTAAAATGTGGAGAAGCCCCGTCGTGCATAAACCACATTCTTTGTCATAGGGAACATTGTCACATGGTTTAGGTAAAACATTCTCAAGAAAGTGGCTGTACATACATTCAAAGAAAAATTACGTTGATATCGAGATTCCACTATGGCATTAGGGTTTTTGTCAGACCAAACGTGTTTATTGTGGAAGTTTATTATAGCATTCCTGGAAAAATTAGCCTCGTCGGTAAATAATGCAGCGGTAAAGTCAACATTTTGTTAAATTTTTTGCATAATCCAGTGGCAAAATTGTAGGCTTGAACCCTTTGTATGTGATACGGGTATAACTTTTGATGCTTCAGGACAGACCAAAGTAATTTATGATTCACATTGAGATTTGCAATGAACTTTCTGGTACTAGTATTTGGGTCTTCTTCAATTTCGTGTAGAATAGCTTCTCCCAACTCATGCGTTCTAACGGTCAGGTGTTTTCCAGGAATTGGACCTTTCTGAAATGAGCCTGAGTCCGAGATCAACGTCTCTCATTTCTGAGCATTCTTGGATTTGAAGTTAGATGATTTGGAAATCTTTCCATATAAATTCGCCTAGCCTCAGTATCATTTCCATCTGCAAGGCCATAAATGTAAACCATTCTGGAATTATTCAATACACAATATTAAATAAGATGACAGATTCTTTATATTATTGTTTTACATATGGCCTCCTAAGAAATGTAATTTTAGTAACTGTGTAAAAATGCACTTACTTGATCACATAAATCAATTTTGTAGTTAATCGGTTTGGAATATAAAAAAGTGCAAAGAAATAAAAAGTTATGGCACATAATATGATGACCTATTTTATTTGTAATATTATACAGGGTGTTTCAAAACAAAGGCGAAAAATTTCAGGGGGTGATTCCTTGTTGAAAATAAAAGGTAGTTTGTTATATAAACGTTGGGTCACAAGTCAACCATTAGGGAGATATCGCGTCGCAAAGATGGCGGAAAAAGAGTGTTTTTATTGTTTTTCTCGGAAATGAAAAGTGTGGGAATGGTAAAATTTTGTGGAAGTGTTACCCGCATCGAAAGACACTTGTGACATATTTTTCCCTTTTTGAAAATAATTTGAAAGGGTTGAAATAAACTACCCCTTTCAGTTTTTTTAACTATACTTTCAAAAAACTTCCTTAACGACGTAGAAAAAAATAAATTAGGTTGAGCCGATTCATTTAGAAACTTTTTCTCTCATTTTTAAGCAAAGAAGGGACACTGGTTTCATTTCGATAAACCGCCCTGTTTTCGAGATATTCGAACTTTCAATGCACGTTGACTTTAAGATAACAGTCAACAAATACTCTAAAACTAACTCAAGGAGGTTTTCACTTAAAAAAACTGTTGCTATTTCGAACAAATGAAATACTCTGTTTTGACATGACCGCAAACGTCACAAGTTGGCAAAAAACTACGTCATGTTAAAAAGAAGAAACAATAAAAATATGCCAAGATATAATACCTTTACGAATTCTGAAATGCAAAACATGATTTGTGTACATGCTCAAGTAAATTACAATAGCCATGGCGCAACTAGAAGATATTTTCAACTGTACCCAAACCGCAGACCGCCAGATCGTAACATTTATCATAGACTTTTTACCCGATTGGGTGTAATGATGACTGTCCAACAAGAAGAAGATATCTTGGTGAGTGTAGTTGATAATCCTGAGATAAACACAAGGCGCTTACGTGCATCAACAGGGCTGAATAAACCAACAATTCTAAAAATTCTCCATGACGAAAGACTTTATCCATATCATTTTACCCTTGTCCAAATTTTGTTGCCTAACAACCTATCTGCACGAATAAACCTGCATTCCTAAACAAGATATTGTTGAACGAGGCCACCCTTACGAGTCGTTGACTATTCAACTGGAAAAATAACACACAAAAGAAAATCCTCATTTAGGAAAACGGACACATTTCCATCATGTATTTTCCATAAATATTTGGTGTGGCGTTGTTGATGATTTTATAGTCGGCCGTATGAATTGCCAGCCCGCCTTAATGGTGGCGCGTATTTGATATTTCTGCCAGGCTTGTTATAGAAGACATTCCACTAGCTGTTAAGTAAGACATGTGGTATACGCACGATGGTGCACCTGCCCATTTCCCCTTGTTTTTTAGAAATTTCTTGAACGAACATTTTCCACATAGATGGATATGTCGTGGCAGCGAATTTCCTTAGCCACCTCGTAGTCCCGACCTTAACCCATTAGATTTCTTCTTTTGGAGCCATTTGAAAGATTTAGATTATAAACAACTTTTATCCCGCGAAGACTTTCTTCAAAAAATTCATGATGGTGTTAATATAATGCGGAATGTACTTTATTTAAAGTAAGACGATATTTAAATAGGGGCATAAGAATATGTATTCATGGTAATGGTGGATATTTCGCTGAGTTATTATAGTAGTGTTTACTGTAATAATGTTAATAATGATAATGATTCATCTGCATTATAAAAATATTCAATAAACATACCTACAAAGTTTCATCCGATTATATCGGCAAAACGCATCGTTAATAGCGCCCTGTATATGGAATATTGAAAGTGAGCTTACGACGTGAATTCAAGAAAACCTCCCTATACCGAATTTCAAAGAAAAGTTCCTAAAATTTTTTTAAATATTGAGAAAAATCTATTTGAAAATTTTCACACAATACGCTGTATCTTTTTTAATATTGACATTTTGGACTAAGATAATATGAGCCATATTAAACTACCAAATTCCACATCTTCTTACAACTTTCAGTAACATGCTTCCGCCAGTTCTGTTTTTGTCTAAATTGAAATTTTGGTGATATAAAAAAATTATCGGAAAAATCATATTTGGTTTTGAAAATTACAGGTTTAAAACTTGTAAATGTATTTAACTGTAAACAACAGCACTCTATAGTTGAACCTCTCATCTGAAATCACTCGTAGACCCCATTTGTACTTATTATTATTAATTTGGACAAGGTATTTGTTCCAGTATTTCTATCAATGTAAATTTCTTTGCACCATTCTATATATTAAATATTTTTAAAATAACACTAATCATAATTTAACCCAATTTTTTTTAGGCTAAAGGAATAATAATAATATCTCTACCGCTCATTCTAATCACGAGGATTAGCCCAGAAGTCGGCAGACTTGTTCAAAAGAAGGGGCAGCATATTATTGTTAAGCAGGAACAACTTACGTTGATAGGATCTAAGCACCATTCAGTTCAGGAATGAAGAAAACCTGGAAAACTTAATTAATTACGAGGATGGTCAACCGCCAACCAGCATCAATCTCTCACATTGACCCAAGCTAACATTCTTTCACCTACCAAACCCGCAAGGGTGCCAATCTTCTCCACAAATATAGCTGATCTACGGTCTACTGGCCGCAGGATTCGAAAATATCTCTTAATTTTGACATAATTGCAGCATTTTCTACTTAAAACAGTATATTTACCCACGACGGAACGGAGGTTTGGGGTGAGAGAATGTGTGTGCAAACCAATGTTGCCATTTATCTCCAAAACTAGTCCGATTTTGATGCGGTTTTTAGTGATGGGTTTGGATTTGATTGGTGCATGTTCTTAGATAGGTGTTACGGTGACAACTCACCAGGGGGCGCTGCAGTTAACATTTGTTTGTACAAACCAATGTTGCCATTTATCTCTAAAACTACTAGTCCCATTTTGATGCGGTTTTGAGTGATGGGTTTTGGTTTAATTGGTGCATGTTCTTATATATGTGTTACGATGAGAACTCACCAGAGGCGCTGCAGTAAACATTTGTTTGTGCAAAACCAAAACTACTAGTCCGTTTTGGATGCGGTTTTCAGTGAAGGGTTCGGGTTTAATTGTGGTTCATATTCTTATATATGTGTTACGGTGACAACTCACGAGAGGGAGCTACAGTAAACATTTGTTTGTGCAAAACCAAAACTACTAGTCCGTTTTGGATGCAGTTTTCAATAATGGGTTGTGGTTGATTAGTGAAACAAAGAAACATTGGGACCTGCCATCACTATTTTAAATTTCAACATAAATATAAATAACTATAGCAGTAAAATATCTCCGAATTATTTACGTTACTATAAAACTACAAAACTAGTTTATTTAATGGCAGCCCCCGACGGATTTTCTTTGTTTTTTTAAGTTCATAGGGAGTTCAATATGTTGTTGCCATATCTACATCTTCGAGAACCAAATAGATACATAGGGAAGTGCTATGAAAACTGATACTCTGTTGTTCATATGTCCGACTCTGCGAGAGATCAAATCTACTTATAAAACCTTTTTACGTTTATTATCTCTAGTTACATATATTCTTTACGTCCGGGGTTTTTTAATTATTTTACCCATTTTCAATTACATTTTAACCGTCGTGGGTTTCAAATGTTTTAATTTTGCTATTGTTAATAAATATAAATATCTATTAAAATAAAATAAATATATTTTTGTTAAATAAAACAAACAAATTTTAGATATCTTCAACAGCTGTTAAATTATACCTTACACAGCTTTAGGCATTAATCTTTAAAACTAAACACAGTTATTAATTTGAGAATATACAAGTTGCTCAAAGGCACAAATTAACATATTATAACAGATATTCTAACGTACTCAGTCGTATATCAGGAACACCTATGTCTGGATGACCTCTTGTGATTATAGCCTTGTTTTTTTAACTAAGTCATGCATGCGCAAGGTATCATTAAAGGATTATCGGGCGGACTATCGTTCTACGGGCTCCAAAAATATTGGCTAAAGGATACCCGCCAATTAACACTATCGACCTCTAATAAATCCGCTGTCGGGTAAGGGTATATTATGTGTAATTTTCTGCCCAAAGTGATGTGCTAATAAAGAATAAGCACCAGTTTCGCGGGTTTTAAAGTATAATATTAGCTAAGCGGAATATTTATGAAGGTATGGGAAAAGAGAAGGCGTAGCAAAATTTATTATGCATTTTGATTATTCGACAATGAATATTTTTGATGGTGGTACTCATAGGTATGTCATTTATATCATTTTCTACAAGTAATCACTTTTTTAGTTTTTATAGACATGACATGACTAAAACATTTTACTCAATCGACATCAATTGCCTTATAGCTAAACTTTATTATTTCGGTATATCTAGTAATATATTGTAATTTTGTAATTATTTGCATTGCAGAGAACAATATACTAAGTAAAATACTCTTTCCTCGATACTTACTTCACCTTCTAGATCAGTTGGTTCTGGCGTGCCTCGCGGATCTATATTAGGACCACTTTTATTTAACATTTTCACAGAAGACTTCCTTTGAATTGTAAACTAAATATGTACGCTGACGATATACAACTTCTTTATAGTTTTCCAATTTATATACTGCCACAGAAGTTATTAATAACGATTTAAAACTAATTTATGACTGGACCATAAAAAATACTTTATTAGTTAATCCTAATAAAAGTCAAAACATTATATTTAGAACAACTCAATTGCGAGGTTTGGATAATTTTTCCGTTTTAATTAATAATTAAAATATTTCTTCAACTAATGTTGTTGGCTTAATTTTTGATTCCTCGTTAAGTTTTTAGAATCATGTAACTGATATATGTAAGAAAGCATTTTTATCCTTAAAGCAGTTGCAATGCTTTAAAAAGTATCTAAATTCTCAGACTAAAATTTTACTTTCCGAATCTTTAGTTCTATCTCAT
Source organism: Monochamus saltuarius (assembly GCA_025584915.1). Taxonomy (NCBI): domain Eukaryota; kingdom Metazoa; phylum Arthropoda; class Insecta; order Coleoptera; family Cerambycidae; genus Monochamus; species Monochamus saltuarius. The sequence continues at coordinate 10,252,134 of CM046721.1, read as the reverse complement.
TTGAATTATGCTGATATTGTATATGGGCCCTGCCTTTCTCAAGACGACAAACACCGACTGCAAAAAATACATAATTATTGTGTTCGTTTCATTACAACTTTCCTCAGTTTAGTCACATAGTTCCATATTTGCGATTCTTCAATTTGTTGAGCATGTCTGAGAGGAGACTTATTCACTTTGTCAGTTTTCTACTTAATATTTTAAAGAATAACAAACATACATACTTATGTGATAAAATAAAACGGAGATCTATCTCACACTGAAAATTTGAGATTACTGAGTAGTCTTGAAACTGAAAAAGTTAAAAATTCTTTTTCATATTTTTCTTCTTATGTTATTAATAATTTACCACTCCAGTATAACAATTAGTCAATGTCAGCAGTTAAACATATGATAAAAAATAATATGCTTTTCTCTGATTTGGTATTCTTAGATTTATGTAGATTTTAATTGTTTTTTTTCTGTTTACATTTTGTCTCATTGATTGCTCTATTTACTGCATATTATCAAAATGCAAAAGAGAAAATTACCGCTGTAAATCTCAAAATTAATTTGACATTAATCCTGCTGCGACAAATTCCCTAATATCCCCTAGACGCGCTGTCTATTAATTGTTTCCAAATGGCCCCGTCTTTAGAGCGTCGTCTCATCCCACATTTACACTAATTAGCAATTATGTCATCCGAAGCATCGATTGCTCCGTCCCTTCCGTTCGAGACCGTCAAACGGAAACGGTTTCTTTTATTCATGACCGCCAAACGTCGCGCGGCCCAATCAAGCGGAGCTGCCTCTTAATGTGTTGTATATTAAGTCGGCTTCGATCTGTTAAGAGGCCCAAATAAATTATCTCTCGCCCTGGCACCATAAATTCAGTTGGAACAAGGCTAAATGGCTGGAATATAATTATCCACTTTGAGGATGTAAACACAGCGAGCGTTATCATTCGATCTCGATTAATTTCTCGAGACTCGATACGGGCCTTCGCGGGCGCCGATCGAGGCACCAGTGACTTTACTTCGGGGTAGTGGCCGCACGGCGCTGTTGGGTCGCAGATGGTATTGGGAAAGCGAATTTTTAATGGACCTGGACAAGGTCGGAGAAAGGAAGTGAAGAAAGATTTAAGAACCCACATAGCACGAAACGTTCATTTTAAGTCGGTACATCCAGGACTACTTATAGACATCTATAGGACGTCCAACAGTGGAGCTCTAATCGACGTCCTATATATTAAGTCCGTCAGACATCCATGTTGCATCGATACGTTAAGAATTAAGAATCTTGATAGCACACGATGTACACGAAACGTCCATTTTAAGTTAATTTTAGATCGGTACGTTCAGGACAAATTAAAGACGTCCATGGTACGTCCAGGACAAATTAAAGACGTCTATGGTACGTCCAACAGTGTAGCTCTCATCGACACTCTAAATTAACGTTCATTGGACGTTCATTCCGCACCGATACGTTAAGAATTAAGAACCCTTCCAATACGATATCCACAAAGCATCCAACTTAGGTTGGTACGTCCAGGATCACTTATTGATGCCCATGGAGCGCCCAGCAGTGTAGCTCTTATCGACGTATTTAATATTACGTCCATTGGACGTCCATTTTGTGTCGGTACGTTAAAAACGAAGAACCTTTATAGCACACGATATACACGGAACGGCCATTTTAAGCATATTTTAGATCAGTACATCCATGACCACTTAAAGACGTCTATGGGACGTCCAACAGTGTAGCTTCCATCGACATTCTTAAGGACGTTCATCGAACGTCCATTTTACGTCGGTGCGTCCAGGACAACTTATGGACGTCCATGGAACGTCCAACAGTGTAGTTTTCTTTGACGTTCTTAATATGACGCCCGTTGGACGTCCAGTTTGCATACACGTTTATGGGACAAAGAATTTAGTACAAAATTTAGTCATTTTTGACACTTAAAAAACTAATGTAAGCATTATCGCGAAAACGTTAATACTAAAATCGGATTTCATATCGGACTATGTAAAGGTCGAAAATACTACAACTTATCAATATTTTTTTTGCTTTTTTGTAGAAGACTTCATCCCAGTATTTTTCTCACGTATCTAGTTATTTCTAACTAAGATCTTATACACATTTTTAAAAGAATAATTAAGTTTATGTTTCAGATTTAACTAAAATATAACAGCTACAAGTTAACGCAAAATTTTCGAACGCCAATGACCGGCCTGTCAAAATGTTACGAACTGGATATTCAGCATACAGGCAAAAGACGAATATGATAATAACAAGGTGGCAAGACGGGCACTATTTAGCTGCTAACTAGCTGAAGGCGTGAAGAGTGCGTGACCAGACGCCACTTAAGTCCAGTCCAATAATAATAACCTGTTGCTTAAATGGGATGCTGCAGGAAGAGCTCAGGTCAACCAGAACCGGATCCGAGGAATTTGCGATAATGTATCTTTTTAGAACCACAAAAGTGGAAGATTGTGGTGTAACGGACTAGGCAGCATATTTGAATTGTTAATTTGAAACTTAATTGCATATACAGATTAATGTTCTTTATGAAGTTCAAGATTCCCAAAACTTTTTTTTTGTGTCGAAAACTAAGTTACTTAAATCATGAAGCAGTTTAACCTAAATTATCACTCTTGTGATAACCTCGGTGATAACTTAGAAATCCTTCTGCTTAAAGTTGTTTAAAAAATGCACAACTATTTTAGCCTTAAGGTGCCCGTATCTCTCGCCGTAAAATGATCAAATTTGTGGTGTTTTTTAGGTACTGAAATCTCGAAAAATAAAACTCGTAGAGCAAAAGTAATATCAAAAATAGAATTATTGATGTTTTGTTTATCCACTTTTACTATTTAAACTTTCCTCAAATAATGTAATAACTTTTAAAATGCATTTATATGACACACATAATTTCGCTATTCTAACCCCACATTTTAACAATTATTTTCACATACTTATAAACAAAAGTGAACAATCTTATATGCAGAACCATGTAAGTTTATGTTATAACAATGTTTACATCTATAGTTAAATTTAAAAAAATACGTATTTTGAAAGATTTCAGTACCTAAAAATTCATTGGATAGATCGCTTTCTGATGTTAAATATTGATTTTACTTCGGTACCTTTGAATATTTGCAGGTGGCATGAAATAACATCCTTGTTATTTGCTAAACTCTATATTATTCAGTTCTTAAATGTCTAAAATTATTTATATTTGTAGAAAACACTTTTTCAGGAATACGGCGCCCTTAATTGTCAAATATGATTTGCTTGAATATGTTAACGATATTATTAATTATTCAATAAATAAGCGCGCTTTTAACATTGTCAAAAAGGTTATTGCTGCCCTAAATATATATATATATATTATAAACACCACACCCTGTATATACGATTGACTTGATTTTCATTTTATAAATCCTAACCTAAATGGGAGGATACGAGATAAAAGAATGAGTGGAATGAAACGAAATAGAAAAAATATTTCGTATGTTAATAACTTTTTACTTTATTATCTTAATTTCTGTAATATATGGCTTTTATCTTTATTAAAGTAATCCGTAGTCATGGACATATTAACTTGGTACCTAGTTTTTTACATATATTTAGGTATTAACAATATTGTGTGAAACTAACTAGTCTGCGGACTAAAGCCCTGACCAGCGTTGAATTACACCCACAATATCTACCCATATATTCTTTATTATTAGCTTTTGTAACATTTTTTACTGTAATAGAAAGCTAATATATATATCAAATCTGCTACAATTCCTATCAATGAAGTCATATGTATGATATTTGATACCAAACATTTAGGTATGCTAATGAACAATTCCACAGACAAAGCTTCATTCAATAATTATCTAAAAAAAAATAATCTAGCTAAATTTAATAACCTGGTTTAATGAAAACCTTCTATAAATATCTAAGTTCACTTTTGAAACTGTGGGAACTCGAAAATTCAACCACAATAGATGAGATATATTTCTGCATTTTTAGGATTGCTTCTTCAGGTGGCCTCCTTTAAGTTGAGTGAAATATGTAACTATAAAAATTATTATATCAACAAATTAAAATTATTTGAAATTAAATATCGACAATGTCAAAAGTGATTAACCTGTCAATGAATTTAAACATGATAACGACCTACTTAATTAATAAAAAAAATTTTGATATCAGAGAGCATACATATGACTTCATTGATAGGAATTGTAGAAGATTTGATATATAATACCTTTCTAATAATACAGATCTGGTAGATTATCAGAAAAAACTTACTAAATTCAACTTCAATTATACAACATATTATATACTCGCGTCAAGAATTCAGACAACTTACGTCATATGAACAAATGAATAATTATTTATATTTTTATCAAAATATTTAAGAAACTGCAACTGAGAGTAATAAAACTATATACTACACTAAATGTTTGCATTATATATTACACTAAATTGCAAAAAACTGTTGAATTTAACACCACCAAATATCGAAAATTACGTTGACAATAAAGACAATTGCCTAATGTCAACCATGACATAAGACGTCTGAATTCTTGACGCAAGTATTCTAAAATATTAACAACACGGTAACGAAACAACATAGCACATTTTAATCTGATCGAGTATTAGCGTGTCAGCGATTTAGAGTTGCGTGTAGTGACGTCACAAACGGACGCACCGTTTTTTAAGACTAGCACCAATTTCAGCCTCTTCTTTCAGCAAAAAGTAAATCATATGAAATTTTAAGGGCGTAATAAGAGTATCATGTACCTACTATATATACAAAAACCATATAAAAGAAATTTGACAGAAGAAGCCTAATGTAGAGCACGCTTAAGGTTTATAAATAAATTGTTAAAAATTATATAATTGTACATCAACATACTTCTATACCTACTTATGACTGGTTTAACAAATTCAGTATTCGCATTCCTTAATATCACCTATTTCTTAACCCTTCCAGAAAAACCGCAGACATCGTCGCTTCCCTCTAAGAACGACTAGCTAATCTGTATAAAGGATAGTCCATGGACAAACTCTTTGCGGGTCAAGACCGTGGAGCAAGATATATGTTTGTAAAAATAAAATTAATGAGCGAAAGAGAAAAGGGAAAAAACCGTAGGAGCGAAAGGAATTGGGATAATGAAATTCTTAGAAATCCTTTGTGGTTTTTCGGCTAGTTAGATTAATTATTTCTTAATTTCAACCTAATAATACTTAATCAACCGGCAACAGATTTAAAGTAGGTACCTACTAAACTGTTTTCTGGGCACCAGGAATAAATAAAGGGCCTAGTTAAAATAAAAACAATTAATTCCAAATAAAAAGCTAATATATGCTAAATATGGAAATGCAATGCACTGATTATATACAATCCCTTTCCAGTGTTTTATTCTAAAAGCGAAGCAGAATAAAATCAGTGGCTGGCAAGTGAATCAATTGATAAAGTAAGCAACTAGCAATATATTTTTCCTTAGTATATCTTCCCACTTTATAGTATAAGAAATACATTTCTATGTTCAAACTTGGAATGGATTCACTCGGTAATTTCTTTTAAAGTACATATTATTATTATTAAACAAGATTATTTTATGTATTAAATGCTTATAAATTTGAAGTGCAGACATAGTCCGGCCATCTATGAGACAATTGTCCAACTAATTGAAATCTAAGTGTAGAAATAACAGTTTTCTATTTTTGGATAAAAAAAGATAGCCATAGATCAATATCTTGCTATCTTTTGAGAGGCTTGTCAAATGACTGATTACTGAATCACTGGAAAAAAATACGAATGGAAAAGTTAGGTTAAGTCTAATTCATCATTGTGCTTGAAAGAGTTTTATTAATCTTAACAATGTTTTCAAGAACTTTTTTAAAAGGCTGCAAATTGATAAAACATTCTACTGGCATAAGTTCCCTTAGAAACATAACTGAACTTGCAGTGAGTACAAGAAATACTCAATATTCAACTTTTTATCCAAGAATACAAACTTTATGTGAAACAACCAAATTTCCGTATTCCATTAGATATTATGCAAAAGGAAAAGATAAAAAGAAAGAAAAAGGTGCCATAAATTGACTTTAAATGAACAATAAACTGTAAATATACTTTTAGGGAAAACGAAAGTACAAATAAACGAATCTCAGATTTCTGAACTTGTAAATGTAGACACATTAAAAAATCAAATGCAACGAGCGATAGATCAACTGAGAGACGATTTTGTGAAAAATTTGTCAATCAGATCTGCAGCAGGTATGCAATTTTTAAACAATGGTACTTTAAAAGTTGATGGTAAATGTAAAGAAGTTATATTTTAGGTTCTATTGAAATGATTCGTGTTGGTTTGGATGGCAAAGACCACACGTTACAAGAACTAGCCCAAATAGTAAGAAAGAACCCGAAAACGATTGTCGTGAATATGTCCGTCTTCCCACAAGCTATCCCTGCGGCTCTAAAAGCAATAGAGAGGTCTGGCATGAACTTGAATCCGCAACAAGATGGAACTACAATTTTTATCCCAGTTCCAAAGTAATCAAATAAAATATTTAACCCTTTATTTTAATCTGTTTTTGTAATTTCAGAGTTACTAAAGAATACAGAGAAGGTCTCGCCAAAAGCGCTAAACAGCTCTTTGTCAAGTGCAAGGACTCTATTAGAGATGTTCAAATGAAATACATCAAACAGGTTAAGAGGAAAGACAAAATTTCTGAAGATATAGCGAGGAGTGTCGAAAGTCAAATCATTGCCATTGCAGATAATTTCGTTGCGGAAGCAGAGAAGATTTTAGAAAACAAAAAGAATGAACTGATCGGAAAAGATTAGGCTCTTAAGGTGTTGTTGTTTGTAATGAATTTGATAAAGTTGTAGCATAGGGGGCTGGTTTGAGAAGTTTTTATTCTGACACAAAGATGGCGCAAGTTAGAACAAATGACTGAAGTCACTAGATTAGCCCAATAGCGCAGCCAATGTCCCCGTTTACAGCAAAATGGTGGTTTGACATGTGATTTTTAATTTTAAACATATATTTGAATATATACTCTAAATCATACATATATTATTTTTTGTACAAAAGAACAATACAGGGTGTCACACGGGAAATTGTATCGATCTTATTTAGATATATACTGATCAAAAAATTTTAAGTTTTTAATTTTTTACTGAAATACAAAAGCACTCGGCAAATAATTTGTTGCTTTTTTGCCTACAATTTCTTTGTCCCGTTTTCTTTAAACCAATCTTGCTTTTAAGTTCAGTTTTTGTCAAAACAATTGATACCTTAACCAGTTCATTTCAGATAGCCTGAATACATTCATTCTAAACAAAAAAGGTGTTTTGGTATTTATTCGTAAAATCATTAATTTCTGAGAAGAAATTATTTAAAATCAATGACATGGGGTGACTGGCATATGGAGAAATTTAATCGAAGTTTGATTTATCTAGTAGGCAGCTATCACGTTGACATTTTGTATTAATTATAAAAATTAAATTGCCATTATGAAATGTCAACATGACAGCCACCTACTAGATTAAATTTTTACTCTATGCCAATCCTGCCATGTAATAGATTTTAAAAAAAAAATTTCTCAGAATTCGTTTATTTTATGAAGAAATTGAGACATTTTTTTTAATTAATCAAGCAAATTTTTAAACGAAGAGATAGCAATATGAAAAAATTTACAAATGAAACAAGTCTTAGGGGTGGCCAATTTAATTAGTATTTTGTCTTCCTTTTTGAGAGGTTGTATCTTGACAGGGAACGTTCAAATATTTTTTATAATAAAGACCCACCTTCTTCACAGAGAATCACCCTCTGAATTTGTTTGCACTTATTTGTTTACACCCTGTATAATAACATCTTCCAGAGCATCATTTTGCTCTCAGTTGCAGTACTCAATCATTGTTATAAGCTTTGCTGTCAGATAAGTCAAAGTAGAAGTTAACTTTTGGCAACAAATGTTAGGCTATCCAAAGTTATGAGGCCTTTCAAATCTAAATGGCATTGCGATCAATGCCCTCAGATATAAGAAATTAAACATTTACTATTATTTATTACAGTTATTTTTTCTACGATCATGCAAAAAACTAAACTTTATTGAACTATATTTAGTGGAAAAGTGGTTCTTTATTGCACTAGTGCAATAAAATGTTTATTGCATTCATCTGTCATTCTACTACAGCATTTTGTCATCATGATAAACATAAACGTTCAAATCAATGTCACATTTTCCTAGACTCGGTGTCATCTAAATAACATATTTTGGTTTTTGCAAACTTGTACAAAAAGTGCTTATTGCACTCAACGTGTTGTCCTACTCGGCGTGCAGTAAATACTTACTTTGTGTACTTGTTGCATAAATAACTATTACTACCCTATTTTAATAGTATAAGGAACTAATTGTCCCTTTTTCTGGCATAGGCTCTGAGATATGGCAATGTTGACATTTCTGATGGCCTATAAACATTAAAAGAGGTGGACATTGTCAACAATTAGATGGATCCTCTTATTTCCATATATCTAATGTCTAGGCGTTTTAATCTGAAATAAAGTCCCTCTTAGCAACATTCAAATATAAGTTTGAATTTTCAGTACATTTTTGTTAGATTGAAAACATCATGTTTACGATTGAAAATAGTAAATGTCAAAATTACTTAATTATTCCAGCTTTTATTAGCTTATTGAAATGTACGGAATAATAAACATTGTTATGTCAAACCATCATGCATTTTGGGGCAAACGGGAACATTGGTAGGATACTTGGTTCATCCAAGATTTTAATCTGAAACTTTGCAGTGCACCGTCTAGAATATCACAAATATCAGTTATTTGAATGTACTTGCCATCTCTGTCAGGCCGAGAATTTTTTGGACAATACTCGTACCGTCAAGGAAATGAATTTTAAAACTGGAGAATAATTAAAATATAAGCTCAAATATAAAGTTTTTTGTCACTAGAAATTCTTTTAAAATATGATGTTTTGTATATAAAGAGTGATTCCGAAGTACTAGGAAAAATTAACTTGAGAAATTGTCCCGTATTTTCTTGTTTTCCTGAATTTGTGTTGGATCCAAGATTGTGTTCTTTTCAAATATCCCTTAAACCCGGAAACTGACACCTCCACCACCTCCCCTACTCTGTTCTTTTCGTTATTATTTGAGATACGAACAGAAATGTCTAAAATCAGCTAAAGAATTCACCGTTACATTTTCAACTATTTTTGAAACGCTCTGTATAATTTTTTTTGACTTCATTTCTCAATAAAAAGTTGCTCAAATTGTAGTACCCATTGGCTAATGCAACTGAAACATTTGTAATTTGTACGTTCGACAAATATTTTGCAGAAGTTACTCTTCAACAAATAAAAGAAGAATTACTGACAAATTTTTAATTTCCATAATTTATTGGAAAAAATAAAATCAAGTATCATGGCCTCCAAAAATTAGAATTCAGGAGAACAATAAAATACGAGTCATATTTTCTCAAGTTGATGCCAATGTTTTTTTAGTATTTTTAAATCACCCTGTAATTCCCACAGACTGAAATAAAACTTTTAATACCTTCCATGTTTTTTCTATAAAAATCCCTTTTGTACCAATAAAAAAATATAAAATATTTAAAATGCAAGAAAGCAAAAATGTGTTTATTTAGGAAATACTTACAATTATAAAAAATATTAGCTTTGTTTTGACTGCCGTGGCTGCCCCATTTTTACCAAGACAGCCACGGCAGAAAATCAGTAATGTTATGAAACAAAGGGGCGATAGAATCAAGCAAAATTTTAGAATACACCCTAGAAGACAATAAATCTAATCGGTTGTATCCATCGCCACAGCAGGCACCGGATCCTGAGGTCCATCGTCCCCCGCATCATCTCGGAGAGGATCGGCAGGTTGCCCCTCGATAGCCGCTGCAGCTGCTCCTCCACTGCCGCCTCTACGTTCCTCTCCCTCGATCAGTGCCAAATAAGGCGCCGTTTCGTTCTCATCTAAAATTTTGAAGTCTTTTTCTTCTCCGACGTAACCGATGGACACATTTTTGGTGTTTAAGTCGACTTCTGGGGGCAAAGTATCTCTCAAGGCACGTAAACCGTGTTTTATAACTTCTTCGAGAGAACTAGACGGCAGTACATCTAAGTGTTTTTCTAGGTAGGTTCTAGCACTCTGTGATCTTGCTCCGATGGACATAGCTTTGCAGTCATAGAAGTTTGCGGAGGGGCAAGTTTGGTAGATGTGAGCACCATTCTCGTCGTAGCCTGCTACCAACAATCCCACCCCAAATGGTCTACGGTCGTACCGTTGGGTGCATAGCTGCATTTTATTTCCTGAAATAAATCAGAATACACATTATATGACCTTATTATAACTTATGATTTATCCTTACCAAGTAAACTAATAAGTCTGTTGAGCGGTATATAGGTATCTAAGGAATACTTGTAATTCAAACATTCATTTCGCATAAACCGACTTAAGATCCTAGCATCGGCAGTCAGACCAGATATGGTAATTCCTATATGATCGTCGATGTTAATTATTTTCTTCTGGTATGCCGACAGTTCAGAGGAAGCCCTTTTTAATGCAATTAGCACAGCGTGAGTGTTGCTTTTTAAACCCACTGTAGCAGAGCCCAAATTCACCGCTTCCATAGCATACTCCACCTGGTGGAGCCTCCCTTGAGGGCTCCATACCGTCACATCACTGTCATATTGATTGCGGAACATTTTTCACTGAAAAAATTATATTTCTTTTACCACAAAACCACCCAGTTCACAAAATGAGTTTGTGTAATGTTCTGTCAAATCTGAGCTTATTATTTTGACAGTCGCAAAGTGACAAAGCAAAAGAAAAATGACAAATATCAAATATGAAGTAGACAAGGATATATACAGTTTCAACCACTATCTATTTCATTTTACAAGTTTCTATAAAAAATAGTAGTCATTGTCATTATAAAATACAAAGACAATGGGCGTATTCAGACGAGGTCAGCCGCTGACCCGCTGAGTAAGAATTCAGCTAAATGCGTGCATTTGATTGGCCTGGATTTCTCAGCGGCTCAGCGGCTGACCTCATCTGAATACGCCCAATGCTTTAGGAACACATTTTCATAATTTTATTATGAAAATGTTTTCCTTTATTAAAGCAAAAACACATATTTACAGTAAAAAGCTACAACGGATTGAGGTATTCTTTCAGCAGTGTTTATAAAGTATAGTTAGTCAACCTGCCTTAGTTGTGGACCATGTCGGTTAGATGGCGAGGACCACAATGTGTGCAAAATAATTTGGACAGCCCTATACGAGCTGGACCAGCATGAGGTTTTTGTATTGGCTTTCTTTATGAAGGAATCTTTATCTAATATTCATTCCTTTAACAAAGTACCACATATTTTATGTAGGTGTCACTGTACAAAATATTAAAATACATGACAAAAAACCTTTATTACTAAGAGACACGTGCAAAAACTTCAAGGCTATCGCTGTTTACCCAACATTTCAATTCTTATTCTTAATATTCTTATATATTTTGTGATTTCAACTCTATCCATATGTGAACTGGGAGGCACTACAGATAAAGAAGGCACGATGCAAAAAGAAACAACGAATATAAAATTATAAATCAGAGAGAAAATAACTATTATTTTCTCTCTGTTATAAATTCTACAGAATTTAGTAGTATTAAACAGGTTACAAGTTTTGCTGTCTTACAAATTACAAAAATTTATCAGATCATATTGCAGCATACAAAAATTTGTAGAGATGTTTAGGTGAAGTTTGTAATTAATAAGGCGTTTTAAGTGTTTTAAAATTTAGTTGGTGCTGAATATTAAAAATATAGGTTAGGTATTCATTGAAAATACTTCATTATAATATTCAAATTAATCTAATGTACAGGGCGATTTGCTTAAGGTGTCCGTATCTCTCACCGTAAAATGATCAAATTTGTGGTGTTTTTTAGGTACTCAAATCTCGAAAAATAAAACTCGTAGAGCAAAAGTAATATCAAAAATAGAATTATTGATGTTTTGTTTATCCACTTTTACTATTTAAACTTTCCTCAAATAATGTAATAACTTTTAAAATGCATTTATATGACACACATAATTTCGCTATTCTAACCCCACATTTTAACAATTATTTTCACATACTTATAAACAAAAGTGAACAATCTTATATGCAGAACTATGTAAGTTTATGTTATAACAATGTTTACATCTATAGTTGAATTTAAAAATACGTATTTTGAAAGATTTCAGTACCTAAAAATTCATTGGATGGATCGCTTTCTGATGTTAAATATTGATTTTACTGGTACCTTTGAATATTTGCAGGTGGCATGAAATAACATCCTTGTTATTTGCTAAACTCTATATTATTCAGTACTTAAATGTCTAAAATTATTTGTATTTGTGGAAAACACTATTTCAAGAATACGGCGCCCTTAAGGATCATTGTTATAAAAATCTTACAATTTATGCAAAAAGGACTAAAAATTTTAAATTAAGATAGGTACACAAACGCTAAGCACTTTTTAATTATATATTATATGCCTAATTACAACTTTCATATTCATATCTCATCACTAAATTCCAATATTTTTCTGTTTTTTAATTTTGTAGCTTTAAATATTAGTAACTATTTAAAAATTTGAGGTATATTGCATAAATTAACTTTCCTGTATCGAACTGGTTGTCGAGCTGCATTAGAAATTTTGTTATAATATATACATAGATATGGATATATACTCATGCAAAAATTATTGTTTGTTCAAATGTGATTAAAACCAAAATTCCGAAACTTTTATTATTGTATCAGTAAACATATTATATAATAATATATGTATATTATTAAACTTTGATATTTTGAATGTGTCACAATTTGGCCGTAGTTTTGCCGTAAATGACTGGTGAAAACTATTTTTTTGGCTTATATTTTAAAATACAAATGAGGTGGCTCGATAACTTTATACAGGGGACAAAAAAGAAATTAAGATAAATCAGGAAACGCTGCTTAAGGGAGCAGAATGTTATTTTTTCTAAATATAGCCATTTAAATTTATTAATTTATAAATTTTGTGACATAATACGAAAGTTTAAGATGATTATTAAAAATAATCAAAATATCTCTAGCAGACTGTAAAACAATTCTGTCGGCTTATTTAATACATATAAAGATGATCGAAAGAAACAAGAGTAGGAGTTATAAAATTGTTAAAAATTTATATATTTTTTTTCTAACAGCCAAAATCTTGAGAGAGAAAGTTAGAGCAATATTTACCCTATAACCCCCAGGTTTGATACGCTTATGACCATGACTAATTATGCGGAATTATTTTCTTTCTCAATTTCAAATTTGTTTACTGTACCTCGATTCGTTTTGAAAATATTTAAAAAAGTAAATAAATTTTGGGGTCACATTTTAAGGAGCTATAGCTCCGTTAGGGGAGGTTGCGTTACTTATATGTATATTTTTTAAATAAAAAATAGAGTTATAAAAAAATGTGAAAATTAATACCTAGAGCATGCTAACAGAGTTGACCGTCTTCAATGCAATAATTTATAGAAGTTCTAATAATACAACACTATAGTCGATTAACATGTTAATTGATTTGATTTAAGAGCTTTTATGTAGATAATATTTAAGTAAGCTCGTAAGTATGAATTTTCGCATAAGTAATAATATTCCATTGTTTGTGAACTTAAAAAATAGAAGAAACTTAAGCATTCAAAAGTTTTCATTAATTATTTATCGTCGTTTTATCTCCTGAACTGAATTATCTGCTTGCTATATGTATACATGGTAATTATAAACTATTAAATATTATTTTACCAAAAGTAATAATAATTAATGGATAGTTTATTGATATCTTTCAACTAATAAATCATTTCCTTTAATTAAAGCTATTAATATTTTTTACATATCAAATCAATATACCTACATAGGTACTCAACTAGTGTTTGCTAAAAATTGCATTCTACAAGTTTGTAACTTGGTGTTGTATAATTGTAACAAATACGACTGAACTCTTTAGAGACCTCTCTCACTTAAATTTTTGACTTCTGGCTTAATCCTAAGTATGTTTGTTGTTTGTAATTCAAGTTATGTATCATAAGTTTTGCAACCAAATTAGTATGTGAAATTAACCATAATAGTTGTTTGTTGGCGAAAAATAGCTTAACGTTCATTCATAAATTATTGATGACATCTATTTTATATCAAGTGAACTAAATATCCAAACATATTAAATTTGGTTTAAATGTCCACTTTGGACAACCCTCGAGACAAATATCTTCAAAATAGTACTTATGCTGCCATCTCTTGTCAACTCATTCAATCTTAGGTTGACTAACTATACTTTTATAAACACTGCTTTCAGTCAAAATCTGCTGATTTTGCAGAAAACTGTAAGGTATGACCTACAATATCAGTTATTGCTAGTAGATGACGCTGCATAATAAGGGTAGAATTCTACATAAGTCAATAAGTACTTCAGTATTAGTTAATTATATACCCATTAGGTGGCAAAGGTTTACAACAATTATTTAAAAATGAGATTTTGCCTTAAATATTCTTAAAATACTCTTCTGTAATAACTGTAACCTTTAGAAAAACATATTTTGACTCATCCTGAAATTAGTTAGGTAGGTAGTCAAAATATTTATTGACAACCAAATTTTTCTCTAAAATTGTAGAATGTAGGATAAAGGATATTCACTTTTTTGGAGTATCTTAAGAATTATTAATAATATTTATTGATAGTTACTGAATTTACTTGACTGTTTTTAGTTTACTTGCGATTTTTTCAAGACTGACAAGAAGCAGAAACATTTGTGTTAGTTTGTAGAATCTGGGTACGACGGGCCCAAAATGTAACATCATTAACATCAGGTAGGTATGTCAAAATAAAATGTAATTTATTTCTTTCCTTGAGAATTTCTTTAAGTTTTTTGTACGATCGCCGATTATACGCCTTATCAGGTTTTACAGTAGACCAGTTTCTAATGCCGTGCGGAAGTCTATTTTGAAATCATTTTTGTACTACTCTTTTTGATTTTATTTAAAAAAAATGTCCCCTGTACATTTCATTCTTTTTTTAAATAAATTCTGAATCATTCTGTATACAAGGTGTCTCAGGTATTACTGGAATCCTTAGAACGGATGATTGAACAGTAAATAAGATTTACCCATATATACAGTGTGTCCACGGATGGAGTTGACAAGAGGAGAAAGTCTTCTGTTTTTGACTTTATCGAAAAATTTTACTCTATAAAAAGTTCTGCTTTTCGAAAAAATGAGACTATTATAGAAACGTCTTAGATCAGATGTACAGGGGCTCATAAATTAGAAAAACATAAAAATACTAAAGAGAGAAATACCATTATTTATTATTTTACACAACATTTTTATAAAACAAATCTGTTTATAACCCGAAATAGAGTCCTAATACAAATTTTAAAATCAAAATTTCAATTTTGACTTTTACTCTACACACTACGAATAGTTTATTTCTTCTCTTATGCGCTCTCTTAATATCATGTGGCAGATCATTGGAATAAATCTTTTGTTTTAGGAAAAAAGTCAAGGGGTGTAAGGTCAGGTGGTCTAGCAGGATAATGGGCCAAATCCTCCTTTCACCATTGTCTGAGCAAGGCTGTAAAATGAGTAGGACAGCAGTCCTGTTGCCAAAACAGGTTATTGCGTACTTCTGGCTCTCAAGTATTTAAAAATGGATAACCAAATGTTTCCAAAATGTTTTGGCAACAGGACGGCTGTCCTGCTCAGAGGAAGATTTGGCACAATCCTGACCTTACACCCCTTGCCTTTTTTTTCCAAGGTGCCCTAAAACAAAACATTTATTCAAATGGTTTGCCACATGATAGGACAGTATTAAAAGAGCACCTACGCCAAGGAATGCATGAACTGAATGAGCCGCTAACTAGGTATTCGAAAAATGTATTAAGTTAGCGGAAAAATGTGTTGAGGTGGGAGGTAGAGAGTAAATGTTAAAATTAAAATTTTAATTTCAAAATTTGTATTGGGACTCTATTTGAAGTTATGAACAGATTTGTTTTATAAAAATGTTGTATACAATAATAAATAATGGTACTCTTCTCTTGAGTATTTTCTTGTTTTCTTAATTTATGAGCACCCTGTATATTTGATCTAAGACGTTTTTATGGGAATCTAATTTTTTTTAGAAGCAGAACTTTTTATAAAGAGTGACATTTTTCGATAAACTCAAAAACAAAAGAGTTTCTCCTCTTGTCAACTCCATCCGTGGACATCCTATATGTATTATATCTAAAAGTTCATCGTTCTCAAGGGTGTCAAAGATTTTAAATTTTTTATTTATTTGAAACTTCGTGATAAAACAAGGTTGTAATGGAATATCTTTGATCTAATTATTCAGTATGTTTAAATAATCCCATTGTTACCAGTGGCGTGGAAGCTACGCAGCACCCTTATTTTATTTGCAATAAAAACAGTACGCCACTGTATTATTAAAAAAAAACATGATATACTTTAAGTTTTGTTTATTTTAAACAAATAATAATCCTTTGAAATTTTCTTTAAAATGCATCGTATTTAAGAAATTATTTATTTAAAATATCTCTACATTTTGTAGTTTGTGAGGTCTACTATGCTTTATAGTATTTTATTTATCTGGTTTATCTGGTGGTTTTAATGGACGTATGTATTTTGTTATATAATTAATCACAATCTAAGTTTATACAAATACTATTTTATTGTTATATATGTATACTTGTACTTGTGCGTACAATGCTGTCAATAAAATTATTATTATCTATCTAATTATTTATTCAAGATAATCAAAACTTAAAGTAGATATCTACGTTTTTTTTATAATTAAGACAGTGGCGTACTATTTTTATTGTAAGTAAGAGAGCGTCACGGGGTTTTTGCGCCACTGGTGAAATAGCAATATTTAAACACGCATTGGATAAATTTTATTATATTCATTGCGCATTTAGCCACACCCTCTGGGACATTCACTCGACGAACTGTATAAACTGTGGTACAATCAACCATTCCAAGGACGTCAGTAATTCCTAAGACACCTTGTAGATACCATAAAAGATGCAACTACAATAGTAGCTTTTATGACTTAACTCTTTGTTGAAACAAGAAAACATAATGAAATTTTCAACATTTATTTAAAACTATTTGAAACCATATTTTTAATTGTTTTAGAATCAAAAATTCTTAACATTGTTGGTATCGTGTCCACAAGAGAAACAAGATATTAGCGTGACTGCCCAAAATGTTAAAGAATGTCTTTCGAAATTAAAAAAAAAATACATGATGTTTTTTTTTATCACTCCCACTGTTTCCCATCAGAGGCAAGTAAAAGTAGAATGTTATACAAAGTATTTAGTTATACCGTTATTATGATTGTGTTTTGATTGAATATTGAATGATGGAAAATATTCCAGAACCCTCAACGCTTCAAAGCAAAAAAAGTTTAGAAATCAAAAAGAAATAAATGAAGATATATATAACCAAATATCGCTACCTCAATACTACAACTTGATAACTCGAAAATTTGCTAATTTCAGATAACTCGATGCATGGTCCCTATTTTGGATAATCTATCGAATGCTACAAGTAGGTAACTCATATGCGTCTCCATGCGCATGTTCACAGCCTGTCATAAAATAGACATGTTTAAAATTACGCACCCATTTAATACTACAATAAGGCAACTTGAATTATCTATTTATTCCATAGTATATCATTTCGCAAGAAAGATCTGATCGTTGCTAAAAGTAGATAACTTGAGATATCTACTTGGTGCATTGTTATTTCCAGTAGCTTTGTTTAGATATCTAGTGTTTACATAGGCTGTGTTGTACAAGCTCATTTTGTTGTTTTACTATAACTGTGCATATTCCTGTGACTGTTAAATTTCATTGTTTTTTGTTTTAAAATTTATGGTTATAGGATATAATAATTAATTGAATAATATTGAATTATTATACGTATAATTACACAGTTAGACCTTATGAGTACCTATTTAAAATTTATTGCAGTTCAAAACCATAATGCTGAAGGCACAAACGAAAATACCCACATGAAGGATTACATTTTATCTGACAATCCGCAAAATATAATTCAAAACCAAATTGTATCAACAAGTTATGAAGATTTCCACACACTTAATAATGTTTTGCTCGATAATAAGCAAATCGACGCCCAGTATCAAAATATAATGGCAAATGGTAACAATTCCCAAATATACTGTGATGTTCCAATAAATATTGAACAAGTTCCACCGAGTCCAGAATCTCCGTTTTCCTCAGATCATTCAGAATACATTCCCGATGAAAATTCGAGTTCCTCAGATGACAATCCAACAATTTTAACTGACACAACTCAAGATAATGCTTTAGACGGCATGGAAACATTTCCAGAAACTACATCAAAATCCAGAAAACGAGTACTGCAACCAAAAAAGTGTCTTTGTGGCCAGAAGATTGGAAGACCATAGCACGAGGCTCAAGGCGCAAAGGTATTATTCACGATTTACACACAAATGAAATTAATGACTACAAAAAATTTGTTGAACAGAACATGGTTGTATGAAAAACTGATGAGAATGGTGCATCAGTTAGTTGGCAAAAAATGTGCTGGTTGCGTTTCCAGAAATGTAAGCCGTTCAGTATGGAATTTAAAGATACTTTTGATGGAGACTTTCGACTTCTCAATTTCAATAAAAAGAATCGCCGTCGATCCCAGCCAGCATCCTGTTTGCAAGCATTATACCAAGGCCCAATTCCAATTTCAGAGCAAAAATATGAAAACTTGACCTCCTTATTCACAATGAATCCACCAGCACTAAGTGATGCTTATAAGCCTTTTATTATAGCCTAGCCCACAGTGGAAATATGCAAGATACTATCTTTGATGTCGAGTGACGAAGAGGAATCTGAGGGTTAATAGACTATGTTCTTTTTATAATAGTATCCTTTAGTTAGTTTTACGTATTGTTTTGCCCATTTTTCATGCGTTGTCACAACTAGATACTTTAAAAATATCCGTTTAATTTTTTTGCAACAAGTAGACAACTTCAAGAAATCTATGTTAAAATACCGTTTTTTTATTTTTTTCCAAAATATGTCGATATATAAGTTTCATTTTTGTAGTAATATATTAAGGGAAAATAATAAAAAATATATAAATCGATCCTTACTTTTAATTATTATTTGAACTTTTAAACTCGATTTTCTTCAAATGTATTAATTCTAATTATCTAGTTGTAGTATTGAGGTGACGATATGATATACGACAAACCATTTACACCTTTATTTAATAATAATAATATCTCTACCCCTCATTCTAATCACAGGGATTAGCCTAGTCGAAGACTTGTGCGGGAGAGGGGGCGGCATATTATTATTAAGCAGGCCACATTTACCCCAGGAAAGACTTACGTTGGTAGGCCCTAACCACCATTCAGTGCAGGAATGAGGGAAACCTGGAAAACCTCATTAATAAAGGGGGGTAGTCAAACATCAACCAGCCTCAATCTCACACATTGACCCAAGTTAACATTATTCCACCCTACCATACCCGCAAAGAGGGTGCCAATCCTCTCCACGAATATAGCTTATATACGGTCTACCGGCAGCTGGGCGCGAACCAACTCTGATCTAGTCACCTCGATTCAAGTACTGCCGCCTTAAACCGCGCGACCACTGACCGACCCAACCCTTTAAAACTGATTTGCGAACGTTAGTATTGCAAGCTATTGGAGACATCGAAATAGTTCTTTTCCAAGGACACATTGAGAAAAGTTTTACATAACATGAACTACAGGAAGATTGATAGAAGTTGTCTGACTGACAAATATGATATAGTTAGTTATATGAAGGGCAAATTATCTACAGAAAATTAAAGAATATCGGCAACAAGGAAGAAAACTTTATTACATGGATGAAGCATGAGTCAACGAGGATCATATAGTTAAAAAAGTGTAGCAAGATGGTAATGTGACAAATGCTTGACAAGCAACAATAGAAGGTTGGTCTACTGGTTTAAAAATGCTATCTGGAAAGGGTCGTCGTTTGATAGTGATATACATAGGAAGTGATAGCGGATTTATGAAGAATGGAGAATTGATATTTCAGTAAAAAGAAATCGGAAGTTACCGCGCAGAGATGAATGCAAAAGTTTTTGAAAAATGATATGAGAGCATTCTTGAAAATCTAGAACCCCAGTGTCATCGTTATGGACAATGTTCCATACCACAGTCGAAGGTGTGAAGGAATTCCATAACAATCATGGAGGAAACCAGAACATCAAGAATGGTCACGGGAAAAAAGAATCCCATTTGAAGAAAAGAAACTAACAATCAATTTATGGAAAATTGTGCAGATAATTGTGCCAAGCAATATAAAAAAAATGATGTGGATGAAATGACATTGATTCGTGCATGGAATAACGGTATTAAGATTACCCCCTTATAAAAGAGCAATTGCAAAAGAAAGTGCGGTAGATTGGGTAAAAAATAAATACGTGAGGAATATCGGATGATGACATGCATGAAGGGTTTAGGGCGCGAGGTCAAAATATGTAAGTGTAATTGATGTTGAAATATATGTAGTTCATTAACAAGAATGTATTTGAGTAGCATATATGTATAGTGCAATAAAGAGTGGCAAAAATGTACAACTGCGAAAAGGAAAATAGTGAAAACTCGCGGAAGGAAGATGGTATTTTAAAAATGAGTTTTTTACAAAAAAAAATTGGGTTGCTATATCTTACAAGATGAAACTTTGCCTAGAATATATATTCGCTTTTGCGAATTATGCGTGACATATGAATTATGGTATGTGAATTTCCATATAAATGAAATCGAAAAGAGTACACTGATAGAAAAAAAAACGAAACGGTGATATGGTGAAGAAACTATTTAAAATAAATATTTAAAGGTCGGAATCTGAATCGAAGAATATATTAAATTTTGACGAAACATATATACAAGAAGGTCATACGGAAGGCGGTACGATGTGATATAATAAGTGTTAATGTGTGACCGTTATAGTGACAGTGCTAGTAACCAATAGTAAATAGTGTGTATAATATAGCAAATATTTGCTCGATTTATTTAATGGTGGGAAAATCTCTACTTTAATGAATTTCGTCAACTAAGTATAACATTTTCTATGATTTTCATCATAAAACTGTCATGGTAGATTCTCAGAAGCTCAAAACAAACTTATTAACACCACATAATAATGAAAATAGCAGTATTTTTTGTTAAATTTGTCAAAAATTGAGATTTTCCCCAAGTAAATAATTAAAACAAAAGTTGCGAGATTCGTGCAAAAATCTGTAAAGACTTAAGTGTTAAAGTGTGCGCATCAGGTAATTGTAAGTGGGTGGTGGTGGCCATTGCCGTCCAAAAGTACGGTATTCTAATTTGTGGAGAGGATGGCACTGGTGGGACATTTACAGCAAACTACTGTTAATATGCTAGGTTCACTCGAGGTCAACTTATTTTTGATAATTTTGTGTGCTTTAAATCCTCCTCAACTGATACGCCTATACAACCTCATTTTGATTATTGTTCATCAGTTTTATATATGTTTAACCTTATTAAACTTAACCAATTACAAAAGCTACACAATCGCGCCATGAGAATTTTATTGATAGCAGTCTTACAAAAATATCAGATATGTTGAAAACGTTAAATTAGTTATCAGTTGAACAAAAGTTATATTTTTCGACAATGGTTTTTGTGTATAAAATATTAAATAAATTAGCTCCAGGATATTTTCATAAATATGTTGTCTTTGGTGAGGATATTCATCATATGCTACAAGAAATAATAAAAAATTGTATATTTCGAAAACTAATTATAAGAGTAATATGAATTCGTTATTTTTCAATGATTTCAATGAATTCAATAAGTTGCCTGCTGAAATAAAAATGCAGAGTGGTTGAATTCATTTAAGCATAGGTTGAGAATATTAATTAAGTAAGAATAGTATAAAACTGTTTAAGCTAAAGTCAGATAACAGTAAAAATTAAATTGTACATTAGGGCAACCTATTTCAATAAACAGACTCAACCTTGAGTAATTTATAATATAATAATGGATCGGTCAGTGGTCGCGCGGTTTAAGGCGTTAGTATTTGAATCGAGGTGACTAGACGGAGTTGGTTCGAGCCCAGCTGCCGGTAGACCGTATATAAGCTATATTCGTAGAGAGGATTGGCACCCTCTCTGTGGGTATGGTAGGGTGGAATAATGTTAGCTTGGGTCAATGTGAGAGATTGATGCCGGTTGATATTTGACTACCCCCCTAATTAATGGGGTTTTCCAAGTTTTCCTCATTCCTGCACTGAATAGTGGTTAGGGCCTACCAACGTAAGTTGTTCCTGGGCGCAAATGCGGCCTGCTTAATAATAATATGCCGCCCCCTCTCCCGCACAAGTCTCCGACTTCTGGGCTAATCCCTG
Source organism: Monochamus saltuarius (assembly GCA_025584915.1). NCBI lineage: Eukaryota > Metazoa > Arthropoda > Insecta > Coleoptera > Cerambycidae > Monochamus > Monochamus saltuarius. Next base: position 10,229,647 of record CM046721.1, on the reverse strand, counting down.
TGATTAGAATGAGTGGTAGAGATATTATTATTATTATTATTATTATAAGAAACTTTAAATTTGGAAATAACTCTATATCATTTTTATTATCTAACGCCTCGAAATTGAAAAAAAACTGTTATATCACTGTTTCTATTAAAAATAATAGATGTTATGTAATGTAATAATTTTTGGCATTTTTGTATATTTTTTATATCTGATCCCCTTCAAATTTAGTACGCCTATGAAAAGTTGCTCCTAGATTTTCGGCGGTTGGGTATAGTTTCTGAAAATGTCAATGTTTTCTTTTTGCAACAAAGAGTTACGTCATAAAAACTACTTTTGTAGTATGCAAAACGATGCGTTTAAGAAGTTATGTTTTGACAGTTATAACTAATATTTTTTTATGTACCTACTATCACATAGTTTGTAACATACTCTACAAGCGACGATGTGGCAACGACGTGCAGAATTACAATAAAAATTATATCATTTATGGCCACATAAATTCATCACACTATCAATCGAAGGGCTGCATCAGCAAGTCGACGCGAGCGAATGATTGACTGGCACCGCGGCGCCGCTCGTGGGCGTAGCGTCGGGACGCCCGGCGAGGGGCGGCTCCGCCCACAGCTTCCGCGTGGGGACGCCGTCATGGCGGGATGCCGGAAACGTCCGCCAGAGGGCCAGAAAATGCATGTGTAAGCTCTCCGTAAAAGTACATGGCGGACCACTCATCCGATTGTTTAATACTTGATTAGGTCTAAATAAACATTTAGTTTGTGTCCGTTGCCGATCGATTGCTTGGAACTTCCCGCTTAGCCAGTTTTGCATAAATAATGGGTAAAGTTCGATGTGATTTTCAGTTCGTTTTTTGTTATTTATGTACTGCTTTGGTGTCAGCTTTGTAGCGCTAAGTGTGGAGCTTTCAAAGTCATATTTATAGTAGAACATTCTGTATCTGCGTTTAGTATGGATTATTGCTTGACTAAAAATGTTCTACAAATTTAAATACTACCATTCCTACAATTTCTTTTTTCAAAATTAATATAGCTTGCATCTAACATACTGCAGAGTAAATGCAAAAATGGTTTAGTCCTTCTATTTATAGCTATTCAGTATGTTTAGTCTCACTTGTTTCTATTAATCATTTTAGTATTTTAAAATCTAAACTGAATCCCTAAATAAATTATATAAACGAAAAAAAACCTTTAATTTAATTAAAAAAGTCGCGCACTTGGTTAAATTTTATTAACAAGTACGAAACTAAAATAATAATATAGGTTGATGGTATCTAAACTAACATTTTTGTAGTTATTCATTCTGCTAAATATTATTTTCTGTATACCTACATAGGTACTTTCAAAGTGTACACTACATGTAACTGATTTGTAAAATATTTAGAAAGTACGAAAAACACTTTTGAATATTAGGACTTCAAGATTCTTTAAAGGACATTATTTTGAAATTAAATCCTATAAATATGGGTTTTAAAATGGGTTCATGTCTGAGATACAGGGCATTGAATTTTATTTTTTATTTACTTATTTATTTTATAACGAAACAAAACGCTTAACAAAAAATAGTCATGTTGAGACGAAAGAGCAAATTTTGAGAGCAAATAATTCGACACCGAAAATCATCGCGTATTAATTAATTCCATTGGAGAGAGAGCAGTATCTATGAATCTTAACTAAAATATAACTGAATTTAAATTTTGCAAATGTTTTTGAAAGATATGAAAGTACATTTAATTTTACCCAGAAAAGGCAAAACCGAAAATAATGTTTAGATGTCAAATTATAAATTTTAAACATTGGGTAAACTAAATTAAATATTTCAAAAATTCTGCCAAATTGTTTTTAATTAAGTAAATTGAAATAAATACAAAAATAAATTAGGAAACTCATTTTAAATCAAAGTAAATGTTTTATGTTCTATCCGGCGTCGTTGTAAGTTATGTATCGTTAAACGACATTTTGAATTTGTTACAATTACTTGTTTATTTTTTTTAGTAAACAACACACATACACACACACACTACACAATATTACAAATTGTAATAAGCGTAAATGTCAATACTAGAATGACATTTCAAGTGTGATTTTATTTATAACTATAAGAATACTATGAAAAAGAATCGTTTCTTATGTATCGAACAAAATGGTTTTCATTTCGAACATTTGCTTCGATTTAATATGGTTTTCGTTATTTATTTTTGTATTTATTTCCATTTAATTAATTAAACACAATTCTGACTGAATTTTTCAGCTTTTTAATTTAGTTATAACGCAATGTTGAAACTTCTGATTTGACATCTAAACACAATTTTCAGGTTTTTTGAAAAGGCCACGTCCTATTGACTTCGCACAGAGGTAATTTTTTGAGTAAAATTAAATACCCTTTCATATTTTTTTTACGTTCATGCAAAAACAAAACTTTATTAAACTATATTTAGTGGAAAAAGTGGTTCTTTATTGCACTAGTGCAATAAAATGTTTATTGCATTCATCTGTCATTCTACTACAGCGTTTTGTCATCATGACAAACATAAACGTTCAAATCGACGTCACATTTTTTCTAGACTTCATCTAAATAACATTTTTTTGTTTTTGCATGAGCGTAGAAAAAATATTGTATGCAACTCGTACAAAAAGTTTTTATTGCAATAAACACTTACTTTTTGTATTTGTTGCATAAATAACTATTTTAAAATATTTGCAATTGTCTTTTTTCACATATTTTATGTTGATCCTATATTAAGTTGTTCTCTTACTTTTATGTGACGTTGTTAGTACCCATGACTCGCAGCCAAACGTTACTATTGATTTATATATCGTTTTGAATACTTTAATTTTGGTGTCCTTTGATATTTCTTTCTTATTTATGAAATTATTATTCATTGAGTGACGTTTTCTCTGTCCTACGTTAATATCTATATCTGGTTTTCCATTGCTCTCAATTACTATTCCTAAGTCATTTACCTGTTCTATTGGTACATCCTCTATCTTTATATCTAACTTTTGTTGTCCTCTTCCTATTGTCATTAGTTTTGTTTCTCATTCTGTAATCCAGTTCAGTACTTTATTTCATATTTTCAAATTTTTCTGTAGATCTTCTTTGCTCTCTGTGGTTATCATTACATCATCTGCAAATGCTCCTTCTGAAATTGCTACCCATTGCATCTTTCTGTGTCCTATATGCATTTTCTTGCTTTGACCTGAACATTTCTTTATTATTTCATCCATGAATATAGTCCTCCTCCTTGACGAATGCCATCCTTTGTTGAAAACGCCTCGGAAATTTTGTTATTGCTTATGACCATATTCTTATTGTTTATATAAATATTTCTTATAAACCTTATTATTTTGCTATCAACTCCGTTTATAGCAAGTTCCGATAAACGCAACACAGTCTGGTAAATTACCTACTTCACGAGGAGTGCCACATAGCTCTAGTTTTGGACCTTTACTATTTTTGCTTTTATTAACGACCTTTCAGGTGCGTCATCATGTGTTTTGCTAATGTTTGCAGACTATAATACTCTTTTAAATGTAAAGGATGATATACCTCCCTTGACTGCTGACATACAGAATAACATTATCTTCTTTTCAACTTGGTTTGAAGCGAATAAGCTTTTATTGAATCGAGAGAAAACTGTTTTTGTAAATTTTCAATCAATCATGAGAATTATTTACTTAAAATTAATGGTAAATCATTAGAGCAAGTAGCATCAACTAAGTTTCTTGATATTTATATGGATAGTGTTCTGGGTTGGAGTAAGCATATTTTAGTATTGTGTAAAAAATTAACTCCTGTGTGCTATGCAGTTTACAGACTGACAAACAAAAGGGTGTTACTTTCTAATTATTATGGTCAATTTTGGGGTTCTTCCCCCTATTGTGAGAGGACATTTAAAGTGCAAAAAAAGACATACGTAAAATTGTAGGAATAAGTACTTTTATGTCATGTAGGCCATATTTTAAAAGTTTGTGGGTGCTGCCCTTGGATTGCATATATATCACTGAAATGCTTATGTATGTAAAAGTACATCATGATTCTTTTATAAAAAATAACTTTCATCATAATTATAATACTCGTAGACGAGATGATTTGCTTTTACCTAAACCTAAATCAGTACTTTATGAAAAAAGTCCTACGTACATGGGTATTAAATTGTACAATAAGTTGCCATGTACATATGTACAGAGATATTATTAACTTAAGAACTTTTAAAACTAAACTAAAAGAAATGTTGTTCATGTACTGTTTTTATACAATTGATGAAAATTTAGAATGTCATTTTTAGTTGTTATTTTACTGTGTCCAATGAGTATATTTGTAACCAGTTTGTCTTATTTTGTATTGAGTGTTTGTTGTTATTATTATTATGCAGATTATCTTAGCTATTTTTTTTATTGATTGATTTCCCTCAATGTAGAAAAAATATTTTAATCAAAAATCTACATCTACAAAAATTAAAAAAGACGCTGGCCCACAAAGTACTATAGTTTAGCGCTGGCTATGTTGCAAATGAAAACGTCTGTCAAACGAGGCGGAAGTAACTGCCGCTCGGCCAAGGCGAAAGCGAAACTGAGGCGGCACAACTAAGTAGAACTAATTGTTTTTTACGGCGCGCGTTGCTCGGGGATGTGTAAACATATTTGGAATATTTTATCAATTAGACAGTGCAGCACGCGGCCCGGGGGACCCTGCTAATAGCCAGAGAGCCGTATAATCGGATCGCGAGGGGCTTATTGGGCTTAACTGAAGCGTGATTAATCGATTCATATAGTAGACGGGCCCGTTATTATTGCGGGGCGAGGATAATTCGGGGGTGGCTTACAGGTGATCCGGAGGACGGTCACTTTCGCTCGCCCCGATGAATGTCAGCCAGGCCGTGGAGAATTATTTGTGACGTTTACGCGATTTTTGGCGGTTGCGTAAAAATTATGGGTGGTGCACGTCACAGACCACTAACACTTGTGCAGGTGTCGAGCCAGTTTCGATCATTTAATTCGGCAAAAATTAAACAATTTAGGAACGAATAATCGGAACACAGGACAATATAGTTGATGGTCTAGATTTTATAACTAAGCCAACGTTTCGATTTATTTCAAATCTTCTTCAGGGCTACAATGGAAGCAAGAGATAAGAATTATAAAACAATATTGACAATTTAAAATTTAAAACAAAAACAAACGACAATAGTTATACATAAATATAAATAATTTGAAAAAACATTATTAGAATACTATTAATTAAACAACAAATAAACATTTGGCGCAAGGGCTTATTTAATTAATCTTTATTATTTTTTCAGAAGTGTGGCAAAAACCCAACAAAACTAAAGAAAAAATAAACATTGTATATGAAGTAAATTTTAGTATGTGGTTTCTCACAAGTTGAAAAATTTATCCTGTCCGTCATTGTCTAATGTCTGTAGTACTTCTACGTCGAATAGATTGTACCACAGAGAAACACAGAGATTTTTATACGGTGTACCTACTATACAGGGTGTTGCAAAAGTCTGTCAGAAACTCCGGTACATAATTCTACGGATTTAAATAATAGCACAATGTCATGGGAATTTTTGGAATTGTTAATTGTTTGCAATTTACATCTTGTCAAAGTTTATTTTTTTATTTTTCTTTTTAAATAACTTATTTAATTTAAGTTCGATTATGCTTTCATTTGGCACACCCAGTAAGTAGATCAAGCTCTATTGGACCAGTCAAAGAAATGTTTTATGCGCCGGGCACTTTACCTAAAACTCGGAGCTAGTTTTATTCATAACTTTTTTATTGCTAGACATCGCAGACATTTAAATAGTATTGAAGAGAGAAACAATATCAGAAAAAAATATGTACTCTTTATTCAAGCCGAAAATATAACCGTTTAGCAGGAAATCGCTATTAAAGTTTTATTAAACATCTTTGTAATAATTCTTTCTGTAATTAATTAAGTTGCCATGCTTCAAATAAATGTCATTAATAATTTTGGTGTTACAAATTGTAACAAAAATTGTTTAAAGCAGGTATAAGTTGATTTTTCACCATAATAATTTGGGAAATGGCGCAGCAATGGGCAAGTAGGTATTGAATACGGTGACATGCATTTTTATTATGGACAAGCAAATGATAATGCAGAATAAATTCGTTGAAATTACATAGACGCATATTCTAATAAAAGATTACCACATGCACAAAGATTCGTTAACATTCATAGATGTCTGGGGCAGCAAGGTTCTTTTAAAAATGATAACTATGATGACACAGGAAGACCAAGAACCACGATAACTGCAGAAAGAGTGCTAGATGCAGTAGAAATAAATATGGTTATAAGTACAAGAAGAATTGCTGCTCAGGAGGGTATTGCTCATTCTTTAGTTTGGAAAGTTATCCACGAGCAACTTCTTCATCCACTTCCTGTGCAAAATGTTCAAGCACTATCATGAAGATCCAATGTGTCGTTTACGGCTCTGTAATAGTATTGTGGTAAAATATGATGAGGATAATGCATTTATTATCAGTGGTCGCGCGGTTTAAGGCGTCAGTACTTGAATCGAGGTGACTAGATCGGAGTTGGTTCGCGCCCAGCTGCCGACCGTATATAAGCTATATTCGTGGAGGGGATTGGCACCCTTTCTGCGGGTATGGTAGGGTGGAAGAATGTTAGCTTGGGTCAATGTGAGAGATTGATACCGGTTGATATTTGACTACCCCTAATTAATGAGGTAATATTATTAATATTTTATTTACTGACAAAGCTGGTTTTACAAGAGATACTATAAAGCCGAATAAATATATTGTGGTGAAAAATCGTACATATATAGGTACGTGGTTTAAACTATTTTTGTTACAATTTGTAACACCAAAATTACTAATAACATATTTTATTTGAAGCATATTTTTAATAATGTTTAATTTTCTGTGATGTCTAGTAAGAGGAAAAGTTATGAATAAAACTAATTCTGAGTTTTAGGTAAAGTGCCATCTAGCGGCGCATAATGAAACTTTTCTTTGACTAGTCTAATAGAGCTTGATCTACTTAGAAAGTGTGCCAAAAATAAAAATTAACTTTGACAAGCTGTAACTTGCAAACAATTAACAATCCGAAAAAAATTTCATTATGTACTGCTATTATTTTAATCCGTAGGATAACCTCTCGGAGTTTCGTGATGGACTCTCAGAACAGCCTGTATAACCATTATATAAATAATTATGAATAAATAAAATAAAACCATAAAACCATAAAATGAAAACACACAAAAGCCAGGTTAGGAAAGTCTATGACAATTAAAAATTATTTACTTTACTCACGTGCAAATAAAGTTTTGCATAGCTAATTTATGTGTAACAAAAATCAGAAAATAACATTACCACGTGTAAATTATACAAGACCACACATCTAAGACAGCATTTAAATAGAATACATTCCACACTAAACATAAATCTTATTAACATGAAGTATAGATTGTAGATCAGAGATTTATTAACAATAATTGTTTTGTTTTATGTCAATATAATCGTTTATGGTGTAGTTTTGGTGTGAAAATTCTAAGCAACGTACCGTTTCTATGATATTTATGAATTGGATTTCATAATAAATTAAGTAAAACTAAATAGTTCCATTGTATTACCACATTATTTCTGAAATTTTCTAATTTTATTACGTAAAGCACGATCTGCTCGATAACTCAATAAACTGAAGAGGCAAAATAGAAATAAATGATTGCTTATGGAATTAATTATTCGCCCTACGTCCACAAAGAAAAAACGACTTACCCTTTTAACTGTCATATGTAGACACTATGCCGGCCGGCCTTCACTTTACTCGTGTTTCTCTTGCACTCAGGCATGCGCATTCCCGTGGACTTGGTAGTACCGCGAAAATCATAAAATTTGAGTATAAAGTAATGATCGAACAACCTCATTATTCCTTAATATAATAATAATAATAATAATAATGCCTTTATTTCATACCAACAGAATATGATAACTACAAAATATAATTAAAAATAGAAAATATAATAAGTGGATATGAAAATCACGGAGCGAAATTCAGATTACAGCCAGAAGCTGCATCTGTTCTTCCATTTAACTCCGGTATTCTAATACAAAACAACAGTGCAAGAGAGCTGACACAATATCTCAAACTCAATCAACATGGTTTAATTTTGCTGATTTTGCATGTCTTGAAGAAAGTTCCGATAACAAGCTTTAAATTTATGTAAACTGTAAGACTTAAAATTTTCTGGGACTCTGTTATATACTGTAGAAGAAACGTAGGTAAAAGACCTCTCATAGCGGGATAACAAAATTTGCTTTATGCCGTGTATTTATTTTGTGGATATTTTCGTGAGTGACCAAATTATCATACAAATAATCAGGTTTTTTATTTATTTTAATAGAGTGTATTAGTGAAGCTGTTTGCAGAATAAATCTATTCTCCATGTTAAGCCAGTTTACCTCTCGTAACTTATGCGATATATGGTCAAACTTCCTAATGCCAAAGATAAACCTTAAACAGGAATTTTGAACCTTTTGAATTTTATATTTATCTGCAGCATCCATACATGAACCATAAACAGGAAGACAATAATTAAATTTAGATAGGACTAATGCCTGGCAGAACATGGCTTTAACATCAATGCTCAAATCGTGTCGATGTGGGTATAGCATTCTTAACGATCCGTATGCAGATTTAACACATTTAGAAACATGAGTGTGAAACCTGAGAGAATGATCAAATACTAATCCTAAATTCCTAGCTTCATTTACTAGAGTAAGCTGGGTGTTATCCATTATTAAAGGAACATTACTATCACGAATAATGGAACACTGATTTCGGTTACCAAAAAGCATAATGTTTGTTTTTCCAGCATTTAAACTTAAACCATGATCTTTGGCCGCACATAAAATAGCTTCTAAATCTAAATTAATTTTATTCACAGACTCATCCAACTCCTTGAAGGGAAAAGAAAAATACAACTGCGTATCATCCGCATACATGCACATATTACAACACGCAACATAGCTAAAAAAGTGTGACGTATAAATAGAGAATAAAAGTGGACCTAATATGGAGCCTTGTGGGACTCCTTTACCTAATGATTTGAACTCAGATCTGTTATTATCAACTTTCACACACTGTGTACGATTAGATAAATAACTGCATAACATACCTACTGACGTTTTATCAAATCCTAAATATTTTAAGACAGCAAGCAGCACATTGTGATGTATGGAATCAAAAGCTTTGCTGAAGTCCAGCAAGATTAAATATGTTAGCTTAGAATCGTCAATTGCTTTGAGTATGTCATTAGTCACATTAAGTAATGCCGTAGTACAGCTATAATGAGGGCGAAAACCCTATTGATGCCTGGGTAAAATATTATATGTACCTAAGTATTCACGAATTTGTATGTTCATTATAGATTCTAAAATCTTTGATAAGGTAGGAAGTAAACTTATTGGTCTCAAGTCTTTATATTCTTCAACTACAAGTTTTTTTCGGTATTGGTATTACAATAGCACTTTTCCATTGAGAGGGAAAATAGTTGTCCGAGATGCAGCTGTTCATGATGTTTAATAAATGTAGTTTTATTTTAGGATAACACAATTGCAACATTGTTAAATTTATACTATCAGTCCCAAATGCATTTGATTTAATTTTATTTAAAGCTATATATATGGATTCGCAATCTACCAATTGAAACTTAAATACTTCTGGTTCTACACCATCTTTTACAGTGTTATTGTAAAAATTTAACAAATCTAAATTTACATTAATATTAGGAACACTATTTAAAAAATAGTTGTTAATTTCATTTGCATTACTTAAAGATGACGGAATTGTGTTGATATTTTTTGTAACACATAAGTTTTTTAGACTTTTCCATATTAGTGAAAAATCTTTGCTCTCAGCTACCTGCCTGAAATATGCTTTTGCAACTCTAATAGAAGAAGTAACCTGATTCCTTAATCTTCTATATACATTACCATCTGTCAAGGATTTTGATTTTTTAAATTTAAGTTTGGCTTTGTTACGCCGCGACATTAAGGCTTTAATTTCCATATTCAGCCAAGGAGCCGGAGGCTTTGTAAATCTCAAAGTCTTTTCAGGTGCATGCTTATTGAAAATGCAAAGGATAGTGTCATTTAAAATTTTAATCTTATCGTCAATATTTCTGCATAGATATATGGAGTCCATTTTTCATCACTATAAAATGTAACAGGATTAATTTTTTTAAAGGATCTACATATTCTATAAACATGCCCATACCTATGCGCTTCAACAGAAACAACACAGAAAACCGCATCATGATCAGAAAATTCATAAGGTTTAACACCCGCATCAAGTACAACACCATTATTAGTGGTCAGAATTAAATCAACACAACTTGAAGTATTTGTGGTAACCCTAGTGGGAGATGTTATTAACTGAGTAATATCGCGTTCCTCAAGAAAACATTCAAATTTCTTCACGATATTTAACGTCTTTCTAGAAATATCAATATTAAAATCTCCCAAACACAAAATATTGTCACTGTGAAGTAAGCATCGCGTGTATGTCTCATCCAAACCATCAAGAAATAAGTCCACATCAAATGTTGGAGGTTTATAAACAACACCCAAAATTAACTTATTTGACTTAAAACATAACGTAACCCAAAGTTGCTCGATATCAAAACTAGTCTCTAAAATATTAAAATTCAAGTAGCTTGCTATATAAAAACCCACGCCTCCGCCTCTGCCCAACCTGTCATTGTGAACGAATGTGTAACCTGGTATGTTCAAAGAACTATAATCTGTGTTTACTTGAAGCCAGGTCTCCGATACAGCTACAACGTCCCAGTGAGTGTTAGATAAAAAAGAATTTAAATCAGCAAAATGAGCAGTTAAAGATCTAACATTTAAATGTATTATTTGTAAAGTGTTTTTCTGCGAATTTGACATCATGCATATAATTTGAAATATTATGCTTCTCTACTTATTTGGAACCAATATTGATAACTAACCTAATTGTAACAAGTTTGTTTACGATAATTTTATAATTCCAATTCTAATGTGATTCTAGTAACAGTCGTACAAGCAAATAGTAAACTAAATAAGATACAAAAAATAAAGATAAAAAAAAACAGTAAGTAAATAAATGAAGAGATAAATTTTTAATACTAAGCAAAAAATAAAAAACAGTATGTATTCAGAAATAGCCACACCAATGTAAACATTTTAAGGTATGCTCATTGCTAAGATACAGTTCATCAAGCATCAGTGGCGCGGAGATGCTGCAGATCAACTGAAGAATTAATTTTGACTAAGCGATCCTTGTATTTAGCCATTACCTGCCCTCCTGATGTCCACACACTGGAACGGCCCAACAATTTAATAGCCTCACCAAGTAGCCCAAATCGCTTAGATGTCAAATACTCCCTTATAACAATTCGTGTGCCTTTGAGTTTTGCCTTGTTAAAAAAAATGGAATTTCTCATTCGCCTCGTGGAAAATGTAATTAAAATAGGCTTAGGTCCAGATCTGTTACCTGACTTCACTCTAAAACAGTTATCTATTTCCAGCTCAGAGAAGGTTTCACATATATTTTCTTTGAAAATCTTCGTAATTTCAGTCCTATCGGAGATGGGACTATTCCGCGGACTCTCAGGAACACCAAACATTAATAATTTGTCACCTAAAGCTTGCTGCTCTAATTTATCCATTCGATTTTCTAATGATACCACCTTATCCTCCAATTCCTTGTACTGCTGTTGAAAAGTTTCTTTTAACTTTTCTGATATTGCTGCAGCAAGTTTACTAAGAAACTCCTGCGAAGTAAGTATTTTTTCACACATAGCTTGCAACAAACCATCAGTTGATCTTTCTTCATCCTTGGTTTTACTTTTATTACTACCACCAGCCATGTTTACAATATACACTTCAAACTTAGCAGAGCTACCGTGAGCACGTCTACTCTCTAGGACACATAAAATAGCTATAATATATAATAATGTAAATTAAAATTTTCCAGTAAATATGTAAAAAGAGCATAGCAAAACTTGCAAATTTTCACCCATTTTTATCAGTGTACCTCAAAACCAAAGAGGTGTCTAAAAATCCCATTTTAAATTTCTCGAAAAACTAGCCCAGTGTTGTGAAAACTGCATCCTTCTATCCCTCATAGTTTGCGAGATATCTACCTTGCATTTGCAACAAAACTGGGACACTCTGTATACGAATCCTGATCAATAAAACTAGGACATCCTGTATAAAACCAGAGTTCTTCCCTAAATAATCCCAGCCAAAAGGTAAACATACACAACCATAAATAAATCGCTGAATTAACGGTAAACGTATATTTCTTCTATTTCTGGTGCAAAGGTCGTCCAGACGACATAGACCGACGACAACACCCCCGACTTTTTCCTTATGAGACAATTAAGCTTTCCACACTGGGCCCGAATATGACACCAATGTTGTAAACACGTCCAGGATGTTGACAGTCCGACACGGGCTCATTTGTTTTTGTGAGCACTTAATGAAGGCTCTAAAAGCGCTGTAATTACGGCATGGATATACTGGTAATTACAGTTGACTTTTGTTTCAACGGTTTTCGGTCCTGAGGTGACTATTTCTTTTATTAAATATCAAGTAAATAGAAAGTTAATTTTTTTAATATCGTTTATTAAATTCACTTATGATTTAAGTATCTGAATGCTATACAAATATTATTGGCTAATGGTTTGATCCATATATTCACAATAAAGTAGGTAATAAAAGTTGCATGGATTAACAAAAATAGAGATTAAGAAATTTAATAATACGAGAGCAATTACAATTATTACAATAATAAAAGGAGATAAAATGCGATTTTCTATAAAATGGTGCATTTAGCGACATGTAACAAGTATAGCTTTTTATAAAACTAATAGAATGCTGTTTCAAAATAACTAATTATTTTCCAAAAATCTCCCGCCTTAACAAAAAATTGAAAGAAAAGATACAGTGACATAGGCGCTCAGAACGTCCTGTACATTTAAAGCAAAATTTAATCAATTATTTACACGATTATAAGTTTTAATTCTAATTGTAATCTAATAATATTTATCAGAGAGGTAAATAAATAAAAGCCCAGTTTGAATGAAAAATTTTGACAACTTTTTCTTCTATAATGCGAAACTGGTATCATGATGCCATAGTAATTTAAATTCATCGCATTTTAGTAATACGAAAAAAATACTATAAACAGTTTACAGTTAACAAGCATAGCATGAAATTATTAATATTGAATACAATTTCAAGTACCTATTTATCTGAAAATTTAATAACATACGTAATTACTACAAAATTAGCTTTCTACTATTAATAAAATTATATCATTGTAGTTAATAAATAAATGTATGTATATATGTATCAAATTATTTAATGGTAATGTATAATAATATACTATAATTTTATTTATATTTCAGTATATTGAATAATAATTAAATCATTTGTGGTTAGTGGTTTTTCGGCTTTCTGGCGGGTGCTATTATTTGATAAATAGTGAGTTTCCGAGTTGTTATGCCGTGATCTCGGAACTGGTCACTGTCAGTAACATAATTAAAGTGTCCATCCCTAGCATTAGCTGAGATCCTTTGACCTGCGCTGGTTCTTCACGGACTAGGCTCTGTGGGGGCAGACTCGCTATAAATATCTCTGGACCCTTCCATGTATTGATTTCGGCTCCTGTTGTTGGTATTACGACTACTACTGTCGGAACCGTTCCTCGGATAATGTCGATGCTGTTGCGCAGTCCTTTGCTGCAACTCATTAAAACCTTTCCACTTTCCTTAGCTTTATCAGTAGTAAGCCAACCAGCAAAACGGTTGTATAATTTTCAGGTTATATAACTATGTTTTATTCCTGTTTTATTTTTGCTTTCGAAATGCATATTTGTTTTATTAAAGCGACAAGTATCATTATTTTGTTGTTAGTAATTGAATTATTTTATAAATTTATCACAAGAACTTTTTGGCAGCTATATACGGCAAATATATAACTATTTTATAAACATTTCTGTGACAAGCTTATAAAACATTTTAGCCAATAAAACTTAAGCATTTTATAACAATTATTTTCTAATTTTGACATATAAAGTAACATCTTTTGTTATCGAAAGAAATGTCAAAACGTTCTACTTTATGTAACTAGATACATAATGAAAATCATTATACCTTTTTTTAAGACAGCTCAGTTCTCAACATGGAGTACTGTGTCCATAGCGTAGAAGCCTTCAAATTCTTCTTACCTTCAAAATATGCCAATAGTACTTTCTCAATGACGTGTCTTACTTTCTTCTGTTCACGCCATATCTCAAATTTCTCATAAACCAATTTGGATTTTTCAGGAATCAGTGAACATACGGCATGTCTTGCCGCTTCTTCGATATCGCTCAGTATATCGTCAGAATCTTAATGTAAATCACATATTTTTCCTAATAAATGGTAATAGTAACGATCAGCGTCACAGGACAAATGACAAGAAAAATTAAACTGACACTGACCTACTAGATAATTGTTATTTAAATTATACTTGTAAATGATCAAAATTAAAAACTTGTATTTTCCATTTTTCGTCAAAATTAGAATAAATCTTGTATGTAATACGTTATAAAACATGATTTTATATAACTCGTTACATAAAATCATACTTTTCATAACTGATTACATAAATAGCTATTTAGTAATGTTAGCATTTCTAACAGCGCTGTAAAAATGTATAATTTTTCTTAGATGTGGGTTATCAGCCTACAAAACTGTTATAGTAAAAGATACTTTGAGACAATTTTACTACAAAAGCTGTGTTATCCACTCTAATACAGTTATTACGTAATGATATTATCAGTTACAAAACAAAAATAGCATTATAACAATTACAAAACTTTTATTTTCACTTACCATGACAAACCATTCTATAAAACAAATTTAGCTTTTATAGTCATTGTATAATAAACATGTCAGGTTGAAGTCAGTGGGAAAAATTGAAAGAAGTGGTGCATTTTGAAGAAATGTATCAAAAAAAAAAACTCATGGAAATTTACTTTTATCTCATCCGCTTCATTTGAAAACCCAAAATTCCAAATGCCTTCTAACATTTACCGTTACAGTACGGTCGTGTAATAATGAATTCTTTATGGAATCATAATTTCCAGTGCATGTCTTATAAAAATAGCTCATTTAGCTTACTTGTCATTTAACGCTGGTTTTTGCAACCAAATTATTTTAGCTAGCTTTAGCGCAGCCACTTTCACACAACGACAATCATTGTAGCATATAACTATAAAAATATCATATCAAGTTTAGTCGGTTTCTAATGGTCAAGACGAAAAAATTATCAAAAGTTAGGTATGATGATTTTAATGCTTGCCGCTAATTTTAACGTCAAAACCATAAAATTTCAAAAACCTTTTTCATTTTAATTATGATATTGTAAATAATTACTTCACATATGACGCATGTAAAATTTACTAAATATGGGCCATATACAATAAAATTTTCCGCACAAAGTGCAGTAAAATGCGTAAAACAATATTGGCAATACATCACATAACATCCCAGTTGCAGACATGTTAATTAAACAGATACCCTAGTCACTTTATACCTTCTGATACCTTCACGATACAGATAATAAATAATTTACTTTTATTAATGGATTTTATGTTACAAAAATGTCGTATTGTTGCTGTTAAAGATACCAAAATACAGCTATTATTGTTTAGTTGATGTATTGCTATTATATAACTATTTTTCCAATAATATGCTGCTAATTTCGGTTTTAGACCCTTTTATGCACGCGTTTTTCTCCACTCAACGCGGAGTTGACAAAAACGCCGCGTTTCAAGATACCATGAACAGAGTTTATGCATTTAACGCGCGTTTATTTGCTCTCGCGTTTCAAGCTACGCTCTCCGAACATAGAAAAGGATAAATATAGAATGTGCTTAAAGATGCGCGAAGTGGTCATCGTGTGCTTTCCGACATTTTTAGGTACTATGTTGAAGCCGGTAAATTTAAATTTGTAAACAAACATTGTTGATACTCGTTTATTTGCCTGATAGGTATGTAAATAATCATCGCTACAGGATAAATATTTTTAGCATTGTATATCTTTATATTGTATGTAATTTTATCAAGTTGCTCTTAAATAATTTCCTTTGTTTTGCATAATAAGGGTCGAATTAATTAATACTTGAATATTTAACAGTCTCAATAAAATAATTATCAAAAGGGTTAGCGTATACATATGTATAGTGCAATTTTAATAAAAAATTTTGGAAAATTAAGAACACGTTTAAGGAAAATATTTTATGTAAAATGCAATGATTATGTTACTTTATTTTTTGGTTCATAATACCTGTTCACATTTTTCGCATTAATACCTGATGTGTTGAAATTTATCTGATTTATATTTCTTCTTGATGAAGTCATAAGCTATTTTTTCTTTTACATGCATGGCTGAATTTATTGAATGCCGATTTAACTCGCATGTCAGGCTTATTCGATAGATTTAATAGGCATATGGACACTCATGTCAGTTAATTAAATTATATAGGTCACTAATAAGACAATAGAAAGTAATTAATAATCATTTATTATAATTTTAATTACTTGTTTGACTGCAAGAAGTATTTATTTATACATATAAATTACAGAAAGCAGTTCAAATATACAACAGATTACAACAATTAAATTATCATATTACTTGAACCACCTTGGGGCGAACACCCCACTCTAGAGTGATAATGAGTTAACCATCTATTATGAGCTCCGAACTGTGAACCGATTTCCTTCTTTCCAACTCTTCTTTGATAACTCTTTCGTGCAGTACATTAGCATACTCTTACATCTTTTATTAACTTCTAGAACTCTTTTTCTTTACTTTCCTGTGATTAAACTGGAATAAAATAAAAATTTCTGACATTTTATTTGTTTTAAGTAAATATAAAATATACCTATAAATGTATACAGAACGAATAATAGTTTCTCAGTCTCTTTTGTTTCGTACTGCTGGATACTCGTATACTACCAGATGACGTATACTAGGAGGAAACTCAGCTAATACAGGTTTTCTAAAAAGTATTAAATATATAAATAAGTATATTTATAATTTTATAGTAGTCAGTTTAATTTAGCTAAATACAAATATAAAATTATGTTACCTACATCTTGTTTTATGTGGTGAGCTTGAAATACTAGATGTACAATGTTATAATACTACTAGAATTTTCCGGAAGTGCACTGCAATTTATTATTGACAAAATTAATCAAAATAAAGAAGTGATAAAGATTATGTAACTACCTGTAACTAGTTCTTCGCATTCTTTTTTCTGAAGATTTTCATTATTATTTTTCTTTCTAATAGATAAAAACATCAATTACAGGGGAAACTTCTATCCTTCGTAAATTTCGAGATGGAACTGCAACATTTCTTAGTGCATCGTTTTCTTTTATTAAAATCTGTTTAAAGAAAATGTTCTGAACAGATATATTTTCTACGATTCCACTGTAAATTTGGAAGATCTATTATTTCTAAAGTAAGTTAAATCGTTCACCTCTGGGAATCCTAAAAGTAAATAAATTATTCTTAGACATGGTGTCTGCAAATATTTTAAATTATTTATTTATACTACATTATACTATCCATAATATCACATAACGGTAACGAGAACTAATAAGTGATAACATACAGTGTGAATAAATATTAAGATGTATTTTTAAATAAATTAATAAATATTTCTTGTACTTACTTCAGTGTTATTGCTAACATTTCTTCAGGGGAAAATGCTAAACCCTGTGAAAGTTCCACATCTTTCAGTAAAGTATCTTTTAACTTGATACTTAATTCATCAAAAGATGATTGTGACATACGAAAGTAATTAAAAAACTTGTCACCATCTTTGTAAATCTACATATAAAATATAAAATGCACTTTGTTGCATTCTATTTCTATTAATTGGATGTACTAACCAACGCAACGCAACGTCTTCTATTACATATTTTTTTATAGTACAAATACAAAATACATGGATCCATTTTCATGTACTTCACACTGACTACTGTGTGGCATGAAACTGGCGACAACTGATAGAATACGCGTGCATAAAATGGAGCAGAAATATGCCGCGTTTTTCTCAATTTCGCGTTGAGTGGAGAAAAACGCTGGTATAAAAGGGGTCTTGCGTTTTTCTCAATTTCGCGTTGAGTGGAGAAAAACGCGTGCATAAAGGGTCTTAATAGTTGCTGTATAAACATCCTTACAATGTTCTTGCGACTTATGACGTTTTTGTGGCTATTATAAAAAACCAAATTGCTAGTGGGTATTCAAAGGAGATCTACTCTGCTAAATATTCCTCATTCTCTTCCTGCTACTGAAGTCCTTCTTAAAACCGATCACGGTGACAAATTACCGGCTAAACATAAGTAGGATTTTATTGGCACTAAACAACTATAATGCTATATCCAAACGAGATTGAACACTTGGCAGCGCTAGTCACCCTCCTACATCCGCGAAGGGTCAAACTGTTAAACGCTAACAGCTATGACGTGGCATGAAATCGCGATTAAAAGAGTTAAATGGGCAACAAAGGATTTATGCTTTGGATCCGACGCCCCAAAACTGCTAAATGTATTCTGACGGGCCCTGCAGAATTTGAAATTGAGAGATTGATGAACTTGCGCCGCAGGTGGCTTGTTCAGGACTTTGTAGAACGTTTCATGAATAGCTAAGTCTTGATTACGACTTACCAAGTGATTTTAACTACAGAGATGTAGTACAGGTTTTATTATTGTTATATTGTGTTCCTCAGGTTAAAAACCAAACTACAAAACAAGGCAGTAAGGACCTAACTATAAATCCATAAAACTTCTGCTATTACTTTTCAGTGTGTGACTTGAAGAATGTGTTAGGTCAGGTTAAAGAAATACCGCTCACCAGTAAAAAACCTGTACCTTGTGTATATTATTACATATTTTATTTGTTATTCACTTTTAAATATATTAGATATTTGAATTTTGATTACAAAAAAATCCTCAATAATTTGCCATAAGCGTTGGAAGCGCTACCGTGACTTATTTCGCTATTTATTTATTTTGATAAAAATGAATGTGTCCGAAGTAATGACAGAGTATAAACTAGATATAGTGGAATCTCTAGGATCGAGTTTGTAAAAAAGTTTCAGAATTCCTGGTGGATGGACTGTGAACTATTTTTTATATTTTACCTCTTCATTTGAAGATATTTCATTTAATAGAATATAATATTCATTATCAGTAAGATATAATGTTTTGTACATACTATATGTCCTCTAATGTTCTCTCCAGAATTCATTTTTTCAGTAATAAACCCCACAGAATGATATGTAATAAGTTAATATAATAGCTAAATGGACTTTCCTTTCTATGATGGACTTGTCAAAACCAAGAACACAGTAAACTCATAATTAAAATATTGCTAAGTTACAAGTAAGTTGAACCTCAGTAAGTAACCTACAGATATACACTACATTTACTTAAAGTAGGTACTATAGCAGCGCTTGCAGTGGATTGACTTGTCCCTAAACAATTTTCATGTGCTATAGTAATCAAGATACAGCTACATTATGGGCAAAATAGTCTATGCTAAAAGTTGTTTTTCTACGTTCATGCAAAAAACAATACTTTATTGAACTATATTTAGTGGAAAAAGTGGTTCTTTATTGCACTAGTGCAATAAAATGTTTATTGTATTCATCTGTCATTCTAATACAGTATTTTGTCATTATGACAAACATTAACGTTCAAATCGACGTCACATTTTCCTACAATTAGTGTCATCTAAATAATATTTTTTGGTTTTTGCATGAACGTAGAAAAAATATTGTACGCAACTCGTATAAAAACTGCTTATTGCACGCGACGTAAAATTGTCCAACGAGGCCGTCAGGCCGAGTAGGACAACCCTTACTTACTTACTTACTTTTTGCACTTGTTGAATAAATAACTATTAGAAATCAAGGGAAATGTTCAAGTGTGCAGGTTTGGTTTCTATTTAAAATTATATGGCAAAAAGTGACGTTTGGTTGACATTTGTAGATTTCTAATGGTAAACTGTCCAAAAGAATAAGAATATTATAATATATAAATTGCCACGAGTTATATCGATGATTCTACCAATAACAAGATCGAAATGTCGAAAAAATTATTTCCTAATACAGAATCTTTAAATGCTATACATTTTCTTCTACTTCAGCAGTCTCTGCATCAGTAGACGGTTTGATTTCAACTATCATCCAAAATTTGTATATCGGAAATAACAGTTACACCATAATTTTTAACATACATAATACAAATAAAACAGAATTCTCAAATGTAAATAATGCTACTAACTTGTAAAATTATGTTAGTAGCTTGTAAAAATAAACTTTCTTGATTAAACGGTGTTTTGATAAATTGATGAGTAACAAATAAATTGTTTTAAAGAGTATAGTTTTCAATGGTTGACAAAATGTTCAAGTCATCTGCAAAGATAAGATAATGGGTGTCAAAATCCTTAGTCATATCATTAATTAATATGCGAATAACAAAAGCTCAGGAACAGATCCGTGTGGAACTCCAGATGTGACTAACTAATCACCAGATATACAGCTTTTAAAAGGCACATACTGAAGTCTGTTGGTCGAGTAAGATAAAAATAATTGTAAAAGGGAATTTGGAAAAGCAAATGTTTTATTAGTAATATTCCTTAAACGAATTTGTCGAATGGTTAGAAAAATCTCTGTAAACATAACTTTGCAATAGTTTATCAATAGCTAATGATTGTTACTATAGGTTATAAAAAGTTATATTTCATAAATCTATGTAATGAACTACAATTATTATAGTAAATGTGACTGAGAAGTATATGATAAAGCAGACTATTGAATATTTTCAGATAGGTATCATTAAAAGTACCTATATACACTTTATTGAACTTTTATTGCTCCTCATAGATATATTTGCAGACAATAGATATATTAATAAAGAACGCACTCAGTCTGTGTACTTAGTTATTAAAATAAGACATAAATAGATTAAAATCAAGAATATGTGACTCAAAAGGTACCAGGATTAAAAACACCTTCTAAAATTCAATTTTTGTTTCAGCTGCAGGAGTAGGTAGTCTCTGCGGTATGTGCTGCAGGCCCATAAACGACCGTTTCCTGCTGAGAATTATGGACGTGTCCTACCACGAACACTGCGTCCAATGTTGCGCTTGTGGAGATCTACTTCACCACACCTGTTTCGTCAAGGATTCCAAGCTGTACTGTAGAATAGACTATGACAGGTCCGTAGTTATCCAGGTATTTTCAGAACTACTAAAATACGAGTAGTTATTTTCCTAATAAGTATGGAAAGTGACACATTCCCGCAGCGACTGCCGTGCCAAGCAATCAAGCGCGGGAAAGACACTTTTGGCATGAGTTAGGATCAACATTTCTTCTACAAGCTCATGAAACTAATGTTCTTAAATCTGTATTAATACAAACAGAAACCAAAGCAACATAACATAAGAGAAGTGTTATTTTGTTACTTATTATTAGTGATATTAATTAGAAGTGTTATGAAGGTAAATTACGAATGTCAGTATGTGGGTTGAAGTTAGCTGCTTCTTGGGATAATATTGGGGGAGCATTGGGGAGAAGATACGGGGAGAAAATATTGGGAAGAAGTTTCTTCTGAAACAGGCGTCAGATCGTGGCTGTTGATTACTGATCGTACATCTGGGCAAGACGTTAATGGTTGTAAATTGCAGGTTGAAAATGATGGAGTGTTCAAATGAAGAATTTTGTTGGACATTTCTTTTTCCGATTTGTAGAATCTTCTAAGTACCCCTCAGCAACAGAAGTTGATTTCCACCCTCCTAAACGTTTAATATTTGTGATATCTAGTGGCCGAGGACCACTTAAAACTGTGACCCATGCATGATTCCGGATTTTGGTGTAAATAAGCTGCGATTTCAGAGCGCATTTTTCCTATTGAATTGATGCCTACGGGTTGGACAGTTCATTTTTCATGTTTGTACTGTATAAATAATCGAAGATGTGGAGTTTCTTTTGGACGTAAGCTTGTATATTTTCTGTATACATACATTAAAAAAATATCCATTATTTGTTTCTTCGCATATCATGAAAGATCTGGCGGAATAATTTTTGCAGTCCTTGATATTGGCAGTTATCAGGTTTTCTTTATCTTCTATATCGTCGATAGTGATTTTCATTATTTCCTCTCGTCTGCAGTCACCAGTCAATCCAAAAATCGTTACCAACTTAACCATCAGGTGAGTTTCTTCAGGTGCCTCACTCATAATTTGTTTACGTCTTCTTGACTCAACTTCAGTCTTTTTATAAAGACAGTTATTTTATTTTTTGAAATATCCAAATCTTGTTTAACTTTACAAATACTTTTTATCATTGAATATCTGGATTATAACCTGTTTGCTTTGCAGGATTTGGACATTTTCAAAAAATATGCTAAAAATATTTCCTCTTTTGTTGATTTTACTTTTTTGGTATTGCACCAATCAATAAAATGGAATAGTACGAGATCCGGCTGCAAAATTAGTACATTCATAATGTAGTTAACCGAGATTTAATTTTTATGTAATTTTATAAATGGAGGAACCCATTTCTCATGAGGTGCCAATTAAAAAGTGCCCGCGATTATTATTAATTAAAATATTATTAATTGGCTTTTCGTGAAACATATCGTTCACGTCCTATGGAAATAAAGCATATTCTACTTCACGGCAATGTATTTAAGGACTTTGAAAAGGCACAGTTGCTATTGATCACTTAGCCGTAATCTCTCCGCAGCCAGGTGTAAACAGGTATAATTTTGTTAAATTTTTACGTTCATGGCGTATATTCATTTCAATTGTGCCACATTAAAGCTAATTTTTTTCTGTACGTGATGTAACATGTCTGCCTATAAAAAACAAGCCGCAAATAGGAGTTGCCTGCCGTTAAAGATGCTAGGTAATTAAAAAAAAGTGACAGAGAGTGAGCGTGCAACGTTACTTGTTGAAAATGCGCATAGTTGGCCTTTAGCATCCTCGTCTAACAAGTAACGTTGCACGCTCACTCTCTGTCACTTTATTTTAATTACCTAGCATCTTTAACGGCAGGCAACTCCTATTTGCGGCTTGTTTTTTATAGGCAGACATGTTACATCACGTACAGAAAAAAATTAGCTTTAATGTGGCACAATTGAAATGAATATACGCCATGAACGTAAAAATTTAACAAAATTATACCTGTTTACACCTGGCTGCGGAGAGATTACGGCTAAGTGATCAATAGCAACTGTGCCTTTTCAAAGTCCTTAAATACATTGCCGTGAAGTAGAATATGCTTTATTTCCATAGGACGTGAACGATATGTTTCACGAAAAGCCAATTAATAATATTTTAATTAATAATAATCGCGGGCACTTTTTAATTGGCACCTCATGAGAAATGGGTTCCTCCATTTATAAAATTACATAAAAATTAAATCTCGGTTAACTACTTTATGAATGTACTAATTTTGCAGCCGGATCTTAGACTATAAGTATGGCTTCTCATATCTTTCTTTTGATTTCACGGGTAACAAATGCAAACTTGCTTTCTTCAGAAAGTTCTTCATCTTTATCGGATCAGATTCATTGCTGATTTCATAAAATTGAAAACACAGGTTCTTCATAATATTTACAATTATTTTAATTATCTAACTTAATGAAGAAACAACCTGAGTCTCTCATATTTTGTCAACACAATTTTAGATTTTTCTTCAAAACTATACACAAGTATGCGTTCGAGAAAATGACGATTTCCGACCTGTGTGTGAAGAGAAGTTTCAGAATTCTGTTTGTAAAAGCTGCAGTAAATTTCAAGATATTCCCATCGAAAGTACAATATTATACCTATTGCAATTTTAGAGCAAAAGGTAGTTTTATTTGTATTTTTTGCGGTCTAGTTCTTTTTCGAAATTCTTCTCATTGCCAATTATATTCTATAAGAGCTTCTGAAGTAGGAAAGTATATCAATAATATAAACCACGGGGCACACATGCTGCGATGTTTGGAAACATATTGCAGGAAGGGAACCGAGGCAATTGCAATATGCTGCCTGCCTTCCGAACTATTTTCCAACCGCCTTGCTATAATCCTATGTCATGCACAAGTGAGACACAGGGCAGGACCGCGTAAATGCTCAAGAATTACAATTTTTCCACAATTTTGAAAAATAGTCATACAAAGACAGGTTTAGCTAATTCTGCGTATGTTTAAATATAATTTCTTCAATCTCTATACCAAATTTAATTACTAACCATCTATAACTATGATTTTATTGTATTCATATTCATACACTGTAAAAAAATAATTACACATTTTAACACAAAATAACACAATACTGTGTTAATCGAGGTCCACACGGAATTGTGCATACCTATTTTTACACATTTCTCTGTATGTAGCAGTGTGTTAAAGGTTTAACACAATTCACTGTGTTAATGTAGCAAATGTCATGTGTAACTTTTACACATTTCAGTGTTATTATTGTATCAATAAAGGTGTAGGTTTTACATATTAACATGTTAATTTAATTGTATAATAATAGGTATTGATATGGAAGACTCACATACAAAATTAATATGTTAATTATGTTCCTGTTTGATTTCGAAATAATTTTTAATAAATATAATTTTTTAAATACTTTTATTTTGACATGTTCTAGAGGTTTTCTATAAAACGTCTATATATGTATTAAAAATTATAATTTCAAAAGCAAACAAGAACATAATTAACAAGGTAGGTGAGATTCTCTATCAATATATAGAATTTTCAGAATTATGGTGTAATTATAAAATAAAAATATTTTACTTTTATGATTTTATTAAAAATATCATTCAGTTCAAATTAACAACAGACAAGTCTGCTTAAAAATATATATGTATTAAAATTAACAGTATAATAGTACATATTCTAATAAGGGACTAATAATGTTCTAGTAAATCATAAACAATGAAACAACAAACAAAGATGTATTTAGGCACTACATAATAAGAGTTTACGAAAATTAACTGGTAGTGATCTGAATAAATACTTAATTTTCTTTCTCTAAAGTTACAAAAAAAATTAGATTACAGAGTAATCTAAAACGTCAGAGTAAACTCCTAATATTTTTAATAGTTATATTCTAATTAGTTTTAGCTTTATTACAATTATCAGTAATATTTGTTATAGTTAGGTAAGTACTTACCAGTTTCCTTGATTTCTCAATTTAAATTCTCTCAATTTAAATCTCTGATCTCTCAATTTAAATTTAAATATTCTCCATTTGAACACAGTAAACGAGAGGTAACTGTACACAACACCGCTACATGACCAATATGGCGTAGTGACGTGTGTTGGATCAGCTGATACACTGCAGCTGCGCAGTTGTGCTCAACCAGTCAGTAGTAGAGATATAGAACACAATAAAGTTGTGTGCGTGTTAAGTTTACACAAAATGGTGTACTTTTAACACACAATTGGTAAATATTACACAAATTCAATATATTACTGTAATACTAATAATTTCAACACACTTTGTGTAAAACATATATAAACACATAGTGTGTAAAACTATTAACACGGAATTTTTACACATCCTAAATTACACACTGGAAAATCTCGCTTACACAGCAACTTTTTTTACAGTGTATCATTCATATATTCATATATTCATATTCAGTTGTTGTCCTGGCTAATAAATTAATAAAAATACATTGCCTAGCTATATAAATTTAATTCTAGCTGGCAGTATTGAAAAAAAAAAGATTTTTTTCATAATTAAAACTATTATTGTAGCTAACACAAAAACTTTTACACAACATTCTGTATTGAGTAAAGTGCAATTGAATCCCATAATTACTTATATTGTTGATTGTTTAATCGTTAAGTTCTGTATGACGATTCAAGCTATGTAATAAATGTTCTTTCGATCAAATCCAAAATTTTGTTTATCACGCTGAGTTTATACAGAAAATGTTCAAAATACGTATTTATTTATTTAACTGTAGACGTAAATATTGCTATAACATAAACTTACACAGTTTTACATATAAGAATGTTCAATTTTGTTTATAAGTATGTGAAATTAATTGTTAAAATATGAGGTTGGTATAGCAAAATAATGTGTTTTACAAATGCTTTTTGAAGGTAATTATTTTATTTGAGAATTTAAATAGTAAAAGTAGATAAACGAAACATCAAGAAATTTGTTTTTGATATTCTATTTTTGAAGATTTCTGTACCCAAAACACCACAAACTTGATCATTTTACGGCGAGAAATCTGGGGACCTTAAGCGTTTTGTCAAGTTCTGATCCAAAATAGATAGAAAAATAAAATTTTACAAGATTTTTTTGGATATACTATATATTAACTATATATATTCATATTTGGATCGGTCAGTGGTCACGCGGTTTAAGGCGTCAGTACTTGAATCGAGGTGACTAGACGGAGTTGGTTCGCGCCCAGCTGCCGGAAGACCGTATATAAGCTATATTCGTGGAGTGGATTGGCACCCTCTCTGCGGGTATGGTAGGGTGGAATAATGTTAGCTTGGGTCAATGTGAGAGATTGATACCGGTTGATATTTGACTACCCCCCTAATTAATGAGGTTTTCCAGGTTTCCCTCATTCCTGCACTGAATAGTGGTTAGGGCTTACCAACGTAAGTCGTTCCTGGGCGCAATTGCGGCCTGCTTAATAATAATATGCCGCCCCCTCTCCCGCACAAGTCTCCGACTTCTGGGCTAATCCCTGTGATTAGAATGAGGGGTAGAGATATTATTATTATTATATTATATGTATAATGACCGGCATTGTTCGAATATATCTGGTATTATATCATGTATCTGTTTCATCAAGCTGCAATATTTGCCGGAAAATTGACAATGTTCTTCAGTAATGAGAACCTAGAAACAGAACAGAATATACAAAACAATATTATCTAATCCTACCCTGCTATATCTATAATATAAAGAGAGGGTAGAATACCATAGAAAAGAGAAAGTCTCTTATTAATTTCGGACGATTCAGGGTGACGCGGGTCGCATTTTTGTCTGCCTACTTATACCCCCTTTTATCTAGATCTTTATTGTTTACTGGAATGTTTCTACGATTATATGCCGATCTGAACATATCTAACTTAAGTATACGTATGTTATGCTATAAATTATGTACACTAAAAATGATTAAAAATTGTGTTATGAATATGAAAAAGATATTTATTTTTAAGATGTATTAAAATTTGATTTTAGTTTAGAAGTTGAAAATTACAGAAATAATACGGTTTTGAAGTGTGAAATTCTGTACTTAATATATTTATTCAAATTGATTTGTTCATTTATGTTTTTTATTTTGGAAATGTAGTGGCTAAATCTATGGAGTCTTTTATGATGCATTGAATCATGCATAATATTTTTACATGTTATCATTTAACTATTTTTAGGTATTAATAATATTGTGTGAAACTAACTATTTTGTTTTAATGTCGATATTTAATTTCAAATAATTTTAATTTATATAATAATTTTTATAGTTAGATATTTGACTCAACTTAAAGGCCACCTGAAGAAGCAATCCTAAAAATGCAGAAATAGGTCAGATCTCATCTATTGTGGTTGAGTTTTCGAGTTCCCACTGTCAAAAGTGAAAGTTAGATATTTATATAGTGTATTCATTAGACCAGGTTAGTAAATTTAGATAGATTAATTTCCTTAGATAATTATTGAATAGAGCTTTGTCTGTGAACATACATATGACTTCATTGATAGGAATTGTAGGAGATTTGATTTATATTATCTTAAAATACCTTTCTAATACAGTAAAAAACATTTAACTAATTGCAATAGATTGACATGCCAATTAATCATTTCGTAAATAATATTTTGTGTTCAGTACGTATTGTTAGAACAAATTATTCTGCTGCTATAATGCTCTAGAAATAAAAAAAATTGAAGGAAGTAAAAGAGTCATGGAGCAAAACTGTTTAGCAAATTTTGTATGAATGATAATGAGAAACAATCCACATATACAGGATGACTCAAATAATATAATAATAATAATATCTCTACCCCTCATTCTAATCAGGAGGGGCGGCATTATTAAGCAGGCCGCATTTGCGCCCAGGAACGACTTACGTTGGTAAGCCCTAACCACCATTTAGTGCAGGAATGAGGGGGGTAGTCAAACGTCAACCGGTATCAATCTCTCACATTGACTCAAGCCAACATTCTTCCACCCTACCATACCCGCAGAGAGGGTGTCAATCCAACCCGTGCAGTCCACAAATGAGCTGATGCATGCATCTAGGCGAACAGTGGCATATATGAAAATTTAATTCATTAATTACGGTTAATTAAATGTTTAATTAATTTTATAATTTATAATAGCTACCGAATAAACGCTTTTCTCTAATGATACATTACAATAATAATTACCTCGGGTAAAAATATTTTCATTTCTACCCCAATCACCCTGTATAACAACAGCATCTTCAGTAAAGTTTGGTACTGAAGTGGTATATATATATTTTCTAATGACAAACTTATAATATGCAGTCTAAAATGTAATTTTGTAGATAGGTATGTTTTTTGTGGTGTTATTAATACGATTTAATGTCAGTTTAGGTAATTTGTCCCTGCGGCATGCTCCTGCAATGTCAAATATTGCAAATAAACTGAAAACAAGCAAGTACAAAGCTCCAAATTAATAATTCGTATGTGTTACCTTTGTCATTAGATATTTACCATATGGAGCTTCAATTAAAGTTTGACAAGTTATCCTTCAAAAATAGAACTAATTTGGTAAAATGTCGAATTTTCACATTTTCATTGATTAAAAGTGTAGCCTTTAACATTGAGCATATTCAATGTGACCATAAGGTCGATGGTTTTAGTATTTCCGACTTTTCTTTCAAATGCGCTAGGAGGTCGTTTTCAGTAATGTTCTTAACAAATTTTCTATCACATTTTCGGTCTATAAATATTTTTGTGTTATATTCATGTATTTGCTAAAGAATACAGTCCTAGGCAGCTATGGTCGGAAAACAACCTCCATCTTTTTAATAATGTAACCCTACCCCGCCGCCGTCGTCGAGAGGGATTAGTAGGAATACCCAGAAAGTATTCCGACGTCGAGTCGTCGTTCAAATATCCCGCATTCCTTATGTAAAGTATTTGCGAGATAACCTGAAGCCCTTATCGCTTCCGATTGCTCGAAGGTGCTTTATATAAACTTCGGCTCCGGATCATGTCAGCGCCAACCTTCGACTCGAAGGCAAATATTTGCAGAGTTCGACAGAAAGTTTCCAACTTTCAGAAATGAGTTTTTGTCAAAGGCCGTCGCACTGTTTGACTTTTCCTCTTCACTAAGACGTTTGATCAATGGAGCGGGAACTTTCTAATTACTTCTGCGGAACGGATACGAAGAAATGCTCCGCGACGGCGGGGGAGGTGAGTCGTCACCTCGGCATTCTGATTTATGTATATTGGATTGCAGAGAAACAAGTTACCGGGGCTCCCTCGCCTCGAACTTATTACAGTCGGAGCTGAGATGTAAATGAATATTTACAAGTTATTTAGGTATAAATTAAGGTGTCGGCATAGCGTTGAAATCCCGTGTAACCTTGTAATACCCATACGAAGCTGAGCGATGCCAAGGAAGCCAATGCTGAACGTGTGTTTTATAAAGTGTTAAATTTTGTATTTCCCTATCACGACCACTATTTCCAATATTAGTAAAGTCCAGTAACTTTGTCGCCTGAATGGATGTAAATTCGATAGTTTTGATTTCTTGCTGAGTTGTTTGTGATGTTGGCCCAGTGCATGATCCAGGTTTTCGACATCGACCGCAGAACGCAACATTGTCAAAAATCCAAAAAACAGATGAAATATATTTGAAATGACCTACATATAAACCACAATTTACATTATTCACATTTCTCAGTACCTAGTCCTGTTCTGCCTAATCTGAACGTTTCATGACCATAAACCTCTTCCTTTCTGTTCATGTTTACAAAGTTGTATTTGGTAGAGTTTTTGGTTTTTAGATATGTTCTGAATCTGATAAGTTCTGAATCACATAATCTTAAATGATGTCATTAATTTTAGGTGTTGATTCCTTATTATATTTTATGAAAAAAGTGTGTTCTAACTTGCTTCGATCAAAACTGTCAAAAAATAAGTTTTTTGTTGATAACTCAAAGACTTTTTGCCGATTTTAATAAAACTTGGTGCGTTTGTTAGCAGTAACAAGGGTTTTTTTTTCATGAAATTAGATTATGGATTATAATACCAGTAGCGTTGCAGAGTGTTACCCGATTGATATTTATGGTAAAAATGATTGTACACTACTGTTTTCCTGTAAGGTTGATATTTTTATTAGATTGAACTAGTAAAAATACATCTTATTTAGAATGCCGTAAATTTGAAATAGTTAAACGTTATTAAATCAAAGCACAAATTGAATATGTATTAAAATAAAGAATACAAATTATTTACTTTTGATTTAAGGTTGAAATAAGAATTATTACCGATATGACAATAATTTTTACAGTGAAAAATAATTTAACCACAACACTGTGTGTACGAAATTCTTTAGTAGTATATTTACTTTACCTTATCGAGAACAATATTCTAACGGATATATTCCAGCAGAAAGAACTGTTACCAGATTACATGCTAAACTGTGCGATCTTTAAGTAAACCGGCTGAGTGTCCTGGTAGACCGAGGCCAATAATGACACCACTGTTAGATGAAGTGATTCTTCAAGAAGTTGACGGCAATTCTTCAACCCGAAATTTAACTTCACAGTTCAATATCAGTCGCCGAAATGTTTGGAAGGTTTTGCATACAAATTTATTGTATCCATACCACAAGTAATGGGTGGAGGTACTGTTACCGAGAGATTTTCCTAAACGATTAGATTTGTGTTAGTGGTTTCTTCAAAAAATTGTAAACAGTCCCAATCTTACGTTAGAAGTTTCATTCACAGATGAGGTAAGTTTTTCCATCATAAACTTTCATAACAAAGCAAGGGATGCCATCATAAACTTTCATAACATCACCATTCTTGGGACTACGAAAATCCTCATGCTACTGTAGAAAGTGGAATTCAGCAGGAATTTTTGGTGATCATCTCTAGGGCCGCATTTTGTTCCTCATCAACTCAATGGTGTGAAGTATAGGTAATATCTAGGAGAAACATTGCCAGTACTGTTAGAGGATGTACCTTTGATAGTAAGACGAAATATGTGGTTTATGCACGACGGGGCACCTGCTCATTTTAGTCTGACCGCAAGTTAATGATACTTTCGTTCACCAGTGGATAGGTCGTGGAGGACATCAAGATTTCCAGACTTTAACCATCTGGATTATTTCTTTTGGGGATATCTTAAATCGCATATTTATGCAACACCAGTTGTCAATGAAAATGACTTTAGGATTAGAATTATGAATAATAGGTCGTGGAGGACATCAAGGTTTCCAGACTTGAACCGTCTGGATTATTTCTTTTGGGGATATCTTAAATCGCATATTTATGCAACACCAGTTGTCGATTAAAATGACTTGAGGATTAGAATTATGAATCATTGTAACGCTGACGGTGTGCAGCACTCTATGAGGAGAAGACTTGATTATTTTTCATTAACACTTATTACTGTTTTTCTGAATAAAAAAAATTAACTAGCAGTTTGAATATTTCTTCCATGTAATAACCAAACAGACTTTCAGTTCAAAGTTTGTTCAAATGGCAACGAATATCTGGGGAAAATATGTTTCGCGAGATAAACGTTTAGTAGTTATTTGTGATTCATCTTCAACTGTGTGCAAAATATTTTCTTCATCTTGCCCATTACACTAGGACTAGAACTTTATCGTATATCATTGAAAAACTTTCTTGTCGCTCGAGCCCATATTTTATTTTAAGAAAATGTTTCTCTATGGGGAATCACTTGGTCTGGAAATCTTCTACGATATTCTTCCACACTTGTACAGTTTTCTTCACAGAAACACAAGCAACATGTTAACTTGTTCGCTGGATGCAAATTTTCCAGCCATTTTCAACAACAAACAGTAGTAGAAATAAAGTAGTTTTATTACTAACTGTCAAATGACTGAAAAACTTTCCGACATCCCTTACAAATTCCAAACGAAATATAAATCCAATCCCGCCCCACCTTTCCTAAAGACAAATAAACAAGCCCTCGATTGGCCAATTCTCACAACTGTCAATTAGCCGCTATAAATAACCCATTGTGCGACATGAGCGGCACTGCGAGAGCCAATAATAGAGCCCGTCGCGCATAATATAACTTCCAGCAAACGATCAAAGTTGGCGAGGAGGTCTGGAACAGCGTGTGCAGCGGAGTCACGTGTTGCGGCCCGCGGGCCGGGATATTGAAGCTCTGGTCAACATTGGAGCGGCGGCGTGTCGTCCTTCTGTAAACATTGCTCGCTCGCAGGCCGCTCCAGCGGACCGTGAGATCCCCGGGAAGCCGTGGACCCCATGCCCGCCCGGCCATCTATATTAAATTCAGTATTTGCTGCCAAAACATGAGGGATTACCGTCATAATAATAAATATTTAGGGCTTGGCGCTGATTTGACGCGGATCTAGACGATCGGTGTTTGTACAAGTTCTGAGTTGTTTGGAACTTCTGATTTTGTATCGCTGGCGGAACCAGAAAGTGTTGATGAATTTACTCGACAGATTATTTATTATCTTCTTAGTGCGAAATCTTAGTCTGGGTGTCCGTTAATGAATTATACTGGTGATCACTTGTATACGTTAGATACGACTCTAGCTTATGTTATTTTAGGAGGTATCGGGAAATTGAAACGTGCATCGACAATTTTTTAAAAGAATTTCAATTTTTTTATAAAAACCAACAATCTAGCATCGCAGGGTGATTCAGAAATTGTCTAAAAAAAATTGTTATGTTACAAATATAAAAAATAATACAGCATGTCGACGGTTACAGTGGAAAAGAGGGAAAATATTTTTATTTTTCATTTTACCGAAAAAAGGCATTCTTGATTAAAATTTGAGGTTATCTTTAAAATGCGGTTGGCATGGAAACCTTTCATGTTGCATGTACAGGGTGACCAGAAAACCAGTAAATATAAAAATCTTCAAGAATACAATACAAAAATTTGTTATTAAGTTTCTTAAAATTGAAACTTATATTACAATTTCAATTTGTGTATAAATTGTATTAAATAAATTTTTTGCTGCAACGTAAGCATACAAAGAGTAACTGTCATTATATTACTCAAAAGTCCTGTCACTTTTTATTATGACAGTTGCGGTCAAACTTCTTTATTCTCTATGCCAACTGCATTATAAAGACAACTCAAAATTTAAACGAAGAATGTTTTTTTTTCATAAAATGAAATATAAAAGTGTTTCTCTCTATGTTTCTATTAAAATATTTTTACACATATTGAAATTATAACATAAATTTCAATTCTAAGCAACTTTAACTTATTTTTGTATTGTTAAAAACAAAAGCAGTTCAACCTGTACATTCTTATAATTGTTATTCTCCAAATAGTCTCACAGAAATGTATTAGATGGTGTCAAGTCTGGATTATTCGCCGGCCATCGTATGATGTCATGCTTTCCTAACCATTCTATATATTTATTATTCAAATATTCCGTAATTTATCTTACATAATAGAGTGGAGCTACATGTTGCTGCCATATCATCCCGTCGATCTATCAAGTGGGGTAATAAGATCATTGATTTTGTGACCTAAAAGTGAAAAGATGCGCAATTAAAAATCAGAATCGATCTTTTCGAGGAATTTTCTAAATTATGTTACGTTAGAAACCACAGAAAAGCTGAAATTATTATTATTTTTTAAAATATTCCAATGGGAAAGTATTTTGAAGAAAGAAACAGTCACTCTTAACGATAGTCGATCGTTCTAATTTTAGAGTTGATTATTTGATGTAAAATTATTTTATTTGTGTTTGTTTCATTGAGTTGGAAAAAAACTGTAGGTATCCTTCCGTTTCTTGAAGTTCGTGTGAAAAGAAGTTTCACGTAACACAGATGTAAAAGTTATTGGTATCTAGAATAACTAAATTTTGTATACGTTTAAGCAATAACGTATCTTAATACCTACAAGCAATCTTAATACTCTTATTTTTCTTCCTTCTTCTCTTTCTGTGTGCATAATAACTGTATTTCCCGAAGTTTATTATTGATCCAACTTAGATACCCTCTATTTCTATAATATCCTTTTTACCGTATATCTGCTTTTTTTTCTTCTAAAGATGCTGTACGACAATTTTTATTTTAAGTTTATAATTTTATGATTGTCCTGAATTACAAATATTGTTCTATGCATATTCAATTTACTTTTCTTGTTACGCCTTGTTCTACTTTCCTTACATTAGCTCCTCATATGCGTCTGCTATCAAAGGTAGAACTTTTTTGAACAGTGTCCGCAAATAAAACTCTTTGAAGCAAGCACAATACTTCCTGTCATTACTTGCACATTTTGTGGCCGATGTCGCGTGATTCAGAGGCGAGCTATGCCATTCTCTTGCGGTGCATTTTATTAGAGGATCCGCTAGGGTCTGTGGGTCAAAAACTGCATCATATTTCATCTAACAGGTGCTGCGACTATCACTGACATATTACACGGAGGGTGCATTTAATTAATTCTTGTTTTGTCTCAATTCTGTATCGAGGGGTACACCAAATATTGATTTATGGTTGTCTACAGTGACACGTAAATATTTGTGTCCGTAGGTTGTGTGTGAAGGTGGTTTATGTGTTTAAACTGTAAGGAATATCAGTTTTGCTCAATCTTTTATCAAAATTCATCTTATAATGTTGTTTCATTCACTTTTTAAAGCAGTAAAAGTCGTCACGTTATTCATTAGAAAAATAAAATTGACTTTGTCTACGCCTCTACGCGTAATATGACATTGCAATATCATATGACGTTATTTATAGCACTAGTGCGATATATATTTATCGCAAGCATCTTATAAAAATAAAGCACGTAGTTGTATG
This sequence comes from Monochamus saltuarius, assembly GCA_025584915.1. Taxonomy (NCBI): domain Eukaryota; kingdom Metazoa; phylum Arthropoda; class Insecta; order Coleoptera; family Cerambycidae; genus Monochamus; species Monochamus saltuarius. The sequence goes on along the minus strand of CM046721.1, from coordinate 10,194,552 downwards.
CTTCAATAAAACTTAATTCACACACTTTTTACTTTGAAATCAGTACCCACAAGTTATAGTTCAACTAAGCAAACTAATTAAACTGCCACGAAATATTTCCCATTTCCCTTATATTGTAAAAGAAAATCTAATAAAATTAGTGATTATTTTATTCTCCAATGCAACACTGACAAACCTCACAAGTCACTACGTCTGTCACTGTTGGGTTAGACTCATAACGTAACACTCCACGGCATAATTGGCTAGTCGAGGAATCAATCTACATCATCGGTTGCGAAGGCGATATCAACAGCTATTGTTTTAACTTACAATTAGTTATTACCGAAAAAATCAAAACATGAGTTTTTCCGATGAAGATTTGCCTGCAAATATCGAAAAAAGTGAATCTGAAGCAATTTTAGGCCTTGCCCACAGAAGTCTCGCGTACAGTAGGCCGTGTTTATGTTTTAGCTGCCATAAAGCTACAAGAGCGGTGATAAAAGCTGCGGTAACAGCTATCCAAAAGTATCTTTCTTCGATGCATTTATGTTGAAGCTGCGAAAAACTTGGTCCAACTGTCACCTAGACAGGTGGTCTGAGAATGACTTCAGTAATGAATTTTTCAATATCTATTGTGGGGTTGTTAGATTAGAAATAAGTCCACGGTTTCTAACACGTTAAATATATTACCAATACAGAAATCTGGACGGATGTTACGCAAAAGACAAGCGACAAGTAACTCCTGTAGTTCTTGACCGAACCTCTCGAGGAAGGTCTCGGGGGCTGGTTATTCTCTGACCATCTCTTTATTTGATTATAATTAGGCTCAGGTCATAGGGTACTTTAATGGTTTTATTGGCATTGATTTGTTTATTGCTTTAGTGTAAATGTCATTAAATTGTAATTGTAGGGATCACAGATGTACGTCGATGACCGGTGTCGGTGATCGCTACACCATCTTATTTAGTAACTGCAAATATATTCACTATTCATTGTCCCTTGAGCAGTATAGTCGATAAGAGCATAGAAATATTCATGTTGACTTCTCACCGTTCTTATCGCTGGTAGACGCAAATCTATTTTTGGCCTTATTTTGAGGCATTCGTAACAAATTAATAACCATTTATTTGTTATTGCAGACAGTTTGTTTTCATCATATTCACACAGGTATTACTTCCTTTCCATTCAGCTGAATTTCCTCCTATTTTTTTATTGTTAATTTCAATTTTATTCTATAAAATTATAACCTAACTTTATGAGTAATTAACCATCATATAGCGGGTTATTTATGTAATTCATTGTAATCTAATCGCACTTCAATTCGAAGTTAAGATAATCTATTAATAAACAGAAAAAAAAATAGTTGTTTACATATCCCACAAAGCAAAACAGAATTTTGGCAACACCACTACTACCTCTTCCCTCTACCTCTTCTACGAAATTTTGTTCATTCTTAACCCAAAAGACAGGGGTGGACTGAGGAGGAGTGGATTAAATAACAACCCAATAAATGATGTATTTAAATATAACTATATAACCTCAAAAATTCATTTAGTTCAACACTGCTGATACGCGCTGTATCAGTAGTGTTTGTTGTTTCTTAGCAGCTACAAATGCATCCTCAAAAATTTCAAAACTTGTTTAAAATGGAAAGAGAAACATTCAACAAGTTTGTCGAATTTATGAACCCTACAGGATACGGATTTTCGTTGGGCTATTACTATGGAGAAAACTCTGCTGACATTTTTAAACCAAGGGTAAGGTATGAAAATAAAAAAAGAAATTAAACAGGTATACTCGCGTCAAGAATTCAGACGACTTACGTCATACGAACAAATGAATAATTCATTATATTTTTATCAAAATATTTAAGAAACTGCAACTGAGAGTAATAAAACTATATACTACACTAAATGTTTGCATTATATATTGCACTAAATTGCAAAAAATTGTTGTTTTTAACGCCACCAAATATCGAAAATTTGCATACAAATGTATGGGTTGTATTTCGTTGCTTTGCAAGTATCGTTGCTTTTATCGTTTCTTACAGCTGCAACATAAACACGGCCTTATTATTTGAGAGATAAATGGTGTCATGAAAATAAAATTAATGACACAACTGATGAAAAAGTTGTATTAGCATATTTCAACAAACTAGGTGAGGATCAAACACTATTGTGACTTTTTAGTCCGGCATGGAGTAACGAATGGTCGTTAGAAATAGCTCTGCTACTACGCGTTAAGTAAGGATCGTAAACCTACTTCATTATGGAGTTATTATTCCATGATAAAGACAGAACTATCAATAAGAAAAAACATAGACATGAAAAAGTATGCTACTTTATTTGCCATACTTAAAAGAAAATCGGAGGACTATAAGCCGAAAAAATCTACAATTTTGACCACATAACACCTAACAACATTTCTGCAAACAGCCGACAATGAAATTTAGTTGGATTTAAAGACGATTTTCTATATTTTTTATTACTTTTTCAACAAACTATTTGTAGAAGAGCGGAGGTGACGAACATGTTAAAAGAAGATGTTACAAATGAAGGAAGCTGCTTCTAACTCCAAATTAGGGATACAAAAACAAATATTGGTAGAATTTTTGTATAACTCCAGGAGACATAGGTGTTGAGAATAAATAATATGGATTAATTAGTAATTTCTTTTAGCTACTGCCATGTGTGTTTCTCAATAAGTTGCCGCATTGAATCTTTTCTGAATCTAAATTATTATTGTTATTAAATATATTTTTTAAATTCTTCATCAAGCAAATAATAATAATAATAATAATAATAATAATAATAATAATAATAATAATAATGCTGCCTTATGCTCCGGGGGATATAAAATCCGTTGAGGGGAATGAGAAGTGCCGAATTTATTGGAACTATTCATTCCCCACTCTTAGGCAAATTCAAGCCAATAAGCCTGATGTAGTCCTCCTCCACCACCAGCTTAGGACGATGTTTGTGATTGAGTTCTCGGCTCCCGCAGAGAACAACATCGTTCTAAAGAGGAGGAAAAACGGAGGAAATATCGAGATCTTCTCTCCGAGCTCCGCAGGCTGTATCCAGACCACTCTGTTAAGATTGTGGTGCTAATTATAGGCGTCCTGGGTGGAATGAGACATACGTTGCTTTCTGACTTAAAGATCATACCGGCTTGTCGAAATTCGGCAGAGATCTTAGCCGGCAGAATGCAGAAGGCAATCGTCCTTGGTTCGCTACGTCTGCTCAGAACACACGATTTACGGGCGCAATGATTACTGACTCCACGGAGTGGAGAGTGGTCATTGCTTGACTCTTCAGAACATCTCCGAATGTGTCGGAGCCTCGGAAGGTGTTTACTGGAAAAAAAAAATAATAATAATAATAAATCGCCTTTATTAAGTAATGTACACAATGAATTGCAATAAAAATAATACAAATTGAGAAATTACTGAATGTGATGGATTTAATAGGCGAAGTCTAGCAAAAATGCTACTCAAACTTAACCTAAATAAATCCATACGTGGAGTATATCTTATACTAATACTCTAAAGAAAAGTAAAAGCAAGGAATCTACAAAGAGATGCTATACATACAAATAATTAAGTCATTTGTCTGTCTAACAAAAAGGATTTATACTTATATTTAAATTTACTGGCACTATAATTATTATATTCGTTAGGTAATGAGTTGTAGAGTTTAACTGAATTGTAAATGAATGATCTCTGAAACAAAGCCAAACGATGATGAGGTAGAGTGAATTTGTTAATACATCTTAAATTTCTACTATGCAAATTAGAGCGGGGAATAAATAACTTAATTAATAAAGATGAAGCATTTGGTTGGTTTACTATTGAATGAACAAAATTACCCAAATGAGACATTCTACGATTTTCCATTTTTAACCAACCTATATTATTAATTTTATCTGAAATATGATTATACTTTCTAAGACCATAAATAAATCTGCAGCATGAATTCTGAACTTGTTGTATTCTTTTTTTATCTACAGCCAAAAGACAAGGTCCATAAATGAAATCGCAATAATTAAATTGCGAGAGTACAAGGGAATCACATAAATTGACTTTCAACTTATAATCCAAAATGTGTCGGCTTGGAAACAATAACTTTAAAGCACTGAAAGATTTCTGAATTAGTTTTTTAATATGATTTCTAAATCTTAAATCAGTGTCAATAATGACACCTAGATTTTTTACAGAATTGACAATAGGTAACGGTTCATTATCAATATGAATGCTTAAAGAATTTTTTAAATAATTTACCTGGCTACTCTTTCCAAAAAATAACACAGAAGATTTTTGAGAATTTAATTTAAGATTGTGTTCAAAAGCCAAATTTCTGATACTGTTAAGCTCACTGTTAATAGTTTCATTGGCCATAGCAAAATCATGAGCCGAAAAACTAAAATAAACTTGTGTATCATCAGCATAAGCCAGAATCTGAGTAGAATTTAAAATCGCCGCAGTATAAATTATAAAAATAGGGACCCAAAATGGAACCCTGGGGTACCCCTGAATATATTTTCAAGTTATTAGATGTTTCATTATTAACCTTAATAAATTGATACCTATCTTCTAAATATGACGCTATCAATGAAACGGCAGAATTACTAAACCCGTAATATTTTAATTTAGCACATAGAAGTCTATGACATGACATGACTGGTAAGATACTAATTATTCTTAAATCCCCCATAGATGATGGATTAGATTTTTTTGGAAGCGGAATACCAATGCCAGTTTTCCAGGCATAAGGAAAATATTACTGTTCAATACAACAGTTGATAATATGTAAAATAAACTCATCAATGAAGGGCAAACAGTATTTTAACATAGTTATATATATACCATCTGATCCATAAGCATTGGATTTTAAGTTCATAAGAATATAATTAATCTCATTGACAGTACTGAGCTTAAAATTGAATTTAACGTTATGGTTTATTAAATTGTTATCATAGTATTGTATTTTAGTGTCGCAATTGTCAGTAACATTTTGTAAAAAAGAAGCAAAATATTCATTTATATGATTAGGATTAGATAATGCAGGTGGCAAATCAAAATTTTTTTTAGACTTAATATTTAAATTTTTTAGAGCAGCCCATGTTCTACGAGAATTATTTAATGAACATAAATGATCTAAATATGCCCTCTTTTCTCTTCTAATGGAAGAAACTACAAAATTACGTAACTCTTTATATCTAACCCAGTCATTTTCATTGCTGGTACGTTTAAATTTTCGCAGTGCCTGAGTCCTTTCTTTAATCATAATTTTAATGTTAGGGGTAACCCAAGGTGCTTTATGTTTAGTAACTCTAACTTCCTTGATAGGCGCGTGAATATCAAAAAGGGAATTAATAAAATCAAAATAAATTACTTAATTTTTGTGTCTCTAAATTTAATAGGCCGTCCATCTTCACAATTCAAATAACACATACCTACGTTAAACTGAAGCAACATCTAATTACTTGTGTTTGAGAAACTCAGTTAAAATTTTGCATTACATTGGAAATAACAAGGAGATACATATTAAAACAATTTTAATAACGTAAATTTTACCTTATTAACGACTAAAACACTACAACAAATTACTATAATCACTCGAAATATTTGTTGGCCATATCGTTTAAAAAACTCTTTATTGCATCAAAATTAGATATAACTAAGTTTTTCTAATTTTGACATATAAAGCGACACTTTTTAAAACTGACTGACATTATGAAACGTCTTACTTTTGTAACTAGTTGCATAAAGTAAAATTTTATGCAATTGGTGATGAAAAATGTATTTCAAAATTAGTGACAAAAAGAATTATTCTATTTATTAAACTGTTATAATACAAGTTAAAAACATAAATTATAAATTAATTAATTATTATAAATATTGATAACACAATTATTGCAATTATTCAAATTAATTCCTGACGACATATTTTTTTCATTGCTCGAACTTGCTGTTATTTGGGAAGCGGCGACATTGCATAAGATGTTTCACCAAATATTTCTTGCGCTATTCATGGAATTTTCAACATATCCCTCCGCAACAGAGCTAGATTTCCAACCTCCGTGCCTCTTTAATTTTAAAATATCAGCGCCACTGTCTGCTAGGAAAGTGGCAGAGCTTCTTCTGAAGCAGTGGCCAGTATATAGAACAGGATTTGAAAGACCAAGAAATTGTGCAATAACTTTTGGCAGACTGCTAAATGTGTTAATTCACAGGATTTCTGGTAGATTTTCCATTCACATATTTTACAAAAATCTGTTGTGTTTAAGAACCTGGGGACGCAACTTAATATATTTTCTTAATATTTCAACAAGATTCGTTTTTCAATGTCTCCAGTCAAAATTAGTGACAAAATAGCTATTTATGCCATCAGTTGCATACAAGATTTTTCTAATTTTGAAGAAAGTAATAAAAATAAAATTTAATATAATTGACAAAAATTTGGAAAACATAAATTTAGTTTGTTGCTGTTACTTCATGTTAGTTGTCAGTTTGACATTTTGTTAAAAAGTCTAGACGGAAGGTTTTTAGCGAGATTGATATATTTTAGTTTTATTTTTAAAAATGAGTGATTCAAGTTCTGAAGAGCTACCAAGCGATATTGAAGAGGCAGCAGGTAATGCTCTATTATCAGTAATTCCCAAAAGTCAAAGGCAGTTTATGATTTGACATACGAAAAATTTGTTACGTGGTGTGATGAGAAGAAAATTAACCATGTTAATGAGAAAGTTTTACTTGCATATTTTGAGGGTAAGAAAGATCTAAAAGTTTCCACATTATGGACACTTTACTCAATGTTAAGGTCTGAACTAAATCTGAAAAGGAATAGGTATTGATATTAAAAATATACAAATTTGGTAGCATATATTAAAAGGCAAGCGGACGGGTACAGTGCTAAAAAGTCAAAAGTTTTTATTAAAGAAGATTTTGCCAAATTTTTAGTGGAAGCTGATGACAAAGAATACTTAATGGCTAAGGTTGCAATGATAATTGGAATGGCAGGAGCACGCAGAAAAGCAGAATTAACATTTCTTCCAGTTGAAAATGTTATAGACGAAGGAAGCCATTTTCGTGTTGATATCCCACCTTCAAAAACAAAAGTTATACGGCAGTTTGCAATTACCACTGGAGACATTGAAAATACGAATCTTGTTGAAATATTAAGAAAATATATTAAGTTGCGTCCCCAGGTTCTTAAACACAACAGATTTTTTGTAAAATATGCGAATGGAAAATATACCAGAAATCCTGTGGGAATTAACACATTTAGCAGTCTGCCAAAAGTTATTGCACAATTTCTTGGTCTTTCAAATCCTGTTCTATATACTGGCCACTGCTTCAGAAGAAGCTCTGCCACTTTCCTAGCAGACAGTGGCGCTGATATTTTAAAATTAAAGAGGCACGGAGGTTGGAAATCTAGCTCTGTTGCGGAGGGATATGTTGAAAATTATAGCGCAAGAAATATTTGGTGAAACATCTTATGCAATGTGCGCCACTTCCCAAATAACAGCAAGTTCGAGCAATGAAAAAAATATGTCGTCGGGAATTAATTTGAATAATTGCAATAATTGTGTTATCAATATTTATAATAATTAATTAAATTATAATTTATGTTTTTAACTTGTATTATAACAGTTTAATAAATAGAATAATTCTTTTTGTCACTGATTTTGAAATACATTTTCATCACCAATTGCATAAAATTTTACTTTATGCAACTAGTTACAAAAAGTAAGACGTTTCATAATGTCAATCAGTTTTAAAAGTGTCACTTTATATGTCCCACAGGATTTCTGGTACATTTTCCATTCGCATATTTTACAAAAAATCTGTTGTGTTTAAGAACCTGGGAACGCAACTTAATATATTTTCTTAATATTTCAACAAGATTCGTATTTTCAATGTCTCCAGTGGTAATTGCAAACTGCCGTATAACTTTTGTTTTTGAAGGTGGGATATCAACACGAAAATGGCTTCCTTCGTCTATAACATTTTCAACTGGAAGAAATGTTAATTCTGCTTTTCTGCATGCTCCTGCCATTCCAATTATCATTGCAACCTTAGCCATTAAGTATTCTTTGTCATAAGCTTCCACTAAAAATTTGGCAAAATCTTCTTTAATAAAAACTTTTTACTTTTTAGCACTGTACCCGTCCGCTTGCCTTTTAATATATGCTACCAAATTTGTATATTTTTTAATATCAATACCTATTCCTTTTCAGATTTAGTTCAGACCTTAACATTGAGTAAAGTGTCCATAATGTGGAAACTTTTAGATCTTCCTTACCCTCAAAATATGCAAGTAAAACTTTCTCATTAACATGTTTAATTTTCTTCTCATCATACCACGTAACAAATTTTTCGTATGCCAAATCATAAACTGCCTTTGACTTTTTGGGAATTACTGATAATAGAGCATTACCTGCTGCCTCTACAATATCGCTTGGTAGCTCTTCAGAACTTGAATCACTCATTTTTTAAAACTAAAACTAAAATTATATCAAACTCGCTAAAAACCTTCCGTCTAGACTTTTTACAAAATGTCAAAATGACAACTAACATGAAGTAACAGCAACAAACTAAATTTATGTTTTCCAAATTTTTGTCAATTATATTAAATTTTATTTTTTTATTACTTTCTTCAAAATTAGAAGAAATCTTGTATGCAATACGTTATGAAATGCCTAATTTTGTGTAAGTTGTGAGTGTTTGCGAAACTCACTTCGTTCGTTCCGCAAAAATCACACGCGTTACACAAAATTAGGCATTTCGTAACTGATAAATAGCTATTTTGACAATGCCTCAAATGATACTTTGTAAACGATAAACAACGTTCATAGAAAAATATTCTCCTATTGGTTGATAAACCAGTATATTTTCTTATAACATTGTCTATTGCTTCCACGAGAAATTAAACTTATGTCTAAAGGACAACTCCACCCCTTCTTTCTGCACAAAATATCTTCCAAGAAACGGTGCACGACATCAAAGAATATATCGTGGAACATCTCGGTTATGTACAACTTTCGCCCTCGATTATACCCTGCACTGTCACCCTCGCTCAAATATATCACAGTTAAAAAGCCGTAAGGGTGGAGATGTGCAAAGGCAGAGGCGTCACGCGTGCACAGATCACGATCTGCCCACTTTGATATTCCCCTAACGTCGTATGCTACAGGTGCAAGGGACCATATAATTGATCATTCGCTCCATACAGAAGGATAACCATGTAAAGATAGGCGTTGGTGAAAAGCTGTTTAATATTCTACTTATCAAAAATGAAAAGAACTTGCGCTTCAATCAAAATTGTTCATTTTTATCGACAATTGTCCCAAGTATGTATCCCATTTTGCTCCCCCTTCCCTGTAACTGTTACCTAAGAAATAACGGCGATGTTAAGTATGTTTAGAATTAATAAAGGTTCAGTAAGACAATTTCTGTAAGTTTCTTGAATACCATTATGCAGGTAACAGGTATATGTAGTCTCTGCTTAAATGATTGTTGACAATATGATTAATGTTTTTTAATTTTAATATGATATAAATATGAACTAAAGCTGTTTTCACTAAACTTGACAGCTTACTCAGTTTTTATGTGATTGCTTGTTTACTGAGTCTGTGGAAACATCATATATCTATTTTTTACTGTTTAAGAAACGTATTTTAAGCTAATATGTATCAAATCTCCTACAATTCCTATCAATGAAGTCATATGTATGTTCTCTGATACCAAACATCTTGGTATGTTAATGAACATCCACAGAGAAAAGTCTATTCAAAAATTATCTAAAGAATTTAATCTATTTACTAACCTCTGGAGTGGGAACTCGAAATTCAACCACAATAGATGAGATCTGACCTATTTCTGCATTTTTAGGATTGCTTCATCAGGTGGCCTCCTTTACCTTGAGTCAAATATCTAACTATAAAGATTATTATACCAATAAATTAAAATTATTTGAAATTAAATGTCGACATTGATAGGAATTGTAGGAGATTTGATACATATTAGCTTAAAATACCTTTCGTAAACAGTAAAAAAATGTTACAAAAGCTAATAATAAAGAATATATGGGTAGATATTGTGGGTGTAATTCAACGCAGGTTGGGGCTTTTGTCCACTGAGTAGTTAGTTTCACACAATATTGTTAATACCTGAAAATATATGAAAAAATCATATATCTATCTCTCTAACAAATGTTAGGTAACAGCATTGGTTACCTGTGTAATAATGCTGTTACTATCTGATTTTTGACACTCCTAAATTAAAATTATCACCAATAAATGTCTAGTAACTAGCTTCTGTTAAAAATAATAATGTTGCAAATACTAGAATGAATCCACCCATCAAAAAATAAAATTAGAAAGCAGTAACTTTACCTTTAGCTCTGCCGTAATATTTTTTGTCTTTGAGTAACTGCCAAAAATGGCCTTAATTCGTTAATATTGTTTTTACCAAATCTAAATAATTATTTGATATTGAAAAACAGCGGGAACAATGGCCAGTATACTCTTGTGGGTTGTCTAAATTCAGACACATGGCAATGTGTGTAGGCATTGCCCAACTTATTTATCCGAATTGCTTTGTCGTGTAGGTACATTAATTTTCTTGGAAATTAATAGAAAATATATCAGGAAAAACATTATAACGTCTCAAAGCTCAGTATTTTTGTATAACATAAAAATCTCCCCCGATTATAAACTCTCCTGGTTTTTTAGTTTTTGTATTAGGAGTTGCATTGAATTTAAAGAATCCTAAATCTTTAATGTCGGAAATTTTATTGTTGTAACGGTCATTCTTACGACAAATCCCCAAAACACCAATGACAAGGGCGCCTTAAAATAAAATATACATTTATGATTTTTATTACCTTTGTAGCTAAATATATTTTATCCGGAGCATTTTCTAAGAAATGCTTAACATTTTCTTCTGTAAAAATCTTCGATTTCTTCGCTACGTACTTTTTAGAAGAGCATTTTAACAATGTTTCTAATTTTTTGTGTCTTGAAATATCGATATTGTGGGTAACATTTATCGTTACTTTTAGGATTGAATAGTCGAAAATTTCCATTTTTTTAATAAATCACCGAGAAATGCAATTAAAATATTTTCGGAAAGGAAGTGCGTTAACTTTTCTTGTTGTAATTTCAGGTGGAGTATTATCAAATTCTACATCTGATTCACTCGATTTTTCACTCATTACTTTATTTAAATTAAAACTTAATTGAAAATAACCATTATTACGATGCCGCTATTTACACTTGATACTGGCAGTTTTGAAGTCCATGGCAATTTAGTATATCAGTTCGATTACGGAATATTAATTCTGTATCTTGTTATAGAACGAAAATTCATGCAAACTCAAGAGTCAGAATTTTTACATTCTATTATTGAACATGATTTCGGAATTATTACATTCACTAATGGCCGCGAAGAAATCTTATTCTATGATTATAGTTTCAAATGATGATCACAGTTCCTATGATCGTAAGATTAACAATTGAATTTGATTTCTCATTATATATACATGTTATACTTCAAATTCAACCCTTTACAAACCAAATTCCTTTGTTAGCAAATCAAATTCAACCATCTGCAATCATGTTCACCCTTTTACCAATCGAATTCGGTGCAAGCAGTAAGTAAAATAGATATGTAAAGTTTAATATCTATACATTTTTGTTTATTTATCATACAGGGTGTTAAAAAAAAGAGTGTAAAATATTTCGGGAGGTAATAGTATGAACCAAAATAAGCAGAAAAGTTTCAATAAACATGGGTCCGCAAAGTAACGGTTGCGGAGATATGAAATGTTTTATGTTTTTTAGCATCTTTTTTTATTTTGCAAACACGTGTATTTTCTTATAATAGTTGGTTGATGTTTAGTGAAATAAACAGTACGTATTTGACAATTGTTTTCAGTGCACAAGTTTTCTTTCTCTATGGCTGGTTACTCTAACGCAGAATTAACAGACATGCATTTCATATATGGTCGTGCTAATGGGAACGCCACCGAAGCGCGAAGTTGACGCTTATCCAAATCGCCAAATTCCTTCACAACGCATGTTTGGAAGAATTCACCAAAGATTGCGTGATACCGGTTCCTTGAGCAAACAGTGCCATTTATCCGGAAGACCAAGGTCGGCATCCACTCCTAGAGCAGAAGAACAAATTCTAGAACTGGTAGAGCAGAATCCATGTACGAGTGTGTGGAGAATATTAGCCGAGGTAGGAATTAGTGGTCCTCTTGTTTGGAGAATCCTTCACTAGCAACTGCTTTAACCATACCATGTGCAACGAGTACAGGACTTAAATCCAATAAATGACCATCAAGCACGTTTGGTTTTTTGCCGCTGGTTTCTACGTCATGATGCTAAAGACCCTCGTTTTCTTGTAAACATTCTTTTTACTAAAGAGGCCGGGTTCACAAGAAATGGAGTGTTTAATTTTCACAATACGCATATTTGGGCCGACGAAAATCCTCATGCTCTAATAGAATCTGGAAATCAAGCACGTTTTTCATTAAACATTTGGATGGGTATTGTAGGTGACAGGTTTCTAGGTTCTGCTGTTTTACCAAACCGATTAACAGGCGCTGCTTACCTGAACTTTCTGCAGAACACACTGTATGAGTTTTTGGAAGACATCCTTTGAATCAGAGGCAACAAATGTGGTTCCAGCATGATGGTGCTTCAGCTCATTTTTCCATGGCCGTTAGAGAGCATTTACATCAAACTTTTCCACATAGATGGGTAGGAAGGGCCGGACCTGTTTTATGACCTCCAAGATCGCCTGATCTGAACTCTCTAGATTTCTTTGTTTGGGGATATTTGAAGACATTAGTGTATGGTACACCTGTAAATAGCCTGGAAGTGCTGCAACTACGGATTAATCAAAAGTGTCAAGAAATCCAAACCAAGGAGGGTGTTTTCGAAAGAGTTCGAATATCGTTGAGACGAAGATGTCGTGTCTGCTTGGAAATGAACGGAGAGCACTTTGAACATCTTCTGTAACTTTGTTTTTTGTTTGTTAAAAGCTTCCTTTGTCGGTTTATTCCTAATAAAATAAAATGTTTGAAAAACGAATAGTAGTCCATATCTCCGCAACCGTTACTTTTCGGACCCAAGAGTTTTCTGCTTATTTTGGTTCATGCTATTACCTCCTGAAATTTTTACACTGTTTTTTAACACCTTGTATAAGGCTATTTCAAACAAATATCGCTAGGTATACGAACTATTTGTAATTTGCTAAAATTTGAAAAATTCTGTTGGAACAACTCGTGAAAGAAGTGCATCTTTTGTAATTTTATATTTTGGTTCCAGACTTTTCATAAAGAAATGCCTAGGCTGCTCCGAAAGGGTATCACCGGAAGAACTAGTGATGAGAGCCAGTGACAACATATTCCACTTACGGTGTTTCGTATGCGTTGTGTGTGGAATCCGTCTTCAGAAAGGTGACCTCTACGTCATAAAACAAGGGCAACTATTCTGTAGAATCGACTACGAGAAAGAAGTAGAGATGATGCAGGGATTTGGATATGGTGAGCAGTTAGATGTAGTAGACGTCCAAATTCAATTCAATAATGTACTGTACAAAAATATACAGGATGTTCCATTAAGAAAAACATACCAGGTTATACCAGATTTGTCTATAACTTGAAAAATATTGCCAATAAGTGTCAAATACTAATAAGACAAAGAAAAGCATATACACTACAAGTTTAACACTCTTAATTACGGCCACAGTAAAAACAATAAACATACAAAATGTTAATGTAAATTAAATTTTAATTTTCTTCATCATACCTCCAGACCAACACGTTTTTTCAATCGTCTTTTTAAAATTAAAATTATTACATACAATGGTGGAGAAAACTAAAATTGACTTTGTGTAAAATAAATTTAAATCAACCTTATATAATTTCGTTTTTAACAATTTAGTATTGATAATTCATTACACTTTTTGTACGTTAATAATTTTTACTGGGGCCGCAATCTAAAGTGTTAAACTTGTAGTGTATGTTATTTGCTCGATGGGTATTTGTCTTCACTGTCTTGGCAATCTTTGACCTGCTTTTAGTTCTCTGATTTTTCGATGTCTCGCACCCCAAAAAATTCAATCAAATACATTTGTTGAATAGCCTGGTAATATTATATTTTTGAGTAAAACAATTCATAATCACTTTCTGGAAGAACGACCCTTTTAAATAATGCTAGTAGGTCAGGCTTTTGCCACACTAAAAAAATGATTAGTAAAATTTTTTTCATTTACATTTTTTTTTTGTTAGAACGTTTAAAAATGATAGCATATTGTTACGAAACATAAAAATACGGAAGTGCGCGTGTGATGTGGCTTTTATTATTTTTTACTTATCTGTTTTTTCAGTGTGAGATTTTTTGTTATGCAAACTTAGTTGCAAAAATAACCTTTGACTGATCCTTCTGGCGCAATGGTTTATTCAATTAATCTTTATTATTTTTTCAGAAGTGTGGCAAAATACCAAATTAGATTAAAGAAAAAATATAATTATGCCATAAATAAATTGATCAGAGAATATGTTAATATCAGAAAATTTGTATTTCATAAAAAATATTGACATTTGACATAAGTAAACACATATTGATTAAATACTATCACCATTTTGAGGTTTTATTTCTAACATATTATGTACTAGTATTTCTAAATGTAGAACAGAATATATTGCATAATTAACATCTAAATTTGAAAATCTCAGATATTCCTTTATACTTAGAAATTCTATTCCAGGTGAATTCATATGCGACGACCTTCTACAAACCAGCCGATCCCACGACGGTAGGAGAGGCCCCAAGAGACCGCGGACGATTCTGACGACCCAACAAAGAAGGGCCTTCAAAGCTTCTTTTGAAGTCAGTCCGAAACCTTGTCGAAAAGTTCGAGAAACCCTTGCCAAAGATACGGGTCTGAGTGTGCGGATAGTTCAGGTAAGTTCAAGGGAGAACCACATTTTTCCTCGAAAAGTTATTTAATAAATTAGTTGTGTTCCTTGCGTATTAGGTATACTTGTATTGTACAGAGGTTTTTGAACATATTCCCAGTTTATTGTCGCTTAAGACATATGAGGTTTGTTCAGTTGAAATCCATTCTTAGACAGATTAGCATTGGAAATAATTATTGTGACATTTTGTAATATGAAAATTGGAAGGAGGAGACTAAAGATGGGCCACTACCAGTTGACTGCATGAACAGAAATCAGTATGGCATGTATGGTTAGTTAGTTAGTTATATAGTATAATAGTAATGTCAAAAAATATTGCTGGTTCAATTTCAGAAAATTTTGTTTGCGAAGAGGACTTCAAGTCCTTACGAATGAGTTTGTCTTTCCAATGCTTCACAAGTACAACCATTGTAATAACTTTCCCTTGTCAATAATTCTTGTTTACCAAACTTCAGATTATTAGTTTAAACTAATCAGAAAGTTGTCATAGATACAATGGAAACACATAAAGTTACCACTACCAAAGAAGTAAAGTAAAGCGCAATCTTCTGTAAGCAAGATTATATTGTAATTTCCTTCGACCATAAAGAACCCTTGTCAGTAGAGTTTAAAAATGAAAACCTGTACAATGAAAATTTGGACAAGTTTCATCATGCTATAAGGAAAAAAACTTAGAGAAAAGTCCAGTAACCTTGTCGTCTAAAATGGGGGGGGGGTGAGTCAGAGAAGAGTAGTTCTGATTTTTTATTGAGCTGTAAGTTTTCGACCTTGACAGTCGACGCAGCATTGTCAAAAAAACGCGGAATTTTCTACCTTTCTTCAGTTTTTGGAGATTTTAATCCTCAAGCACTAGTTTTTTCCATTATAACTACGCCTACGTTTAGTAAGTAGAGTAAATTTGCTGCAATTTGAGCCCAGTTTATATCAATTATTTTCGAAAACATTTTTAGCAATATATTGTTGTTTTGTAGGAATTTCGACTCTGTACGCCTATTTTCTTCTTTCCCATATTGCAATGGACCCTGGAATAGGTTTGGGGGGATCTACATATGAACAACCCACTACATTTTTCATATTTCTCATTAGTAGCCCTGTTTCTTATGTTGTGATTATTTATAAAGCGAAAAAAAAAATTTTTCAAAATTGTATTAAATCCTTAACGCCGCCTATGCGACGTGTCCTCCACACGTTTACAGAATCAGAGTAGGTAACGTAGACAACTAGCAACACGATTGTAAAATTTCCAGTCGTCATAATTTAATTCCTGTGTTTACCATGTATTTACGTTGTAGTTTTGTGTTCTTCTTAAGGTTTTAGTGCATTTTTTAATTTTGAAATGTTTTATAATTATTATATAACGAAATTTGTGTTGGGTGCAGATACTTTCCCACAATATAGTTCGCCAGTTTGGTTTTCTAGGTTATGGCAAAAGACTGACGCGGGTACATTAAAAGTTT
Source organism: Monochamus saltuarius (assembly GCA_025584915.1). Classification (NCBI taxonomy): domain Eukaryota; kingdom Metazoa; phylum Arthropoda; class Insecta; order Coleoptera; family Cerambycidae; genus Monochamus; species Monochamus saltuarius. The sequence goes on along the minus strand of CM046721.1, from coordinate 10,178,120 downwards.
TCTATTATCTATTCCTTTCATTCGATTTTGTTATAATAAATAGGTATTTTATCTAGCTGTACCTACCTGTGTTTTGTCGGTAGTGAGTGGTTATAATGCATGAAAATGTTGTAGTTTTGCCAGTTTGTAACAAAATAATGAAAAACGAATGCAAAGTAGTGGAGCTAACTGGATTAAGTGTTACCTACCTATCTATCAGGTATTATTACTAATAAGAATCTTAATTTTTGTCGTTTCTGCATTTAGTAACCCTGCAAAGAAACGACCGCATGGTAGTTGACATTGTTGACAAATGTAAGCTTTCATGATTAAAACTTTCTCGTTCTATGACCATAAACCCCTTCCCTTCCATCTATATCAAAAATTCTGAATTTAATATATATCTGGTATATTGAAATGGTATATGAAAAATAACGAGAATTATGTAAATTTAAAAAAATGTATTCAAAATTAAGAAACGTTTTGATACATGGTGATTTTCCGGGTTGTTATGCCGTGACCTCGGTAACTGGTAGCTGCCAGAAACAGAGTTAAAATGCACATCCCTAGCATTAGCTGGGATACTTTTACCTGCCCTGGTTGTTCTCGGGCTAGACTCTGTGGGGACAGACCCGCTATCGGTGTCTCTGGGCCTGTCCATATATTGATTTCGGTTCCTACTGTTGGTATTACGACTGCTACAGTCGGAACCGCTTCTCGGATACTGGTGGTCCTCCGAGGCGTTTCGTAGCCGCCGCTATAACTGGTCGCATCCCATGCTTCCAAACGTTTCGCCGCTCTTCATTGTCGGCATCTTCAGTGGTGACTCTGCAAAAGCTTTGCCGCGACTGTCAGTCAGACCACCAGTATCCGAGAAGCGGTTCCAACCGTAGCAGTCGTAATACCAACAGTAGGAACCAAAATCAATATATGGACAGGCCCAGAGACACCGATAGCGGGTCTGTCCCCACAGAGCCTAGCCCGAGAACAACCAGGGCAGGTAAAAGTATCCCAGCTAATGCTAGGGATGTGCATTTTAACTCTGTTTCTGGCAGCTACCAGTTACCGAGGTCACGGCATAACAACCCGGAAAATCACCATGTATCAAATTACAGCACTGGCCGTGAAAGCCTAAAAACCACTATAAGAAACGTTTTGTTTGTTGATCAAGGTCAGATTTACAAAAAACCTATATAACTTCTAATGATATGTAATGGATTAGACAGAAAAATCATAGTATTGGATAGTGAAGAAAATAAAGAACATTTGTGTTCATTAGAAAATCAATTAAAATAAAATTAGATATAATCGAAAAAACTAATGCTTCACGGTTAAAATCACCAACAACTGAAAAAAGTAGAATATTTTGAGGTATTTTATATTTTCGACAATGTTACGTTCGACAGTCAAGGTAAAAAACTTGGACTATTCATTAGGCCAACATCATAAACAGCTCAGCAAAAAATCAGACGCAAGGTTTGATGTATACTGGATTTTTATTATGTGCCATTTTTCTTCACGATAATGCTTGGTCTCATGTCTCCAGTGTGGTAAAAAACTATTTTCAACAACAAAAAATGGAATATTTAGAGACTTCACCGTTTGGTCGCTTCGTGGTTCTGATATTTTTGGGTTATTGAAAAAGGTATTATTTAAATGATAGAATTGAATAACCGAGGGATGTGATACCAAGAATTTTGTACACCTAATTTCAGATTCCCTATTACTTTAAGGGAAATGAGCTTTACCAGATTTCACATGAAGTCATGATTTACTTGATATCTCGTGATTTTACCATTCACATGATTTCATTTGATTTCGCTGATTCAATTTGAATTTGATGATTTTAATAGTATTTTACAATACCGAGCTTTGCACTAATTGCAGAATTTCATATGTTGAGTTTCATGAATTTTCTAGTATTTAAACAAAAGTTCAAAATAAACTTTTTAAACTTAGATAATAATAGTATATTTTCTTGAATATTAGACTTTCTTCTGAATGTTTCAAGGTATGAATTTATGAATTAGAGATTGGATTAGAAACAAATAATTTGATTTTTAAATATCTATTTTCCACGAGAACTATTATAATAACACGTGAATAACTTGAATTTCTTGACACAAACTGCCGTGAGTGAGTTGTCATGGTCCAAAAAAAAAGAGATGCCAAATTATATACAAACGCAATTGAACCAAATCAAATACTTTAAAAAAGTTTGGCTAAACTTCAGCTATATATTCTACTGAGAAGAGATCAGATTTTGTCAAAATTGAGTACAATTTTTGTTTATAGCTTCGTATGGTCCCAAAATTTTATAAAGTTTATTTTTCTTATCAATTCCTTAAATTTTGCAACAATTACATCACTGGCTATTTTAATAGGTATGTGACAATATTTTTAAAATTTTAAATATATAATCATAAACCCTTATACCAAACAGTGTCGAGTTATATAGTTTCTGAACACAAAATTTCTCCACTGTTTTTTGTCTCTTGCTATCACTTTTGCTTTATTTCAAGTTTTCCCTTTTTTTGGATAAGATTTCCTATCTCATGTTTGTTTCGGTCTTCCTATTTTCCTCTTCTTGGTACTTTTCGATTTCCATCATTGTTTCACTGGTCTGTTGCTCTTCATCCTATGTAAACGTCCCCACCAATCAAGCTGTTTCTGTATTACAAACTTCAAAATTGATTCTATTCCCAGTTCATTTCTTATATGTTCGTTGCTGATTCTATCATTTCTTGTAATACCCTTCACTCTCATATGGCTTATCTATCTCAGATTAATTGAATAATATAATTTCACTGTTTTTTCAATACTTTCATTCATTTCAGCATCTCACCAGCAATTTTCATTTTCTTCTCTTCTAGTACTTGCCTCCATTTTATCTTTAGATTTTCCTTATTTTTTGCTATTAAAACCACATCGTCAGCAAACGCTTCTTCCAAAATTTTGACTACTTGTAAATTTTTGTATCCTATGCACATTTTCTTTGATATTGATGTCGCTTTCTTTATAATAACGTCCATGAAAATGGTGAACAGTACAGGGCTGAATCCCTCTCCCTGTCTCAACCCTTCATTTGTATTAAACCCTTCCAATTTCATATTCTTGCATATCACATAATTCATATTATTGGTTTTACATCTTTTGTATTACTCTAATTTCCCTTGTTCTATTTTTTTATTAATTATCATTTTTAAGATAAAGATATTTTCCTGTGTACTCCTTCCAGGTCTAAATCCACTTTGTAATTCCTCTAGGGTTGAATCTATTATTGGTTTTAATGTATTAATAATTATCTTTTCATATATTTTTGTGACTGTAATTATAGTTATTTATGCAACAAGTACAAAAAGTAAGTGTTTATTGTATTGTAAGTGTTGTCCTACTCGGTCTGACGGCCTCGTCGGACAATTTCACGTCGCGTGCAATAAGCAGTTTTTGTACGAGTTGCATACAATATTTTTTCTACGTTCATGCAAAAACCAGAAAATGATATTTAGATGGCACTAAGTCTAGGAAAATGTGACGTCGAATTGAACGTTTATGTTTGTCATGATGACAAAATGCTGTAGTAGATTGACAGATAAATGGAATAAACATTTTATTGCACTAGTGTAATAAAGAACCATTTTTTCCACTAAATATAGTTCAATAAAGCATTGTTTTTTGCATGAACGTAGAAAAATAATATTATACCTCGATAATTGCTGCATTCCTTAGGACTTTCTTTCTTGTAAATTGGTACTATTACTTATTTAATATATCTAAGAATACGTTTGTACTTCTCAGTCCAGAAATTGTTCATCATTGCTGTGATTGTATCATATCCAGGAGCTTTTCTATTTTTTAGACCAGTTTAATAAGTTGTTATATTCTTCGTCGTCAGCGTCGCTGGATTTCTTTGGCAGTAAGTTTTCTGTTGTTGGTTTCTAAATTACTTAGGAATTTCAGAGCTTTCCTGCATTTTGACTTTTCAGTTTAACAACTAGCAACATTTGTTTATTGCAACATATATCTTTATGAATCAAAGATGGATTTGAACTGAACACAATTCATATATTTACTTCAACACGCGCAGTTGATACAGACAAAAGAACGAGAAATATTCCACCATTCAAGCGAATTTTTCAATTGCGTTTAATATTATATTACGTCCGAGTCGACATAAAATTAAAAATATCGCAATGACGCTTCCTGTGTGTCGCGCGAGCTCCGTCAAAGCGCTCGTGAGGATGCACAGAGAGGTCCTTCGCTCGGAACTAATTAGATCGCTTCCGACAGGTCTGGTTTCAAAACCAGCGCGCTAAAATGAAGAAGATGCAAAAGAAAGCGAGGCAGGATAACAAAGCGCCCAAGGATCCGGAAAATGATGAGAAGAAATTAAATGTCAAAGAGGAGGAACAGAGTACGTATAATCGCCTATTGTCTCTGATTGTCTAGTAATTAGCTCGTGTTTTGTTTTCAAATGATATGAATGCTTTGGTTATATTAAAATAAAAACGAAATCAAAACATAATTTACTGTGCAACTGAAATACAAGGTAAATTATAAAAATTCGTATTAAAGCCTTAGTGAAATTTTCTGAAGCAGATTGTTGATGGATTAAATAAATTTGAAACGTTAGAAAACGAAATGATAAAAAATACATAATATAGAGAGTGTTTCGCATAAGAACTAACACAGAGTAGTTACATGTAGGGGTTCCTAAAGTTTTGCGATTTAACCAAACATACCTATACAGGGTTAACTATGACTTAGTACAAATATTTTAAGAGGGGATAGGGAAAAATAACAATTAACGGAATCACCATTCAAAAAAATTCCAAACTTATTTATAGCCAAAAAAAAATTGTTTCGATATTATTTTAAATCCTTATTTAACGCCGCCGATATTAACTTGCTTGTTGGTTGCCTACTCTACAAGCATGAAACGGTCTCTCAGTCGGTATCGCTGTCATGTCATAACTCAATTCCTGTGTTTACGTTGTAATTTTGTGTTCTTCTTCAGTTTTTAGTGCCTTTTTTAATTTTTAAACGTTTTATATTTATTAAATAGACATTTGTGTTGGGTGCAGATACTTTCCCACAATATAGTTCGCCGGTTCGGTAGTGAGTGGCTGTAATGAGCAAATATGTAGTTTTACCAGTTTATAACGAAATAATGAAAACCGAATGCAAAATACCTACTGGAGCTAACTGGACTAACTGTTACCTATCTATCAGGTATTATTACTAATAAAAATGTTAATTTTTGTCCTTTCTACATTTAGAAACGCTACAAAAAAACAACCGCATGGTAGTTGACATTGTTGACAGATGTAAGCTTTATCTATGAATCTAAGCCATCTCAGTCGATTCTTATCATAGGCGCCGACTTTCCGTAGGAAAAAGGGGTTTTGCCCCATTTTTTAAATATCGAGCTAAAATTCTGGAATATTTTTTTTATTGTCTTTTAGGCCTCCCTGAGCACGTGGTTAAATTTTTTGTACTTAGTCATAGTTAACCCTGTATACAAAGTTGCACACAGGCGGAGTTACAAGCCTTCAAAGTGGGGTTAAATATTTATTTATTTATATTTAATTTTATTATTGGTCTTCTTTGACTATGAGTTCAAGAAAATTGAAACACTACAAGGTGTTCATTTAGGATGAGTCACCCCTAAAATTATACCAATTTTTTTTCTATTCATCAAATTTAAAAAGAATGAACATTCTTAGTCTTGTTAAATTAAAAAAAAGTTTTCAAGAAAAAATGCGTTAATTAAAATAAGATTTTAATAGTGTTTATTGGAAGAAATCATAAAGTTAGTAGTAGTTAGTAATAAAACTATTTTTTTCTGCTACTGTTAGTTATTGAAAATTATTGTAAAATTTCTAAATCGAGTAATTTCCCACAAAGTTGAAAGACGAGCTCGAGAGACAAGAAAGTTTTTTCCGAGAACGTCCTAAAGGTACAATATGAAGAAAATATAAGTACTAAACATTTATCTCGAGAAAATGGATCAAAACTTCTGTACACCAAATGCTTAAACATAATCTACTACATCCATATCACATTCAAAAAGTGCAAGAGCTATTGCCTCAAGATTTGGATTGATGAGTGAAGTTTTGAGAGTTTATCTTGCAATAGGATATTCATTTTACAAAAATATTATTTTAATTCTTGTAGCTTGTTCCACTGGTTGAGAACAAACGTTCACAACTTTCATGAATATTCCGATGTAAACTCCTGTGCAATCACCTAGACATTTTCAACGCGAGTTTGAGTTAAATGTTTGGGTCGGTATTGATCGTTATTTGATTGGACCGGTTATTTTGCTAAATCGATTAAATGCCGAAAGTTATTCAGATTTCCTGCAAAATACTCTCTCTGATTTAATTGGCGACTGACCGTTGCAACTTAGACTTGAATTTTGGTTTATGCATGATGAGGCAGTGCCCCATTTTAGTGGTACTATTAGAGACTTTTTGAATTTTAAATTTCTAAGTAAATGGTTAAGACGAGGAAACAATTGTCCTTAAAATTAGCCACCACGATTGCCAGACCTCAACATATATGACTATTTTCTTTGGGGAACATTGAGGGATTTTGTTTATTCCTCACTAATTGAATTCCAAGTGGAATTATATTGCAAATAAATGTAACGTTTTGAGAAACAATCATTATTTATTAGACAGAGTAAATTTCAATTTTCGGTGAAAAGTAAATTTATGTTTAAGAGAAAATGATGTCTATTTTGAACAATTTTTTTAGTTTTTATTTTTATTTTATTTTATAGTTTTATTACTTTACCTAATTAAGCGGTTATGGAGTCTTCCACCTTCTGGTCAATTTGTTTCGATCTTATTTGTCTAATCGTTTTCAATACTTACGTGACTTATAACGGATTTAATTCCATGCGTTGTTTAGTATCGTTTGACGTTCAGTAAGTGTCTAACTTAGGCCCGTTACTTTTTTCTCTCTTTGTTAACGATCTTAATACTGATTGCGAAAAATTTTTGACTGACTTGAGGCTGTTCAATGCTGTTAACTCGGTCAATGACTGTTGGGGTGGAATAATGTTCACCCGTCGAACCCTATTAATTTGCATACCACAGAATATGACCTGTCAAATTTACATCGAACAAGTTATTACGCACATTATCTACCCCCTACGTAATGGATTACGTGAAAATTTTGTGTTTATGGACGACAACGCTCGACCACATCGCGCAAGAAGGGTTCAAGAGACACCCGAAGCAGGACATATCAATAGATTAGATTGGCCAACCAACTCTCCTGACATAAGTCCTATTGAAACAAGTGGGATTTCATTGCTAGAGCCATTCGTAATCATATTCATCCGCCACAGACTGCAGATGAGTTAGTCGTGGCGGCAGAAAAGGAATGGAACAATATTCCGCAAGAGATCGTTAACCGCTTGATTAACTCAATGCACAGAGGTATCAATATGCTATTGGAAAGTGATGGAGGTCATATCGACTTAGTCAAGTAGAGAACTTGCTTTGTTACTTCTTTCTGATTTAATAAATGTTGTCAAAAATGTCACACATTTGCTGGTTTTTAATTTTCTAAGTACTCAGTTTATCGAACATATTCTTTTTACAAAAAAAAAAAGATTCAGAAAAAAATGTACTTTTATAAATGTATTTGGTTTTTCTGACAAAAATATTTCTTTAACAAGAATGAGGTGGGGTCCAAGACTGTTGACGTTTTGTGTATTATTTTTATTATTATTATTACTTATTGTCAAATTTTAAAGACAAAACCTTCTACTGTCTTTTTAATTTCATCTAATAAAGACTACTAAAATCTTGTTTTAATTAATGAAAACAAAAACAGAGAGATTTTCGAAACGTCAAAATTACGAAAGTGCGCGATAGTGATGTGATTTTTGTTATTTTTTAATTATCTGCTTTTTTCAGTCTGAGATTTTTTGGTTAGGCAAACTTAGTTTCAAAAATTACCCTTGACTGATCCGTTTGGCGCAAGGGCTTATTTAATTAATCTTTATTTTTTTTCAGAAATGTGGCTAAAACCCAATAAAACTAAGGAAAAAAAGTAAAAAAACTGTTTTAAATGAAATTCTGCGTGGCATATTATTTTTTTTTTAAATTCGATCAATGGAAAAATAAACTTTGGTATAATTTTAGAGGTTACTCATCATAAATTAGTGTATCTGCTCAATGGTGAGTGAAATAAGCCAGAAACAGAAGGCTATAACGACTGATATAAATCTTATGATAAGAATTAAATCAAGTTCATGTTTTGATAAATTTATGTGACTTTTTAAGGTCCTCGATCGACCCCATTCTTTAACGATAGCTGTAGTGATGCCGAGACCACTACTGACGAAACAATCCTCCAGAGTGCGAGTAACCCACACTTTCTTCACATCAAAGAAGAACTCGAAAACGACAACCCCTTCTTCAAAAGCAATAACCTGCCGATGCACGCTTTTACAGGTAAATCTGTGCTTTTCATTATTGATCATTATTTCCGTTACGTCGACTATTAATTTTACATGAACCATCATCGATGTTTCTAACTGGATTGATATTGAGACTTATAAGTGGATGTACAAGAATTTAATTTTCCATTAAAATTAATTACATTTATACGTGGTGGTTTGGTTAGTATATTCTCATAACTTGTTTAAGTCAAGTTTATTTTATGCGTAAAAGTTTCCTGATAGAAAAATGACTTCAAATGTCAAAGTGGCTATTCAGATAAACAAAAATATTTTCATTCACTTCATTTCAGTACATCAATCCCTATACCATAAGGAGTAGTGAGAGAGAGTTATGCTTTGATCTTCATTAAATATATTTTTTTGAGTATAAAAATTTTCATATTAGCAGTTTGAACAAAATATTAGTATCATTGTTAATTCATAAAATAAACATTATACATCAGACATCATTATACATTTTTGAGTGCCGTGAAGCTAGAGATAAAACGTACAGATTTTGCATAAAATCATCTTAATAATAATAATAATAATAATAATAATAATAATAATAATAATAATTTATTTGCTCTTGAACATACAGGTATATAACAAGCAATACACTGGATATTATAAGCTCGTCAAATTAAGTAAGACAGACAGACAAAATTAACTATTAATAAAACATTAACATTTTCTTATAACAAAAACTGTTTAACAGTATAATAACACTTAGCAATCAAAAATTGTTTAATCTTGTTTTTAAACACACTAAAACTATCTGTGGCTTTGAAGCATTCATGGACCGACAATGCGTGGTTATAGATTTTCACCCCAATGTACCTGGGGCTGTTTTGGGTTACAGTGAGCCTGGGACATTCGGTGTACAATGTATCCTTATACCTAGTATTGTGTGTATGCACATCGTATCTTTTTTTCCAGTCCCCTATATTCTGTTTTACAAAAATTAAGAGTGAATAGATATAGAGCGACGGCAAGGTCATTATTTCAAGGCCTTTGAACAGATCTACCCATGATGTTCTGCGAGAAGATTTAGTCATACATCGGATCATTCGTTTCTGAACCAAAAATACTCTATCTACATCTGCCGCAGCACCCCAGTGAGTTAACCCGTACGCCAGAGTTGATTGAAATAACCCAAAATATATTAACTTCAGTACATTTGTTGATACGGTGTCTCTAATACTTCTAATAAGGTAACAATATGAACTGAGTTTCGGAAGTATATAATCTATGTGATCACCCCAAGTAAGTTTCTTATCAATATACAAACCAAGGAATTTCACCGCTGTAATGTTTTCTATTGATTTTCCCTCCACTCTAAGCAATAAGCTGTTATCTACAGTAGCATTTTTCGGACAGAATTCCACCGCCGTAGTCTTCATTCCGTTAAGCTTAATGCCGTTATCTCCACACCATTTCACTACGCGCTCTATACCGCTGGATGCAAAATGTGAAATATCTCTTCTGTTTTTTGCAGAGATTAACACGTTAGTATCATCTGCGTATATTAAAAATTTATTATGGGCCACACCGCAAGTTGGCAAATCGTTTATGAAACAATTAAATAATGTTGGAGATAAATCTCTGTCTTAAGATAAACAGTTTTCAAAGCTTTGAATCAACTATGGATATCGGCAAAAAATTTCTACTCAAACAAGTACAATTTTCCAACTCTTTAGTAATGGAAATAAATAGATTTTTTTTAAATAAAAGTATCGAAAAAATATGTTTTTTAAATATGGAAAAATACAGGTATGTACCTGTAAAAAAAATATTTTATGACGTCATAAACACAGTTTTCGAAATATCTAAAACTAATTTTTGGTGCAAAATGCACCTCAAAGGGACGGATATTTTAATAAGATGACTTTTATGCAAAACTTTCTTTTATCTGTAGATTCACAAGTGCCATTTGAGGTACTCTTATATCAAAAAGCAAAGTATTTCATTTTTATTAACATTTGACTATAATTATAAAATCAAACAACATTCAATAAATACATAACATAGTGTATGTATAGAAGTAAAATATAATTATTTTTATAAATGATATTATATTGTGCAACAATAATTTTTGAACATTTAATACCGAAAAATGAACGGAAGCGGTGCTATATTAACATAGAAATTCGAAATATGCGTTTGCCATATTTTCCTGCTTGCAGGAAATGTTGTGTATCGCCCTTATTTAGCGACGCCTTTATCTTGGCAGGACTAGAAGTAAACAAAAGGCGGGAAGAAGGGTACATGCGGATATCGTTTCCTACAAGTTTAGACTCAGGCCAACCGGGGATGTTCTTGAGCCCCCCCGTCGCTCACCAGAACCCCCCTCAGGCGGCGCCGGGACTCAACCCTATCGATCGCCTCTACTCCATGCAGAACTCCTATTTCTGTGGTGACGAGCAAATGGAACCTTGAATTCGAATCTCCGAGGAAAGTGTCGATATGCAGAGCGGGCGGGTAACCATATTTTTGTACATAGTTGTTCAAAATTAGTAATTCCAGTCGAATTTGCACGTTCAACTAGTTCGTCTGCAACTTACGCACTTGTGTAATAAAATAATGCAATTTAAAGATAAACGGAGCGATGTGAATATTAAATCAAAATAATATACAGGGTGTTCCAAAATTAGCCTATCAAAAATTAACCGTGGATTCTACAACCAAAAATAAGAAAAAAATGTTATATGCACCTAGGTTGTTAAACGCCCTGTAATGGAACTATGGCACCTTAAAAAAGTCCCCAAAATTTGATTTTTTCTAGATATAACCAAAACGGATCGAGAATTTGTAACCAAATTAGAAACTGAGAAACACAATTATCTTGCAAATCTAATGGTCTAAAAATATTATTGCATAATTAGTCATCAGCGTGCCAAACTTGGGTAAATATATTTCATATCTCAAGATTTTTTACGTCACATCAACAAAGGACCCCGCACAAATCTTATGGAAATTGAATTTCGGTCAAATGACTTGAAATTTTCAGAAGAGTTTCTTCGAGTCATGCCGAGAAAAAGTCCTAATGGGCATACAGTTCCTAGATGCGATGGAGCCGAGATGTAAGCGATGGAAAGTTGAAAAACGCGTTTTTTATGTCTCAGACACCTATAATTGGTTTTACGGAATTTTAACATTATTACTAAAAAAACGTATAACTCAATACATGCTAACGTATTTTCTAAAAAAAAAACCTATTTTTTAAATCATTTCATATCTAATAACATTAAAATCTTACAAAAAATAGGCTTATAAAAACGTTTATTATTTTTTCTTTGATATTATTGCACATTTTAATATTTTAAATGTTTATAAAAAAAAATAAAACATGAAAAAACAAAAAATGCACTTATGTTTGGGTTTTTACATAATAATAGTATTCTATTAGACTAAATATTAGGTATTATAACTATTATAACGATAATACTAAATATAACTATTCTATTAGATTAATACTTAAAAAACATAGGGGCATTTTTATGTTTTTTTCATGTTTTAATTTTTTTTAAACATTTATTTAAAATATTAAAATGTACAATAATATCAAAGAAACAAAAAATAAACGTTTTTATAAGTCTATTTCTTGTTAGATTTTAATGTTATTAGGTATGAAATTATTTAAAAAATAGTTTTTATAGAAAATACGTTAGTATTTATTGAGTTATATGTCTTTTAGTAAAAATGTTAAAATACCGTAAAACCAATTATAGGTGTCTGAGACATAAAAAACGCGTTTTTCAACTTTCCATCGCTTACATCTCGGCTCCAAAGCATCTACGAACTTTGTGCCCATTAAGACTTTATCTCGGCATGATTTGAAGAAACTCTTCTGAAAATTTCAAGTCATTTCACCGAAATTCAATTTTCATAAGATTTGTGTGGGGATTTTATAAAAAATGATACTCTTGTTTTGCTTCGATAAATTGTTGCGTTTTTCTAGTACCTATCTAATATTAGATCTACATAGAATCTCAGTTCATATGTGAGCATACATATGGAGGAACAGCCAGTTCAATAATCAGTCATCTCACCTATGGCATACTGATGAGGGCTAACAAGCCCGAAACCGGTCTATGTCTCGTGGTGTGTCCAACAAGGGTTCTTGGCTGTTCACACAGATTAGTCCGCGGAATAGTTGTTTCCTGCAGTATCATTTACAGACCATAGCTCCCTTTGTAGTGTTTTCCGACTTATCTGCTTTATATAACTGTTTTTCAAATTTTGATATAGATAGATAGAATTTACAGTTAAATTTTGGCAGGTCCATTTTGGAACACACTGCATGAACATATTTGTTACCCACTACGTTTTATTTACTGTGATTTTACTAATTATCTTTATTGTCAATCTGCCTTTAGTCAACTGTTACTATCGTTTAAAGATCCTTTAATAAGTTGGCTCACTTCTTTAATATGTTCGAATATGCTACCGTCTTTTTTCAGTTTTACATATTGACAGACGAGTTATCAGAGTTATCAACAATTTATACACTTCGTTAGGCAAAAAAGAACATGTGATGGTGGTTTATAATATTGCTGTGCTGGGTAATTAAATTTGTGTTAATTACGAATGTTTATACTCCTTTTTTATAATAAGTATATTGAATATTACACAGAGTATAATATTCAGCAAGTTACGTTCAACACAACGCACATATCACAAACCACCACAATATTGACCATAGCATGATTTTCTCGAACACGTATCATACGTTGACTCTGTTGGAATGGAAGTTTAAGGTTAGTAAGAGAGAACATTCACAAACAGCCGTTCGGTTATGGTTTTATTACAGACCCAATTTCCAAGTTTGCAATAACTTTAAACTCAGTTATACCAGTGAATAAATAGATATTTATGCAACAAGTAGAAAGAGTAAGTGTTTATAAGCACTTTTTGTATGAGTTGCATACAATATTTTTACTACGTTCATGCAAAAACCAAAATATTTTATTTAGATGACATTAAGTCTAGGAAAACGTGACGTCGATTTCAACGTTTATGTATGTCATGATGACAAAACGCTGTAGTAGAATAACAGATGAATGCAATAAACATTTTATTGCACTAGTGCAATAAATGACCACTTTTTCCTCTAAATATAGTTCAATAAAGTTTTGTTTTTTGCATGAACGTAGAGAAAATACGTTTATAGAGAAATATTTTGTAAAATGATTTTAATGCTTACTGTCATCAGTTAAAATTAATACCCCACTATCAAAATGACCCTGTATTATATGGTAATATATTATTAACTATTTATCTATGCACTCCAGTGACGTAGTTATTGGCTGGACCGTGAATATAGTGAGCCAGCTTACCATATCTTTGAGCGATACTATTATTAGGTGTGAGGTATGTTTCAAAAGTAAGGGCTACAAATGTATGGTTACGTTTTTTACCTGACCCTTACTTTTGAAATTAGCTTTGTATAACAGTCAACTGGAATCCAAAATGAAAATATAAAAGTAACAATTTTGTATAACAAGGCAGAACAATATGGTTTCTGTAAATCACTTTTCGATTTTGCTTTGTAACCTACTATGCTGTATGTGATTTTTACTTTGTAATTTGACAGGACAAGATATGTTATTTTAATGTAAATATGCTGATTGTGTAATATATTTAGCATTTGTATGTCAGTGTCATTATGTTAAATGTTGAACGTTTAATAAATTTTACATTTTGGTTGTACATTTTTTTCTATGAATTAAATGGGGCATATAAAGGAACATTACATCTAGAGAGTTTTCTGAGCTGTTATGTCACTAATTATTCGTGTCAGATTTTTTTTATGGACATCGATATTTGAAAAATCATTAGTTATTTTAAAAGAGCCTTCGATTAATTTTAAAATAGGTGTATGTTGCATATCGTTAAAAAGCGCCATTTAATAAAAGCGTCATAATAATAAAACTGTGTGTATCTATTTCATAAGCTTGAAATTCAATATACAGGTTGATTCATTAATCATTGTACATATGCTAACTGGATAATGCTGGGCTGAAAATATAAAGATTTGACATAATGCTTAGGTAAAATATGGTTCCCTACGGAGTTACAAGGTTTTATTTTAAATATAATAAAATAATTACATATTATTACAACTATTACAAAATGATATAAACATAACTAAGCCTTAATTATAAAACTAACGAGCCCAAGTGATATCCGAAACTTAGCCGATATTACAATTAGCCATCCGAAATACAAGCATGTTTTTTTTTATTAAAAACTGAATATTCTTTAAAATGTGGAGGTAATTTGTTATATCCCTTACTAGAAATATATGAGAAGCTACGTTTCATGCTGGCAGAAGAGTGTTTAGGAATATGTAAAAAATGTTCCTTTCTAGTGTTAGTGTTATTGAGTAAATAGTGAAGTGCACGCGTAGCCAAAACTTTATGCACGAGGCAAAGACTATGAATAGTACGCATTTTATCAAGTTTCAGCCAACCGACCAACAAACTTTTGACCCACATAATCAAATATACCCAAATAGTAGTAAGTAAAGCGAAGACAAGAATTTTGCAATAGTTGTAATTTGTTACTATCACGCTCTAATAATGCAGGGCCATAAACGCAGTCAGCATATGACAGCTTAGAGAATATAAGTGCTTCACAAAGTTTCAACCTTGTTTTAGAATCTAAAATTTGTCGTTGGGAAAAAGTTTTTTAAGGATGTTGTAACATATTTTGGAAAGATAATTAATGTGTTTAGTAAATCTCAAATTCGAGTCGATCCATATACCATTTTACAGCAATTAACTACAGGCAACACCTCACCACTCAAACAGATATTCATTCTATTGCGAGTTATATCTCTTTTTTCCTTGAACCCAAAAAGCATCATTGCAGATTTATTGGCATTCAGTTTTAAATTATGAGCAAGTGATATATTAAGCAAACAGTTCAAATAAGAATTAATCGATTGTTCAGCAATATTATATTGGTCAAAAGGGAAAGAATAATACACCTGCATGTCATCAACGTAATGATATATTACAACTATTTATGGAAATATGGAAATCAGATATACATATAAATTGAAAATAACAAAGGACCCAATATGGACCCTTGAAGTACCCCAATTTAAGCGACTACGGATTAGAAATATTAGAATTCAATAAACCACTATGAACACGATTGCTTAAATAAGTACGTATAAAAGAAACGGCATTTACGTAAAATCCTAAATAACCGTTGAGTGAGAAATTATAAAGAGGCGCAACCTTATGGCGAAATGCGTATCCACTTTTGGGCCCGAGATAGTATTAGGTAAAAGCAGCTCTTTGGTTCTAAGATTCGTCAATTTATCTACAACTTATTGTTCACGGAGATTTTCTTTGCTTGTTAAACCCTTTAATCACACAGAACACTCAAAATTGACTGTCGTTAACAACAGTTCTCGACAGACGGACAAATCTCGGGCCCAAAAAACCCCTACTGTAAAACACGGTGTAACATAACGGAACGTCAAACATGAAGGCCTTTATTTCTTGTCCGACTTTAGAAACATTTCGCCCTATAGATATTTTCTATTAGGGCCTTTGTTTTCGCCATTAAGGTTGCGCGTCTTTCTAATTTCTCACTCAACGAAATAACTAAGTTTCTTGCAAAGTAACTAATATTATGTGGTGTAAGTCTAACTTTTTACACTTTTTCGATAATGAAACTCCAAAAATTTCAGAAACTGTTTCATGTTTACCCTATACAGATATTTTGGTAACAAAATGACAATACAACATAACGAAATTTAAGAATTTGTTGTTTCAGTGTATATTAATCTTTCAAGTTATGTGTCCTTGAGGATAAAAAGACAAGGAGGCGAACCTCAAAACTCAAAACTGGAGGAAAACTTTTTTTTATAAAATTCCATGTTACCAAGCAGCCAGCCAGACAGTGGGTATCTACAAGTACACACGTAGCAGATAACGGCGCTTTCAGGACACTTGTTGCAACAACGCGTCAATAGCCGAGATAAGATAAGGAAAATAGTGTGAGAGCCGCTCCTTCAGCTGCAGGTGTCTTCCGGAGCGAGGGAACCAACACCTGAATACTTACCTATTGTATCCCAATAAAAATTAAACTGTTGTCTCTATACTCGATGGGATTAGTAGGTGACGACAACGGGTAAATATTGTAGTTGCTAATCAAATATCGGCGATAATGTTAATGAGTCGGCAGTTGATAGATTCGGAGAAATTAAATAATGATAATACGGCTGCTTTTGTTTTCAACAGGTTTTGAGCTGGTGTACAAAAGGTTCTGAAATGGAGTACTTAATTAATGTTGAATAAAATTAAAACATTTTGTCCACAATCACCTTATAATCGGACTTTATCCACACATATGAACCATCTAAAGACATACTTTACCCACTAGTGGAATAGTGTAACTTTATTTCAATAGTAGTGTTAACATTTACATTTTTAGTACTCGTAATAGAGATTTCAATTTTCATCACGCATAACATCTGCCACAGTTTGCGAAGAATTTGCACAATTTGCGGATGTCTTGTAAACAACTATGTTTTCCTTGGACTTTCCTTGCAATATCAAGTTTGTTAGATATGGACATAACTGTATGCTACAGAGGAGCTCTTCCATCCCCATGCCGTTTAATGGTTGCAAGATCAGCACCTTTAGTGGTCAATACAATTGTTGAAATGCACCTCTTACAATGGCCAGTACTTATTGGCTTCTGCATTTGCTATATTCATGAATGAAATCAACTATTGAGGGTACCTTCGCCAATGTGATTCCAACATGCTGAGAAGTACATTTTTGATTGCTGTATCTTTAAAAAAAATCTATCTTGTGTTAAGCGAATTGGGCGCAGATAAATATATTTTCTGCATATTTCAACAGCATTCACGCAAAATCGTTCTTAAATAATTGTAAATTATCTTGAAAGGCCCGTCTTGGTCAGTCATTGAAACAAGTAGGTAACTGCTAACGTCTTGTACGTCAGTAATTTTCAAATTTGTCAATTAGCAGCATCAACAGACACCAGAAGTTATGCCTAACAACATGTAAAACGTAAAGAGATATTACCTTAATCATTAAATATTCTTTATCGGAAGCCCCAGCCAAAAATTCTTCAATGTATATTCTATTCACTACAGCTTTTTTTGCTTCATATCCTTTAGATTCACTCTTCAAATAATCAGTAAACTTGTTACATGTTCCAACATCTATATCTTCACTGGTAATACATGGAAAATTGCTTCTTAAGCTTCTTCGAAAACAGCCACAGGAACACAATTACTTTCTTACAGTTTTACCAAATTCAGATACACCTGGAATCTGGAATCTGGAATCAAGGGACGGGTAGCAAAAAGGCTACAGCCCCATTGGGCCCCTTGTACCTCCTCCCATTAGAAGATCAGTCCACCTGAGCCGCCAGCCAGCCTAATAAGGAGAAAAAGGTGGTGACGTTGCTCAGGGGGATCTCTCTAATGTAGGCCATAGAAGGCCATCGCTCTCCCAGCACGGACTATCTTATTGATGAGATGGCAGTGCACTCACAGAGTGCATGGAATATTGTCTCGTCTTCCTGTTCGCAACCCCTATAAAGAGGTGTATCACACTTCCTCATGTAATAGAGGTGCTTTCTTAGCCAGCAATGTCCAGTTTGAATACCTGTCACCAGACGAAGATTTGACCTAGACATAGCCAGGTACTTTTTTTGCTGTATCCTTGTAGGGGTACTCTAGGAACTCCTTAGCAAATTGACAGCCATTTGGTTCATCCCAACGTTTCATAAACTCTTTGTGGGTGTCTCCTTTGATAATTTCAACAAATGCTGACAACGGACACCTGTTTATTAAATAATTGATAAAAAACAACGTAGTAGGTACTAAGAAATATCAAGTTGACTCCATAAGTATAACTGTGATGTGATTATGGATAAAATGTTGTATTGCATTCATATTTCAAATGCCTTTTATCCACTAAAGAATATTAAACGCTAGAACTACGTTCCGTGTTTAAACATTCTTGTGTGGATAAAATCCTACTTAAAACACTTATACAATAAATAACTATTGATTACTTTGTACTTAATAAAATTGGTGAAAGGAAGGCTACTAAAATTTATTCATTTAAGGCATCATCATTTGTATCAGCCATATTGCATTTAGAACCTAAATAATAGGTATATGGTTTCTAACTTTTGCAAAAAATTAAATGGAATAAAACAAATTTCAAGGCAAATATTAATAACAAATAGTTGCAGCTACAGATTATTTCCGTTGTAAATCCACAAAAATCATAACGTACGACGTATTTCTTTATATATTTTTAGGTATTAACAATATTGTGTGAAACTAACTACTCTGTGGACTAAAGCCCCAACCAGCGTTGAATTACACCTACAATATCTACCCATATATTATTTATTATTAGCTTTTGTAACATTTTTTACTGTATTAGAAAGGTATTTTAAGCTAATATATATCAAATCTCCTACAATTCCTATCAATGAAGTCATATGTATGCTCTCTGATACCAAACATCTAGGTATGCTAATGAACAAATAAAGCTATGTTCAATAATTATCTAAAAAAATTAATCTAGCTAAATTTACTGAACAGGTTTAATAAAAACATTATATAAATATCTAAGTTCACTTTTGAAAATGTGAGACATGAAGAAGCAATCCTAGGTATGCAGAAATAGGTCAGATCTCATCTATTGTGGTTGAATTTTCGAATTCCCACATTTTCAAAAGTTAACTTAGATATTTATAGAATATTTTCATTAAACCAGGTTAGCAAATTTAGCTAGATTATTTTTTTTAGATAATTATTGAATAGAGCTTTGTCTGTGGAATTGTTCATTAGCATACCTATATGTTTGGTATCAGAGAGCATACATATAACTTCATTGATAGGAATTGTAGGAGATTTGATATATTTTAGCTTAAATACCTTTCTAATACAGTAAAAAACTAAATTTTATATTTCTAAACTAATAGCCACTAGTTAATATTTTGAGTTTCACCTTTTCACATTAATACTACAAAGTTTTTAACACCATTGTCACTATTTGTTTTTCTATTTTTTGTTCGCAACGATGAATTACGTAAAAAAATTCTCGCCGTTCTTCTTTATGTGCTTAACGATCCAATCGATTTTGTCGGTCGCTATTATGCCGCCGAAATATGGCAAAAATCCCTACAAAAAAGAACGGTGCGCCCTATATAGGGCTAGGTGCTCGTCGGGCATTCAATATATGCATAATAATCTAGGTTTTAATGCGGGTCCCGAAGGGGTGGCTGATTTCACCCTTCGCCCCGTGCAGGATGGCAAAACGGAAAATCATTATAGCAGTGTTTATATCAACCGCATATAAATTATTCTTAATAAATATAGTAAAGGTTCTACAAAGATGAATTTATAAGAGTTCAAGATAAATATTTGATATGCTATTCAAATGCAAGTATTTTTAATAATTAGTTGTTTTAACATTCTTATTAGTATGTATTATTTGTAACTAATGTCGAATACTACCTTAACTAATTGCTCATTGAAATTGATAAAAGTTATTGTGCCATTAGATTCTACTGCGACAGACAAATGTACACTTCTCACTTTCACACCTCTATAAAATTATAGTGGGTAGTGCGATTTGATTATTTTTTTTTAAATTCGGCTTTCTTCGATTTTGTCCTGTGCCATTTTTCGAAAATTCATATTAGCGATTTTTTTTATAAAAAATCTGGCAACGTTGCCCTGTTCAACCAACACCACCTAAAAGACAGAAGTCTTTTAGGTGGTGTTGTTTAAACCCAAGGAGGCCAAATTTTGTATGCAGAATTACAGAAGAATAACATTTTTGTATGCCTCAATCTAATTGTATAAACAATATCAGCATGTGGAAAATATACAAAGTGTCCCAAAAGTAGGCTGCCAAAAATTAACTGTGGATTCTACAATCAAAAATAAGACAAAAAAAGTTATGTAATTATAAGTCCGTAGACGCCCCTTAACGGAGATATGGCCCCTTGAAAGGGAACCTCAAAATTAGATTTTACCCAAATTTCCAAGAGGGATCAAGATAAAGTGAACAAATTTGAAATTGAGAATCACAATTAGATTGCAAACCTAATGTTCTGCAAATAATTCCTCACAGTTGGCCATAGGCATGCCAAACTGGAGGGCCAGTGGGTAAATATTGCTCTAAATTTCTTGTATCTCGAGATTCTCGTCGTCAGATTAAAAATGTTGGTCTATTTTACATGAAAAAGGTGCTCTCTGTATTTTTATCTTCATATGCTCTGGTGTAAAACAAATGACATTGCATTTATCCGAATTAAGACGTAAATTATTCCCTTCAGAATGATGTGAAATAAACTTTAGATCCGATTTAATTTTATTATTAGCTGCAGTAACATCTTTGTTGAAATAAAAAGACGACTGGGTATCATCAGCGTAAGCTATAACATTAGAATAGTTTACTGATTTAAAAATGTCGACCCTGTAACCAAGAAATAGAAGGGGGCCCAGGATTGAACCTTGAGGAACCCCAGAGGTGACAAAGTCAACTTGAGAAGATCAATTTAAATACAGGGTGATTAATTAAGAATGGGCAATCTCTGAACTGGAAATACTACACACCAAAATATGGCGATTGAGCTTAACATGTCTTATACAAATGTTGCAGGTTTACGAGATACAGGGTATTTAAAGTTGGAATTTTAATTTGAAATTTCTTAATAATTTTGTGATTTTAAGCAATATCGCCTTGAAAATTGGCGACTTTATGTTTTTTGGCATGAAAAATACGAATTTTATGCTGAATTTAGCACTATTTATACAGGGCGCTAGTTACACCCTGTTACTTAGGTAAATTACAACATATTTTTTTACCAAATGAGTTATCAGTTTTTGAGTTATTTGCATTTTAAACATTCATCGTAAAGACTCCTAAGCCACCATTATTACATTGACTTTTTTTCAAGTAGGCTTGTGTCAGCACTTATCAGTTTTTCGTGTAAAGACAACTTTACTGTCAACAAGTAAGAGTGTATTATTTGTAGTAAAAATTCTAAAATAAGAAAATGAACGACATAATGAATTTTCCAACAGTGAAATGCGTGATATGATTTGTGTTTTTGCTCAGTCAAATTATAGTGGACTTGGTGCAGCCAGAAGGTATTTAGATTTATACCAAAATCGAAGACAACCCAACAAACTGTTCAGACGTATTTTTATCCGCCTAGGCGAAACAGGGTGTTTTCGTCCTAAAAGCTTAAATGGTGCTCCAAAAATATCAGCGTCAATGATGAAGAAGAGGTTTTAGTTCGTATTTCGGAAAATCCAGATATCAGTACTCGTCGGTTAAATGCGGCAACAGGAATAAGCCATTCGTCTATCTGGAGAATTTTAAAGAAAGAGAATCTCCCTCCATATCACTATACTCTTGTCCAAAATTTGCTACCTCAAAATTTACCAGTTCGCCTACAATTTGCTCAATTTATGCTAGATAAACCAACCGAAAAACAGGACTTTCGTAATGACCTCCTTTTCACCGATGAGGCGACGTTTACTAAACGAGGTGTTTTTAATTGGAAAAACAATCATTTGTGTGACTTCCAAACTCCACATGCTCTAAACGAACGACATTTTCAGCATGAATTCAAGGTAAATATTTGGTGTGGTGTTATATATGGTTTTTTATTGGTCTGTTTGAACTTCCTCCTAATCTGAACGGCCCCTCTATTTAAACATCCTTGAACAATACTTAAACACACTACTAAAAGATGTACCACTAGCCATAAGGCGGAACATGTGGTTTATGCAAGACGGGGCGTCGCCACATTTTTCTCTGCCAGTGCGGCAATACCTGAATGAACATTTTCCTCACCGGTGGATTGGACGTAGCAGTAAATTTGTTTGGCCACCTAGAAGTCCAGATTTAAACCCTCTAGACTTCTCAATATAGTCACAAATGAAAGACATGGTTTACAAAGATACCATTAATTAAATTGAAGAATTACGACAGAAAATTCAAGAAGCTGCTAATATTAGGTATTAAAATTAATCGACAAAATGTTGTTTAATATGCAAAGATCTTTAAGGAGACGCCTTACAAAGAGTATTGAAGTGGAAGGCGGACATTTTGAGCATTTACTGTGAAGTTTTCTTTTATTATACTGTTACTGATTGTTTTTTGTTGTCTTTACTGTTGTTACCCCCGAAAAGAATAAATTTGTTTTACAATAAATAAAATTCATTGTATGTAAAATGCAAGTTACTCAAAAACTGATAGAGTTACATGAAATAAACAAGACTACCTTTGTATTCAAAATTGAACTGCCTTTTAGATTTTGTAGTCAATTTAGCCATAACTCGTTAGGCAAAAAAGATATGTAATTTACCTAACTAACAGGGTGTAACTAACGCCCTGTATAAATAGTGCTAAATTCAGCATAAAATTTGTAATTTTCATGCTAAAAAACATAAAGTCGCAAATTTTCAAGACGATACTGCTTAAAATCACAAAATTAAGAAACTTCAAATTAAAATTCCAACTTCAAATACCCTGCATCTCGTAAGCCTGCAACATTTGTATAAGACATGTTAAGCTCAATCGCCATATTTTGGTGTGTAGTATCTCCAGTTCAGAGATTGCCCATTCTTAATAAATCACCCTGTATACAATTACAAATTTCATAGATACGTAAGTACGTAGGTACGTATTCGGCTGAACCGGAAAACGTGCTTCCACTCTGTACCTGCAGATCGCTCAGATCGCATATTCGCTGATACACCGTAAAAGCCAAACGATCGAACTAAACCTACCCGTGCCCACTACATTGTTCGCACTTGTGTCATTGTAACTAAACGCTTTATTATAACGGGCGCCGATGCCGCATGCTGCAATAATACGGTTTTTGGCGACCGCTAAATTTGTTCGAACGCTGGCGCTATTGTTTTCCGAATTAGGGCCGGGCCAATAAAGCGCCGCCGCGCCGCGACTTATGGCCGTTTTTATTGCGCCTTTGTGTGCACTTTTATCCGTTTCCGATGCCGAACGCGTCCCGCGTCGCCTATCGGCGTGCACGGCCGTATCTGTAATTTTTTGCGCCGAGAGTGGTCGTAAAGTCGACAAATATGAAAGAATGTACAATAACGACAAGCGGGTTCGAGGAATTGTGAGGCACCAGGTCGGAACGAGGCTGGAAATGGGGTTTTAGCCCATTTCTTTTATTGTTGTTGCAAAATGTAGATACATATTGTTATGTTTTATTTTTGTGTTTTTGTTAATTATGTTGAGTAGTATTTTTAAATTTTTCAAATGTCATTTACTTACCAGGATAGGCTCTTTTCTGAACGCCTGTTTGTTGACTTTTAATATTTTTGACTGAAATTTTAAAATTTTAATGTGTTATTTGTTTCCAAGAACTATGTTCCACGGAAACTAGTTTGAAGCTATATATTTTTTATTTTTCTTCAATGAATTCAATGACTGATATCTAAAAAAAAATAATTTTAATATTAATCCAAAAACTGTTGGCATGGGACACTTATTCCCAGTGTAGATTCTAAACAGGTCTTAATAATTTTATTTTGTATTATCTGAAAAATTATGCTTTATTATTAATTGGAAATTTTGTCTTAGAAATATTTAAGAAAAGGAATTTTATATCAGTTTTTTCATTTATTATTTTATGAATGAACAAAAAGTTAATTTTCTTAAATATATCCTAACCCTGCTCTAACTATCTTATTTCTACACACGTGTACAATTCTTATACTAAATACAATGGTTTCCTTTACCTTGGTACAAAAGTCCAATCGGTCCTTTCCTGATCCTTGCTCTCTATATAATTTTCCCAATTCTTACTGCCTACCGTTATACTGTTCCTTATTCCGCTTTTTTCTTCACTTGCTATTCCTATTCCTTCTTCAACCAGTTTTCTCTGCTGCTTATCTCGTAGCTTGGGTTTGTTTGTTGCTTGGCTCTTGGCTGAAATCTATTCCGTAGCTTTCCTTATTTCTTTTTAAATCTTTGGTTTTGGTAAAAATTTCCTTGATTTTTAATATTTGTATTTAATACAAGACTCAACTACTTTTCTGATATTTCACTTTGGTATACTTTTAGATAACTTTACTAATTTTTAGCTGGTTTATACGCTATTTTACTTAATTATTCATGTGGGAGAACAATTTTAAGGTGGCTTTCCCTTTTTCACCAACTATCAACAATTTCGTTTCTTTTTTCATCACTAAGATACCGCAATTTTGCACTGCACTCTTAAATATAATTATTTACAATTAACAATTTAGATTCCCACCAATGACATTCAAGCTATGATTTAATATAATATATACCTACAGTGCTTTCGAAAAGTAACGAATAAATTCATTATTTTTGAAATAGAGAAGTTTTCGAAAAGATCCCCTGGCACGTCGATTTTGTTTTTAAAAAAGGCACTTTTTGACATACGACCCATACTTGTAACGTCATCGTTGTTCGATATATGACGTCATCGGCAATTTTTTTAAATAGCAACCCCCAATTTTGACCATGCCATTTGAAAGAACGTGTTATTCTACATAAATACATCATGAAAAATTATGGTGTTAATTTTCTCAATACTGTGCATCTCCCCATTATGCAACACCTATCCCTGCTTATTTAGATGAGCTGTTCCCGAATCGTTGGATAGGGAGATGGGGGCTGATTGAGTGGCCAGCCAGATCGGCTGATTTGACACCCCTAGATTATTTCTTGTGGGGATACTTAAAAAGCAAAGTATAAGTTACTAGACCGGTGAATTTAGAAGATTTAAAAGCAAGAATTCGTCACGAGATACATCGTATACCTCCTGAAGTTATTGATATGTCCAAAAAGAATTTGTTAATCGTCGTTGTGCACAATTTGAACATTTAATTTTGTCGATTTTTTAGATAATCATTATCATTTTCAGTATTTAACCCGGCGCCAACGGGTTTATTTTCCATTAAGTTGTGTATAAACCATTAAACAACATAACTTACTTTGATTAGCGTATTCCAAAACATCATATAGTACACATCACTCGTTTTGCTGGGAAGGAGTTAGAATATTGAGTAAGTATTTGACAGATTACTAATTATAGCTATGCCGGCATATTTGGGACATTATATAATAGTACAGAAGTAATTTATAAGGATATGATTTCTAGCATATTTCGCTACTCTAAGAGAAATTTAAACTTTTGGCGAAGTCGCCAGTTGCAGAAAATATTTTGATTAAGGTCGCCGTATTTCTCGGCGTAAAATGATCAAATTCAAATCAAAACACGTAGAACAAAAGTAATATCAAAAATAGAATTACTGATGTTTTGTTTATCCGCTTTTACTATTTAAACTCTCTTCAAATAATATAATAACTTTTAAAATGCATTTGTATGACACACATTATTTCGCTATTCTAACCCCACATTTTAACAATTATTTTCACATACTTATAAACAAAAGTGAACAATCTTATATGCAGAACTATGTAAGTTTATGTTATAACAATGTTTACATATATAGTTGAATTTAAAAAAATACGTATTTTGAAAGATTTCAGTACCTAAAAATATGTTGGATAAATCGCTTTCTGACGCTATATATTGATTTTACTTCGGTACCTTTGAATATTCGCCGGTGGCATGAGATAACATTGTTGTTATTTGCTAAACTCTATATTATTCACTTTTTAAATGTCTAAAATTACTTATATTTGTAAAACACACGATTTCAAGAATACGGCGCCCTTAAACGAAATTATCTAGACACATTCTTAATTAAAAATATATATTGAGCCTGTATATTACTGAAAAATGTCAAGCCATGCATACAAGATGGGAAATGTGGTTCTGTCACGATGGTGCTCCTCTTCATTTTACAAATCTTAGGGCCCATTTGCATGACCAAAATTTTTAGCAACTATAACGGTACAAGTTATCCAAATTTTGAAGGGGACATAATTTATTTAAAAAAGTTTTAGCTTTTACCAGCAAAAATATGACAATTAGGCACCATTAATGCCCGTTTGTACCGAAGTTAATAAGCATTACTTAAAAATAAGATATGCTTAAGTAAGCTTTTCCTATAACCATACGTTAAGATCTTAAGCATGAAAACAGATTCTTAAATTGAAGTCTATATTGGACAGTGACTTATGAAATTCTTTAATTCAAGCAGAGTTGGAATGTGCGCAAAACAAGCATAACAATTTAAATAACTCGGAAAGTAGTGGTCAATGCTAATGAGTGTAGTATTAAAGTAGTAAAAAAGTGTAGTGGATATTAGAAATGATATATTTGATGATTTGGATACTTTGGAAATTATAGATTTTACATTTGTCAAATTAAATTATATGAGATCTGATCATTTCCATACAATGGACGAATTGAATGAAGATGATTTGGCCACTAATACTAACCACAGAGAAAATAAAATAAATTATTATTATTTTTAGTTTGTCTGAAATTAACTAGTCTTGAGCAACATCAACAACAACCATACCTATATTACAAATGACAACAACAAAAATAAACACCACAGATATGACATTATACCTAAATCTAACCTTATTTCTTTGTAACTAACTAAACAAAAACAAACCGATCTAAAATACGTAACATAAATTAATGAAAGTTACTAGATTTGTGCGTTGTTGCCAATACAAAGACGTACTTTGCTAAGTATGGTTTATAATACGTCGGTGCAATACTCTAAAAAATAAGCATAACTTAACTTTAAGAACAACCTTATTAAGTTGTTCTTAGTAAAATGTCGGTGCAAACGGGCATAAAACAGCTAAAGTTATTCGACGGTTACCTCACCTGATGAGAGCTAATAATCACGAAAATGAGTGGGAATTTCGATCTTTTGTTATGCTCTTTTTACATATTATTTACTGGAAAATTTTAATTTACATTACATATTAAGGGATAATCAAGTGCACGTGGAAATTTCAGAAATAGTGCAGTATACAACGTACTACAATGGAACTATTTACTTACTAAATTTATTATGAAATTTTGCAGAAGTTTTCATGTGATTTCTGTTGCATAGAGGCATATCAACCTAACCTCTAGTAGTTACGATAATTATAAATTTACTGTAACTGAAATGCGTGCTAAATATATCTATATATTTTTAGGTATCAATAATATTGTGTGAAACTAACTACTCTGTGGACTAAAGCCCCAACCAGCGTTGAATTACACCCACAATATCTACCCATTGTAGAAATTGTAGGAGATTTGATTTATATTAGCTTAAAATACCTTTCTAATACTCTAAACATATCTTCACACAGATATACGAGTACCTATATCTACATTGCATTATTATATGCAAAATTCAAGGAATATTACATATACTGATGTTTCAAGAATATTTATGCAGTATTTTCAGCGAAAATATTCAACATATTTTCTAATGCTAGTGAAATACTTATATTACAATACATTTTTAGATGATGGATGAACAAAATACACTTTTACAGAGAAGGATGGATAATTCACATTTAGAGGATGGATGAACAAATTCCACTAAAGTAAAGTTCCTACACAGAAGTTATTTCTGCTCCTAACAAAACCTTCTTTCCTATTTAGAAATAAAAATGTGACTCGTATAGTGTATTTATTATTGAACTCTAATAACAAAATCTACTGTACTTGTTAGTAAGAGGATTATATTGATTACCTTAAACCTGTACTTTTGTACATTTTAAAAAGCAGGCTTTTTCCCTTAACATTAAACTTTTCCCTCTTTTAAACTTCATCTTCCAACACACTTTCCATACGCCTACAAAAATAATATAATACATTGTAAAGTTAGCTTCTGTTACACTATTCAGTTTAAACAAAATGAAAATATTTCAACTGATTGATGAACTCTTTGGTATAAAAATTTTTTTAACATGCATTTGTTCAATTTTTTACATATTGATATTTTGTCAATGTAATTTTAAATTAAATATGACAATACCTACTTAATAATGTTTACCCTTTATGTAAAAGTTTTTATATATTTTTAGGTATTAATAATATTGTGTGGCCTCCTTTAAGTTGAGTCAAATATCTAACTATAAAAATTATTACATAAATTAAAATTATTTTAAATTAAATATGACAATACCTACTTAAATAATATTTACCACCTGAAGAAGCAATCCTAAAAATGCAGAAATAGGTCAGATCTCATCTATTGTGGTTGAATTATCGAGTTCCCACTGTCAAAAGTATGTAAGTGTACCTTTCCAATACAGTAAAAAATGTTACAAAAGCTAATAATAAAGAATATATGGGTAGATATTGTGGGTGTAATTTAACGCTGGTTGGGGTTTAGTCCACAGAGTAGTTAGTTTCACAGAATATTATTAATACCTAAAAATGAATATATAAAAACGAAAAAATGTGTAAAAATAAAAGTTGAAGGAACTTTTAAATATTTTTTAAAGCAGAAAAAAATAAATATAGCATTTCCCAGATGTATATAGGTTTATCTTTTATTTTATTTAAGGAAACACCTTAACACCTACACTATCAACTTAACTTTTCAAAAATATATTATACATAATACTTATCTTTTAATGTTTTCGATATTACATGTATATTGTTAATATGCAAGATCATAGGTATAACCCTTGACTGTATTATGTATATACTCAAGGGTATAACTAACTGATGATATATGATATCATTTTTAAATGAAATATTATATAAAGTTAAGCATTTTAATTGGGAATTAGGTTTTAAGGTAAAATAAGGATACTTATGTAAAATTTAGTAAAGTTTTCAGCTTTGCATTCAACCATTCTTATAAATTTATTTATTTTATTTTTCATATACCTTTAAAATCTTTAAACATATATCAGTTATATGATGTTGCATATTAATAATAAACATGTTATATATCGAAAACCGTAAAAGATAAGTATCATGTATAATACAGGGTGCCAAAAATTAGTAGGTCAATCCGTTAACTATAGATAGCTGATATGAAAATAATGGGACTTTCATTATGCCACTTTTCATTTAGGAGCCCCATTTTTGAAATGCAGGGTGTCAAAATGTAAATGTCAAAAGGAAATTTGTCGATAACTCCGGTAGAATTAGAGATATTTGTTTGAAATTTCGCTAATATTTTTTTCTTGTAGAGACACACTTTCAGTATACTTTTGGTAAAAATCAAAGCACGAGCGGAGGTGAGGGGGTTAAAGTGCATTACGACCCCTCAACTTTTTCATACGCACGCCTATGGTAAAAAATATATTTTCTTAGATAAAGCGGCTTTTATTTTAACTTTTCTTATTCTTGCAAGATTTTGATTTGGAGCCTGGGTTACCAGATATTGTAACTTATTTTAATAAAGTTTACAATCCGTTTTGTACTATAAATTTTATTTAACATTTAACAACATGAAACAAACTGCATATATTTCATATTACAAACAGAAATTAAATTCAAAAATTATATTAAATGTTCAACATGAGAACCACCTTCGGACGCACATCCTGCATCTCTTTATAAACGAGAAACGAATATTTTGAAAAATATGTGGTTTCACCCTAAATTGCTCGGCTTCTTCTAGAATTCTTAATCTTAAATGTTGATCATCCACAATTGGAACCATGTAAACAAAATCTTTCAAAAACCCCCATAAACAGAATTCTAAGGGCAAATCATAAAGTAAGTCAGCAAATGATGTTTGCAGAAAATACAAAAATTCGACGACATTCAAACGGGGGGGGGTAAAAAAAAACGGGCCTAAAAGAAAAAAATACATTATTCCTGCCCATACGTTTACTTTAAAACTTACTTGATGATGTGCCTCTACAATAAATTTCGGATTTTCAGCAGCCCATGTATGAGTATTATGAATATTCGTACTCTGTTACGAGTAAACGTGGCCTTATCGGAAAATAAAATAAATTTACTAAAATTAATATTATCATTATTTTCTTGGCATATCCAATTACAGAAAGTGACTCCTGCTTCTGAATCTAAAGGTAGAAGTGCCTGCACTTTTTGTACATGATATGGGTACAGTAATTGCTGTTTGAAGACACGTCGCACATCATCTGACTTAATATTATTGTTGCCACCATTATTAATTTGATTAGCTAGTATCCTCGTACTTATACTCGGAGTTTCTTCGACAATTTGAAAGATTTGCTCCTGTTCGTCAGGACGTAATTTGAGTTGCCGTCCACATTGGCCCACCCTCCTATGTTTAAACTTGCCAGATTCTCTCAGACGGTTGACTAAGCTTAAGAAAATCTCCTTATTGGATGGTGCCTGGTTGGAAATTTGTCCGCATAACGCCTAGCATTAGAGTTACATTTTCCTAAAAGCAAGAGAAATTAAATTGTTTATGTGCGAGATTATAATTAACACTTATTAAGAAAAAATCCTATTCCTTTTAATAAGTACTTACTTACCCATTATTAAAATCATATCGGTTATTTCAGAAAATGATAGCAAACCTACTCTGTTCGCCATTTCTTATTGAACACTTCAATTAAAAATGTCTAAACAATGTTTTTCTATTTAACTTATAAATTATTTTGACAACCAAATGTACCTACCTATCTGACTTTGTTTTCAAAGCCTACATAGAACTTATTACTTGAAACACTTTTACCAAATCCATACTATCCGTCCAAATACGTTACAATATCTGGTAACCCAGGCTCCAAATCAAAATCTTGCAAGAATAAGAAAAGTTAGAATAAAAGCCGCTTTATCTAAGAAAATATATTGTTTTACCATAGGCGTGCGTATGAAAAAGTTGAGGGGGTCATAATGCACTTTAACCCCCTCACCTACGCTCGTGCTTTGATTTTTTTTACCAAAAGTATACTGAAAGTGTGTCTCTACAAGAAAAAAATATTAGAGAAATTTCAAACAAAAATATCTAATTCTACTGGAGTTATCGACAAATTTCATTTATGACATTTTCATTTTGACACCCTGTATTTCAAAAATGGGGCTCCTAAATGAAAAGTGGCATAATGAAAGTCCCATTATTTTCATATCAGCTATCTACGGTTAACGGATTGACCTACTAATTTTCGGCACCCTGTATATTTCTGAAGTTAAATTGGCAGTCTTTTCAATGGCGTAAAAATATAGTGTTCCATTTAACAAATTCAAACAATAACGGAAAACAAGGCACTCTGTACATATTAAGATCACTCTGTACATATGGTTATTCATTTACAATGAAAACAGTAGAATTATTAGTTATTACGGCCCGAAATTCTACACAACACAATTCACAATTCATTTCAAATGACTAAACAAACGTCTGTCAAACGCTGTAACGTGTAATCGTTTAATCTTTTACTCTGTTTGACGATAGTGAAACAGGCAATCTCTGAAATGACGACAAATTTCAGTCAATCAAAGCAATATTCATTTGATTACAGCCTTTGCCGGCAATACAGCCAATTACTAGGCTTTCCATGAAATGACGAATTACGCCCAATGACTAGAACATATACATAGCTTTGATTTTCTCTGTCAAAAACAAGAATTTTATCCCGCTGTGACCTCAAGAGAATCGCGAGTCTACGCCACTGCCTCCCGGCACTAACCTGGAACATAAGGACGGTTAAGACCGGAGTCGAGAAAATATGACGCCACGCCGGGTCTGCAATAAGGCTTTATTATCCTTTATAAACAGGTAAAAGTGGTGAGCGCGCGACGACCGAACGACGCGCCCCAGCGACTCGAGTTTACGAGCGGCCGTTTAGGCCCCGTGACAAGTGACGAACGTCGCGCAATATTCTCGGCCCGGATATTGCGATGTTTATGCGCCGAGTTGTAAATCGCCCGGAGCCGTAAATCGGCGTTCGGATCGGTTAGCCGGCCGATCGGTGATACCTACATATGTATCGAACTTCCGAATTTGATCCCTATTGAATATTGACGATTTATAGGGAGGATTCCAGGGGAGAGTTTAAATCTTTGCAAGGTTAAGCCGGGTACAGATTAGCTGCAACACAACAGGCAATGCAACAAAGTCAATTTTGACGGACTCTTTTTAGGTACAACGTACAACACAACATTTAATGCAACTAAAATCAATTTGGACGGCCTCCACACATAACGATGATGTTTATAATTACCACCAGTAACCGAAACAGTATGCAGAGATAAGATAATTAATCAAGTTAATGTTACTGGTTATTTCAGGGCGTATCCACAAAGTTCTTGAATAGACGAATAAACGAATAATATAATCCCGAATCTGTTGAAGCCGATTCTACAGTGCTTTTGAAAAGTAACGAATAAATTCATTATTTTTGAAATTGAGAAGTTTTCGAAAAAATCCCCTGGCGCGTCGATTTTGTTTTTAAAAAAAGACACTTTTTGACATACGACCCATATTTGAGACGTCATCATTGTTCGAGATATGATGTCATCGACAATTTTTTTAAATAGCAACCCCCAATTTTGACCATGCCATTTGAAAGAGCGTGTCATTCTACATACATACATCATGAAAAATTATGATGTTACATAACAAAAATTTCAAGAAAATAATGTTTGAAGATTTTAAAATTTAATTTTCACAATACTGTGCACCTCCCCATTATGCAACACCTGTCCGTGATTATTTAGATGAGCTGTTCCCGAATCGTTGAATAGGGAGACCAGGGCCGATTGAGTGGCCAGCCAGATCGCCTGATTTGACACCCCTAGATTATTTCTTGTGGGGATACTTAAAAAGCAAAGTATACGTTACTAGACCGGTTAATTTAGAAGATTTAAAAGCAAGAATTCGTCACGAGATACATCGTATACCTCCTGAAGTTATTGATAATGTCCAAAAAGAATTTATTAATCGTCTTGGTTACTGTCAGGCAGCCAACGGTGCACAATTTGAACATTTAATTTAATCGATTTTTTACATAATCATTATCATTTTCAGTATTGTGATATTAAATTTTAAAATCTTCAAACATTATGTTCTTCAAATTTTTGTTATGTAACACCATAATTTTTCATGATGTATGTATGTAAAATGACACGCTCTTTCAAATGGCATGGTCAAAATTGGGGGGCTATTTAAAAAAATTGTCTATGACGTCATATCTCGAACAACGATGACGTCACAAATGTGGGTGGTATGTCAAAAACTGCCTTTTTTTAAAACAAAATCGACGTGCCAGATTTTTTCGAAAACTTCTCTATTTCAAAAATAATGAATTTATTCGTTACTTTTCGAAAGCACTGTAGAATCGGCTTCAACAGATTCGGGATTATATTATTCCTTTATTCGTCTATTCAACAGGTTAAAAAAACGTTCGTTTGTTAAATCGCAACAAAAATTCGCCCTGTTGATGAAATTTTAATATTAATTCTTTGTGAAAACGTTAATACAGGTCCAAAACTTCCACATCTGCTTTTATTTTTCCAAATTTGGAAAATTTGACAATAACCGTTCTTTCGTTTACAGGTGGTAATTGTGAACATCATCGTTTGAATGAACATTTTAATTGTTCGCCATTATAATAGAGCAGATATCATTTGACGTCTTGAAAACACACAGACAAGTAATAATTCTCAGCAAAAATATGCCGCATTCACTTAATTTTAACAAAAATCCTCATTTATACAGAAGGCAAGATATAGGTGTAAGAAAGCATAATATAGATTAACAAAGAATAAAATTCTCCACTAGAAAATGTAAAAGAATACAGAGCGTTCCATTAAAAAAATTAACGGTTTGAAGTTAACAAAACTTGATTTTTCACCACCTTGTATGTGGTGAAATTAAGCCACCTGTAAAACATTGCTAGAAAGCTTAAATATTCAGCTACTCCTTTATAAAAATTATATAAACATATATTACAAAAATTATTTCTTTAACTTCCATATCATTCGCTAATTTCAAACAAAGTGATAAAAATTTGTTTTTCCGAACTATTGTAACCATCTCAAAAACGACAAGAATTGTTATTCGACCGACGAATTTGCTTGTTTGACTGCTTATTATGCATATGTTTTCTCAAGAATTAAATATGGAATTATTTTTTGGGGTAATTCCGCTGAATCTAAACGAATATTCATCCTACAGAAAAAATGCATCCGAATTATGTATAACATGAAGAAAACTGATATTAGAGAGTGCATGTTTTGTAAAACAGAATCTTCCATTATTCTTCAAACATGAATTCTAACATAAATATAGTAGGATGCAAAGTAATTTATTAGTCTCTTTGAAAACTCATTTGACTATCTAAATTTATAATCATATTCCGGTATATATAAAAGTTTTAAACAGTGAATTATTTAAGAAAAAAATAAATGAACTTTTAACAGTAAAGAAATAAGTATTATTCACTTCGGGAATTCTATTCGGATGGGTTTTAGTGTAATCATTTTAGCAGACCTTATTTGTAATCTTGTATTGCTTAATTTACCATTGTTTGTTTTCTATGACTGTATGTTCTATATGTTGTATCATATGTTATTATGTCTTTCTGCCAATGTGACGCGTTCTACACTTTTATGTTTTATGGAATAAAGATATATTATTATTATTTATTATTACCATGCCGTTAAGTTCCGTACAAAAGCGAAAAGGTCTCATAGATATTGGGTGAGAGATTGGAATAAAAGAAGATAAAACAGTAATATAATGGAACCATTATTGGAAGAACTAGAACGGGAAGATCGGGATTTTTTCAACTTAGAACTTTTATCAAATGTCCGCCGCTGATTTTCGTTATTTGCTGGACAAAATAAAATTTGCAATAGAAAAAAATCTTTTCTTCCATTTGCAAAACACATTTTTAGAAAAACACAAATGTTTATCTCACGATATAACAGCGAAACTGACGTGCAGTAAAAGAGTAAGTAAAAAAGTATAGATCACACTGAGGCCATCAACGTTCTTTCTGGAATTGATATAATAATACATTATTATGCACCATCTCTAAGAAATATCAATAACAAATTATTTTCTGATTCTAAAATCCTGACGTCATCGTAAGAAAAAGCATACCCGGTAACAATTACATGTTTGACTAAAGCCCAAGAAAATTTATCAACTCTTATATCACTCTTGTGAGTACTGATTCTGTCTTTAAAAAGGTAGATGACTTAAAGACATACGGCTTCGTCGTATAAATTTCATATGAGAATGGTAATAATGTCTAATACCACTTGCTGCTCAAATAACGATAATAATAATTTGTAAATTGTCATACACATATACAGTGTGGAAGAAAGGTATGGAATACATTCATTATTTCTAAAACAACGAAGTTTCATGAAATTTCCTCGGACCCGTCGATTTTGCTTTTTAAAAAGACTCTTTTTTATATACCAACGCATATCCGACGTTAATTTGTTTTCGCGTGATGACGTCATCGGATATTTTTTTAAATAGAACCCCTATATTTTTTCATCGGATTCTTGTAGAGCTTAACTTGCTGAATTAAAAAATGTATAATTTCAACACTTTATCCCTTCAACTTTAGCAATAGTGCAGCTATTGAAAACTGTTATCGTTTCAGGTAAAGTGCCTTTTCTACTGAAAATACAGCAAAATTTTACTTGAAAAAGTTGTTCAAAACGGTAAATTATGGAGACGTGCAAAATTTTAACCTTTCTTCCACACAGTATAATATATTATAATTATTATTAGCTGATTAAAGTAAGCAGTTAATAATCTGTATTTGTTTATTACTTTCATATTTTTACTGAAGCACTTCCTCACCTCGACGTACTAGCAGCCACTGCTCAATTGTCCTTCATATGATGACCTTTCTCTATTCAATAATCAAAAAATATACCTTAATAACAGTATATTACCATCGTAAACCAGCATAAGCTTAATACCTCACCGTTGATGAGGCACATCTGCCATAAACTAACTCCTTAAAGCCACTGCGTTGCGCGCTACAATATCACCCATTAATCCCATAAACGCACTCATTGTGCCGCCCCGTCAGGTAATTTCGGCTGGATGGGACACTAAATTCGGTTCAGTATTTGCGCCTTAATAACGTTTGACAGTAATGCCTGTTACGCCCCCCTCAATAACCGAACGCAGCCTAATGCCAACATGACCTCACGTCGTGTAACACAATCATTAGGCCATTGTTTGCGTAAGCCCAGACCACGGTCCCAGGGGCCAAGTTCAGTCTTCGCAGAGCCCGGAGATTTCCTAGACTTTAAAATTACAGGTCGGTATATGGGTAGTAAGCACTATTCCTACAAACGGCTGACATAATACAATTGGCAACATTGTATATTTAGATATAAGTATAAATTGACTAATATTTTACTATTATACTTTTTTTATATATTTTAGGTATTAACAATATTGTGTGAAACTAACTACTCTGTGGCTAAAGCCCCAACCAGCGTTGAATTACACCCACAGTATCTACCCATATATTTTTTATTACTAGCTTTTGTAACATGTTTCACTGTATTAGAAAGGTATTTTAAGCTAATATATATCAAATGTCCTACAATTCCTATCGATGAAGTCATATCATACATATGATACCAAACATCTAGGTATGAACAGTTCCACAGACAAAGCTCTATTCAATAATTATCTAAAAAAATACATCTAGCTAAATTACTAACGTGGTTTAACGAAAACACTATAAATATCTAAGTTCACTCTTGAAAATGTGGGAACTCGAAAATTCAACCACAATAGATGGGATCTGACCTATTTCTGCATTTTTAGGATTCCTTCTTCAGGTGGCTTCATTTAAGTTGAGTCAAATATCTAACTTAGATATGACTTCATTGATAGGAATTGTAGGAGATTTGATATTATATATTAGCTTAAAATACCTTTCTTCCTACTGTTATACTTCACCTAAAAATTTTAAAGAGGTAAATGACCTAATAAACCTGTCAACTAGGGCTGTCAATTTTCAGTCCCGAGAATACCGGGATGCCGCCAGCTTGGTTCCCAAGATTTTTGGATTTTACTTTGTCAATTTTATAGATACGTTGTGGTCTAATGTGAAATACGAGGCCACAGAATAATTAATTAATAAACCATAGACCAGGTCTAAAAAATTGAACATTTATCACATTTCTGTGAAGTAATAACTGTTTTACAGTCTAATAGATATTTTTATCTTCAACTGCTCATTACAACATTTATTTAGTACTGTTTCAGTTGCATAATGAAGGTCATTACACCACAAGTGGAGTAATGTGGCATATTACCCCACTAGTAAATATTAAAAAGAGGTCACTATTAATGGTTACTTTTATTAGGAACCAACGGGTTTATCAATTTGACAATTAATAGATAATTTAACTTAAATTAAATTGCATTACTTGTTTTAAATATTAACAATACAACTTTGGCAATTCGTAAGATTAATAATACCAGATAAATGCAGCTGGTCTGTATTTGTATTAACAATGCTTAAACTTTCTTTGTAAGTACGTGAAATAACTTCACTAACGGCAATCTCGCCTTCAAGAACTTTTGTGGCGATTTTTTTCTAGTTTTCAGAAGACGTATCAATATAGCCTTCACACACGATGTCGGACTTTCAACCACCATGCCGATTTATAGTGAGAAGCTCTGCTCCTGTGTTGGCTAGAAGTGAAGTAGATGATCGTCAAAAACAGTGATAATTGAGAACAAAAGCAATTTTCTTTGGCATTACACTGAAAGTATTTATACCAATAGGAAGTTTCATCGATATACCACCTCTGCAACGAACAAAAAATCTTCCATGATCGTCACGACTAGAATGAAGGGCGAGAAATTTTCATGTTACTTGGATCATATTCACCATTTTCGATTCCTCCGGCAGTAATAAAGAATTCTCGGGAAACTTTGGTTTTCGTATACGGTATGAAGATAGAAAAAATGTTTCCTTCATTTTTTACGTTTTCTGACAGCAAATTAGTTAACTCGTCCACTCTGCATGCACCTCCAAGTCGAATAATTATTGCAGCCTTAAATTATGCATATATGAATTTCAAATAGCAAACATCTTGTTTTTACCTTTGTTAGCAAGAATTTTGTGTCATCGACATCTTGTAAAAATTTCGAGACATCCTATTTCGTTAATATTCTTGGTTTGTATCCCACTGATTGCTTTTTCAGAAAAGCAACTAAATTGTTGAATTTACTGATATCAACATTTTGCAGCATACAAATAGTATACCGCAGCATAGAATACAACGGCCAAAGAATAGATGATTTGTACTTTTTGGATAATTCTTCAAACAATGCTAATAATACCGTTTCTTTTGCTTCATACTTTATATTCTTATATGCATACTAATCAGTGAATCGTTTATAAACTTGTTCGTACTTGGTTCTCGATTTATCTGATAAAAGTGAAGCTACTGCAGTTGCAGCAGCTTTTTTAATTTCAAAAGGTAAGCTGTTTTTAAATCAATCATTATTTCAATTAACATCACTATTTTCACAAGAAATTGTAAAACCGAAAACTCAATTTTGTTTATAACAAGTTTGACAGGATATCATAACAATGGCTTTGCTTCATTATGAATCAAAACCTAAAAACTGGATCTGATTTTAGATTTTCCTCAAGATCTGGAAGAGTCTATGCAGCCATTTCAGCCAGGTTCAAGTGCAAATAATAAAGTTTCGTTATTTTCTACTCTAGCCAAAGAAACGAAGTTAGATAGAAATGGTGCATCCCCCGATTTTTTATTGTCGATTCCACCTACAAGTGTAAACACGAAGGAGGGCCTTCTCGACAGTTGGAACGTAGTTTACCAAAATTCGTTCGAGTTTAAATCCGAATGTGCTGGATGAATTAGTTTTTCTTATATATTTTTTTTATTTTTTCCAAAATATGAATAAAAATTAATTTTCATATATATGATTATTTAAGGGCCTTAGTATCAAAGGCGGCAATCTCCACTTTTTGACGAAATCGAGTTAAATACATATTTTTCGGTTTTTCGCGCTCTGTCTAAATATATGGTTTGCGCAGTGGCGTAGCTAGGCGTGGGCGAAGCGGCCCCTCGCCCACGGCCTCGCACTTAAAGGGGCCTTGCGCGAGGCCCCCTTGGGGGTGATTTAAAACCGATCGCCATGAAATCTAAGAAGTACGAATAGCACCCTAAAAGACCTTACTAAAAATAAGCTTTACCACATGTACTATAATTAATTTACTCACCCTGATGCATGTGCTCTATTATCGACGTATTTTTCAGTATTGAAGAGGTTAAAAAAATATTTATTTTTAGCATTTAAACACCTCATAATTATGAAATTTTCAGACTTCACTACTTGAAATGAAAAATTTTGTAAACACAATTTCTAATTTTTCACCATTCTTTTCTTGAAAACATACAGGGTGACATTGAAAAAACTACAATGCATAGTATCACTCAATGGAGGACGAAAAATAATAAAAAACTTATATACCTACACTAATGTCCGATCCCTTTTTGTTTTAAGATACAGCATTTAAGAATTTTTTATAAAGTTTAAATATTTTTAATATCTCTCGATAGTACGAAATATTTGAACCAAAATTGATGCACACTATGACCTTGCATGTAGCTGTTATGTGTCACAATATTCAGTTCATTCTTCATCCAATGGTGGAAGAAAAGGACCTCGCTGATGCGACTTCGCCCACGTCTATATTAGTCCACGCTACGCCACTGGGTATGCGATTATCAAAAGCGGCTTTATCCCATTACAAAACTGCATTAAAACATCACCTGAGAATCAAATTCGGCAATCTCCGTTACCCGCTTAGAATCAGAGTCGGCAATATCCGTTTTGGTCAATCAGATGGCAGAAGCTACCTGCGAATTTATTGAAGAAATGCCATCTCTACTTGTATAATGTGTATTATTATGTTCAGTAAAATATTTTTGATTATACGTTGTGTTGACTTAATTTTACTATTTTATTATTTTGTCTGTACGTTCATTCTAAAATACTTTACTACTATTTACTTTACAACTCATTCTAGTGAAATCTTTCGTAACAAATCTTGCAAAATCCAACTGTTAGTATCAAACACGGCATTCTCCATTTATTTTTGTACATTTTTGATGATGAGGATAAAAAATTTAAGTACACTGACCTTAAAATCTGAGCATTTTCTATCATTGGAAACTATGCTTCCTTTGAATTAAGCAGTAATAAGTTGTTTTTTTTCGGAAAGTTGGAAAAATAAAGTGTTCAAATTATACATTTTTGAATTCAGCAAGTTAATCTCTACAAGAATCCGATGAAAAAATATAGGGGTTCTATTTAAAACAATATCCGATGACGTCATCACGCGAAAACAAATGAACGTCTTAAATGCGTTGGTATAGAAAAAAGAGTATTTTTAAAAAGCAAAATCGACGGGTCCGAGGATATTTCATGAAACTTTGTTGTTTTATAAATAATGAATTTATTCCATACTTTTCTTCCACACTGTATAACGCAAACTTTTAGTGAGGTATTACTATATACCTAGTTCTATTACTATCAGTTGCAGTTTCTTAAATATTTTGATGAAAATATAATGAATTATTCATTTATTCGTATGACGTAAGTCGTTTGAATTATTGTCGCGAGTATACATATTTTTCATGAAATGAACGTATGACA
This sequence comes from Monochamus saltuarius, assembly GCA_025584915.1. Classification (NCBI taxonomy): domain Eukaryota; kingdom Metazoa; phylum Arthropoda; class Insecta; order Coleoptera; family Cerambycidae; genus Monochamus; species Monochamus saltuarius. Next base: position 10,137,063 of record CM046721.1, on the reverse strand, counting down.
TACTACTGTATACTTTCCACTATCCTCCAATTTAAATTTGTCCAAGGCCGTAAAATCCTCTACAGACAAACTGATGGTCGTCAGTCCAAATACTCCTGCAGTAAAGAAGGGACAGTCGATTCCTAAGGAGCCGTCAACGGCTGTAGGGCCGCTAGGGGGGCGGCGGGCGGCGGATTCCTCCCCCTGCAATCCCGCGGACAACAGCTCCGGCTGGCTCGAGAAGAATGCCCGGATCAGCCGATATTAGATTCTCCGCACATAGCAGTGCCCTCCTTGCTCGACGCCCTCACTTTTCACCGCCGCCTGCCATATATTTGCCAGCCGGACAGGATTCTTCTTACTTTCCACCCCGGCTCGCGCTTTTCTTTGTCCCATCCATCCGGCTTTCGCCAGAGCCGAGTCAAATAAGGTCGGGTGAAATCCGGAGACAAGTGGCATTTACTTTTAAAAGAAGGACGTGAAGGTCTTCCGCGCGTAGTTCTCAGGCGGGTCCTCAAATTATTAAGCACTGAAAAAACATGCCTTGTCACATGTACGAAATTGTCAACAATCGTTCCGTATAGGGTAATTCTAGGAGAGTTGGTGTGTCAGGTGAGATGACTCACTCGTTGTTTTAAAACTTTTACCAGTAATATTAAAATTTTGGCGGTAATAAACAGCGCGCCACCTTACAATAGTGCAATAATAATAAATAATAATAATATCTGTACCCCTCATTCTAATCACAGGGATTAGCCCAGAAGTCGGAGACTTGTGCGGGAGAGGGGGCGGCATATTATTATTAAGCAGGCCGCATTTGCATTGCAATAGTGCAATGGTTTATTGAAGTTGCAGAAGTATCATTATTTTCTTACAATTTATTAAAACATTTTTAGTCTATCGTGAAATTTTTTAACGTAGATTATATTTGATATAGTACAGGTACGTACGAACAGCATTTTTATATTCATGTTTCTATAGTATAAAACAGATTTGTATACATCATCACAAAATAAAGGAACTACCAGAAGCGAAAGCTAAGGCGGCGCCTTTGATTTTGGATGGTCACAAAAATTTAACCTTGAATTTGAAATTTGACGTATCTACTACTTACTACACTGAGAGAAAGTTGAATATAATATCTACAGTCTACACTAAGAAACAAGTTGACACTATATTTATTTAGTCATATTGAAGCTTTAAGCAGTATAAAATACCTACTATGTATAAAATTATTAAAAAATATAAAATACATGTATAAATTGCATTTATTCCTGTTTTTTTTTATTGTTGTGAAAATTATATATTTTATTTAACGCGGGAGAGCTTTTTCAGATACATTTGCCATACAGAAGATTTGATACTGCAATAGATGTTTTAAATAGTATAGTCACTAATATTTCCTTTGTTTCAATTATGGAAGCTATTTTCATTTCAAGTATAGATTTCAAGTATGAGTACCTACTTGGTGGGCCACGCTAGATGCAGGTCAACTCAATCATTCCGCAAAGCACACAGCAATCATCCGACTTTTCTTACATCTTTTGCTCTTTCCTAGTTCCAAATTTACAAAGTTATTCTTAATTATTTTCAGAAACAAAGTGTACATTTAAAATAATTTTCCCCTCCATTTATTTTGTTCACTTTACGTTTTAAACCTTAGTTTACTTGTGTCAAAAAATATGATTTAGGGCACCCTGGGCATTAGATTCTAAGAGCACTGGTGTAAGACTCAAATGAGATCAATATTATGGAAGTTATTTTGAAACTAGTTTCAAGACACCTAAAGTTTTAATTTTGAATAAAAGTAATTTATTTTTCAATGTTTACAGAATAATAACGGAGATGGTCTTAAAGAAAACACAAATATGGTTTATGAAATATATATTTATACAATACCTATTTTACATAACTATAAATTAAAAGAATCTATCACTTTCTAAAACACACCAAACCGACACAGCGACACACATAAACAAGAAAGCAAAGCGAGGTTGATTAATAAACAACTTGTAAAATGGCGACGCCGCACATGCGCACTAAAATTGTGTTTTGGCGGGAGCTCTCTCCTTCGCTTCTGGTAGTTCCTTTATTCTGTGACATCATTCTAATCTAATTTCACGTTTACACAAATTTTAGCAAAATAGAGGTCATATTTATATTACACTTTTTCATTATTTAATATTAATTTACTATTTTTTTATAATCTTTCGAGATGCACCAGTACTGGAAAAGGAACACCTGAAAAAGTATTAGAAGTTCTGTTGCTTCCATCAAGAAAATAAGTAATCAACTTGCAACTATTCTAGCAGATCATTATTATATAGATATAAGGAAAGCAAAACAATTGAAAAAGGAAAATAAAAAATAATCGCAAGGGGTTAAGTCTGGTGCTCGAGGTGGCCATTTCATAGCGGCGTCGTTTCCTCTTCCAATCCGCCTGTTAGGATACAGATTATGTAAATACTGACGAACGGGTATTCTAAAATGGGGGGTGCACCATTGTGCATAAACCACATGTTACGACAAAGTAGTAACGGTAAATCGTCCAATAAATTATGTAATATTTGCTGTAAAAAATTTAAATAGTTGACCCCATTTAATCGATGTGGAAGCACAACCGAACCAATAATAAAGTTGTCGATAATTTCCGTCCACACGTTTACTCTGAATTCATATTGAAAATGTATTATTTCAGTGCAGTGTGGATTTTCATCAGTATAAACGTGTTTGTTATGGTTATTAATAATTCCTGACCTAGCAAAACTGTAAATAAAATGTTTTTGCTGAATTTGATATCATGGGCCTTTTGATTTTGGATAAAATTACAAAATGCTAAACGTTTTTCAGGGTTTTCATGTCATGTCCAATGCGTCTGGCACTAATTTTTGGGTTCTCTCCTATCTTATCTAGCATTTGTTCCTCCACCTCTATAGTTTTCGTGGTACGTTGACGCTCTTGAACCGCATTCATTTGGTGGAAAGAACCAAATTCGCGAAGGCGCCTTTCACTTTTGCTTCCGTTACCATGACAAAATCCATAAACCAAAAGCATATCTACTTGTTCGGAATATATATACGTATCCATGATGAAATATTGAAAAATGACGAACAGAAGCAAACACAACAATAACAACAACAAATAAAGTAAGATCTAAAGTAACTAAGTAATTGAGATAGAAGAATAAACCGAAAGACTAATTTCAGTAGCTGATTAGATTTGACACACAACTGATACTTAAAATATCCGAGCCAGCTTCTGGTACTTCGTTATTTGCTGCAGAACGAATGCTGATATTGTTGACATACGAAAAATATTTTTTCTGCCTAAACTGCTCATCTGTTTAAAATTTTGAAAGTATAAAAAAAGTTTCCAAATAAAGTCATCTACTAGTAGATTGAGAGTAATTGTACAGGGGGTTAAAAAAATATGTGCTTATATTTGCATGATACATGATTTTTCTTTTATTTCTAATTACTGCAAAAGATTTAAATAATGTCAAAAAGTGTCGGTTAGATTTATAACTGAGTAGCCCAACAATGGTTAAAATCGATCAAGTAGTTTTCAAGTCACGTTTACATTTTATTATTTACAGGCGTAGAGCCGCGCGCAGTAATGGAAATTAAGTAAAAGGCACTACGCAGCCGTGGTCATGACGCGCGAGGGCTTTAGCCCGAAGAAAGGTCAAGTCGGGCAAAGCCGACTTGCCACTTTTCTAGTTGTATATATAAAGTATTACAAAATAATAAGTCTAATTATATACTGACATATTTTCAACGAAATTATCTACAGTTTTTAATTTCAAAATAAACATACAATATTTTAAAAAACTTAAACATTTTCTAGTCTTGATTTAGTAAGTGATTTTGTCTTAGGGTGGTATTCATGGTTAGCACTTTTTATTTAAAGTATAAATAATATGCCCGTCAATATTTTGTTCCATATCTAAACTTAATGGTAACTTATTAAAGTGTGGTAAACTATTAGTAAATTGTCACCCGCATTTTTATCTTGTAAATTGCAAAGCTAAGTGCACATTTATTTAACCTTAAGTGTGATATGGTGTGATCTATGAATTCCACCCTTAACTGTTGTAAACCCTTCAAATTTCTCATAAATATTTTAAAGCTTTCTCAAATATTTTTGTCTGAAATACCTACATAATTTCGGATAATATTTCTGAAATCATGTCATGCGAAGTAAGAGGAGATTCTATAAATTTAACTGACAGTGGGGGCGGAGGGATTCAAATTGAGAGATTTTATCACTGTCATATATCGGTAATAAACTTGAGGGACGATCTTAAAATTTTAGGCGGAGATGGGGGGCGCAATATAAGCAAACATTCCTCGCAACTCAAAATGCTCCTCCGCGAAGACGGTGCGGTAATTTTACGAAAGCGGTGGCGGTTAACTGTAGTTGTTGCCCTGGAGATCTACACCTAAATACAGAGGCGGCTACGACTAAACTCAAATGGAAATTATGAACTTGTTATTAGCGTGTTTTCTTGAGCAGCACAGTGACTAAGAAAGGGTTTTCAGTATTTATAATGTTGATAGGAAAAGTAACATACAAATACTATTTGTTCAACTATATATGACAAGCAGTTATGCTAATTTACTTACTGATAAAAAATGAAATAATATACATAATCGTCAGTTTGGAACAAGACTACCATAACTCAAAAAATGTAAATTTTCAAGAAAGCTCGATAAAGTTTTATAAATAATCTTGCTTTAAATATTGAAAAATAAATAGATATATAATGTTTGCATCATGCTAAAATGTTTGAGTGGATAGTTTTTAGCATTTTTAATAAAAAATTTTGTTTACTTTGGTTTTTGGCACTTTGTTATTTTTGTTAAATAATTCTGAGTTGTGACTCTCTTTCACATATTGTTACAGTTGCAGTTACAATAATTTCTGTGGACGCCCATGACGCCATGGAACAACTAAATGTTAAATTTCGGCTCACATTTTTATGATTTTAAAGATGCAATATTTGTTCCTATATTTATGCATTTTTTTTATTTCCTTATTTATTGTTCAACTATCCAAAGGTATCAACTCGAAAATGAATGCTAATTACAAGACGGGAAATAGTAACAATAAGGATGAAAGAAAAAAGAAACAAAAAATGCATATAGAAAAATAACAAACAAGTAAACATATCAAGTTATAAATATAAAAATAACAAAACAATAATATCTACAAATACATACAAACAGACAAATCAGATACCTAACATTTACCCAATTGGAGCATATATGTTGTTCCTTTTCAAATACAAAAATTTACACTGAATTCATCATATTGGTAATCCATTTTTGATCTTAAGCGGGACTTACAGTGTAAGAGGGATTGGCTGTGTATTTTGACGGGAACTCGTAAATGTAAACTCAGAGTACGTTGACACTGTCCACTTACTTCCGAGTTTTCATCAAAGTATATAACTCGGATCTGAGCACCCGTATAATCTAAATGCCGCCTGACAAATTAATTGTATGATAATTTCACAGTATCAAGATTGACAAAATCTCTGGAGTTTCGAATAACAAATCCAATATTTCTGCTTGCAGATGCGAATACACACTCAAATCTTTATTATAATACGCACTAATAAGTAGGACGTTGTTAATATTATAAGCTTAACGCATTACACATTCAAAGGCAATCTGTGTTCTGAACACCATATATTCAATTGATCAATATTTCTCTGAAAGTCAGTATAATCATGAACACTCGCATTTCTTAAATATATTTTTATGTCACCAGCATACAACAAGTGGAGCACATCCAAGCAATCTACGACGGTGTTAATAAATATATTAAATAGGAGCGGTCCCAAATTGTCTTTTGAGGAACACCTGCTGAAACAGGGAAAGTTACCGAATTAAAATCTTTATAATATACATCTTGTTATTACTGATTTGTCAGTAAAGAAATAATTAAGGAAGGAACAGTTTCTTGGTCCATCCTGTACAAGAAATTACCTGCCTTTCCAAGTGAATAAAAAGTAAATAAAATCTTGTCTCAGAGAAGGAAGGCTCTTTACTGCCAAATATACCCTTACGACCTGCACTTTTTAATTTCTCGATGCTTAACCCGCATTACTACAAGCACCCCTGCTTAACGGCCAAGACGCCCATGGCCCCGGAGCTATTAAAATTCTCCGGGCGAGCTAGTCGCAGTAACAGTGGCACAACTGGCGTCATGATTCACATGTAAATGGCAGCGCACGCTGTGCCGATCATAATCCGGGCGACATCAGCGTGACACGCCGCGCCATCGTGATGCACCATCAAGGAGGCGATGTCTTCCTGCCAGCCCCGGAACGGGGCCCGGAATATACTCGTCGGGCGAGGCCCCTTGATGTCTATCTTCCGCGCGGTAGGCCTTTATATGAACGCCTGGGAGAAGATTAACCTCTGCAACGATTGTATGCAAATTTTGGCACTATGGACTAGGTTTAACGTAATATAATGAAAGCGTATTGTCAGTATTTGAACTGCCTAAATAAGAATGAATGCAAATGTAACATATAAAAGTAAATACGATATTTTTTTCAAGATTATTATATTAAATGTATTTAATGCATTGAAACGCCAAAATCCTACCAACAGTGTTGACGACATCGTGGAAAAGTGTTCCAAAATGACAGGGATTGGAAAATCAACTATCTACAGACTTTTAAAGGAAAAAAAAATAAACAAGATACTGTAAATCCCTCAAAATCATCTACAGGGAGGTGAAAAGTCGTTATAGATGATTTCTTCAAAAATTTCATTCGCACAAAAGTATACTCATTTTATTTTAATAAAGAAATACCAAGGCTAAACAAAATTTTAAGTGAACTTTCAGAGAAAAACGATTTGCCAAAAATCAGTAGCCAATTATGGGCCGTCTTACGAGAGTTGAATTTTTGCTGGGAAAAGCAGAACAGGAAATCAGTTCTTATTGATAAAAATGAAATTATTTGTTGGCTAAGATCCTACTTAAGATCAATTAGAAAATTCCGTGACGAAAGGAGGAATATTTATTATCTAGACGAAACTTGGATCAACGAGGGATATACCGTAACAAAAGTATGGCAAGATAAAAATGTAAGAAGTTTTCAACAAGCATTTTTGGATGGATTTTCAACAGGGTTCAAGGCACCTTCAGGTAAAGGGCGAAGAATAATAGTGACACATATAGGTAGTGTCAGTGGTTTTGTAGATTGCGGTTTACTTTTATTTGAATCTAAAAATACAGGTGACTATCACAAAGACATGAACGCAGATGTTTTCGAAGAGTATTTTACACAGATGTTGGATCTTATTCCTCCGGGGTCTGTAATTGTCATGGATAATGCCAGTTACCATTCACGGCAGACCGAGCGGACGCCTACGTCTTTTGAAACAAATATGGTGAAAAAGGAACTTTTGACACTTGTCAATCTTAATAAAGATCAGAAAAAATATGTTATCTATGAAATGGCAACAAATCGCCAAATAACGGTACTACGGTTACCACCGTGAACTTAACCCAATCAAATTAGTCTGGGCGCAGGTAAAAGGAGATGTAGCGCGAAATAATACGACGTTTAAATTAAGTGACGTGAAAATTTTGTAAAAAAATTCCTTGGCACGAGTAACTGCAGATAACTGGCAAAGATGTATACATCATGTACCTACAAAAAGAAGAAGAGAAAATGTGGGAACTCGATAAATTAATTGACGTTACTGTGGAACCTATCGTTATCAATCTAGAAGACGAAGATAATTCATCAGAATATTCAGAGGATCAATTTTAATATACCTACTTTTTTATTTTCTTTATTGTACATTTATACAACACTACATTTACTCACCATAATTTGAATTTTCAAAATACATATATTTTTGTGTGGAATAAAAGTCTATTCATTAAATTTAAATAAATATTTTGATAATAATATTGAATAATTTTATTTGAATTACTAAAACCCTTTTAACCCGGTTATGATGCTTAAAGTAGCCTCATGTTTTGAAATGCTGTTTTTATATTGTTTACTTATAAGAGAAATGGACCGAGAAATTGAAGCGGCATAGACAAAGACGGATTGTCGGGGATTAAATTTTAACTACCTGCTACAATTTAGTACAACCCGATCACACAAAGTTTTTTTAAAAGTACACCTCATCTATACCGATAATACATAATATAAAAATATTGAATATAACCACCAGTACTACGATTTGCATACATAATAAGCTTTTATTACTCTCTCTCATTTCTAAACAGACTATAGACGTGTGGGAATCGTTTTCATATAATTCTTTTTAAAAACCGCCCACAAAACGCGAATGAATCTCCTATCAAATATGTATTTTCTGAATTTTCTTTTCGCAGAGAAGACACGTTCTGGCAAATACGGTTCTAATGACCTCCCAACTGAGTAAATCATCCATCGGAGACCGTGCGAGTCACAATTTGATATTCAGGCCCCCGGCTGGCGGCGGCGCACCGCATTCGGACCGCACGCCCACAGTGATAAAGTTAAGACTCATAACTATTAACTGATGTGGCAGGACGTCGGCCCCGAGCCCCGAATAATGGCCAACTTATGGCCGGGACACGTGGCCGAGGTGGTTCGGATCTCTCGCCTTGTGCGGAATTATGAATGATTTAGATGAAATTTAAACGGAGACTTCTGCATTCATTGCGGCTTAATTATCATACCGCGCGGAAGGGCCCTGTTGATTTATAGCTTACTTGATGTTTGCTGAAGCAGATTTTATATCGCTGTTCTTTTCTATATGAAAGAAATCTCTACAACTGTGACATCAGAAAACTAAAATTGGTTGAATGCTATAGAGAAATATAAATATAGAACGAGTTTAGACTGTTTACCCATTCACTTTAAGCTGATTGTCTGCTTTCAGCCATTTTTCGTGTGTTTCGATAGTTTTGTTTATAATTTACTAACCTTTAGATCTGTTTGTATATACCTTCACATGCAAGGAGAATCAGAACTTTTTGGATGTACAGGGGACTCTTACAAATACGATTTTGTAAAAATAAAATCAAAAAGAGCAGTTCAAAAATGATTTAAAAATACACTTCCGCGCGGCACTGGAAACCTATCCACTCGGCGACCGGAAAAAAAAATTAAAGATATTCCCAAGGAAAGATATAAATTACATTTTACAACACCTATTTTTATACAGCAAATTCAACTGCTTTTGCCGCTATTGTTATTAATTATTGATAGAATTAATTTGTGGTTTTAATTAGTAAAATAGTTTTTCATATCTTTATTTTATTTTATTCCAAGCACATACCCAACAGCCAAATGCCCAATTACAGGGTGCGGTAAAACATATACAGTGCAAAATAAACACAGAAGTGTGTACAAGACACAAAGATACTAAAAAAATAAGAGAAAAAGAAACGAGAGACAAAAAAAATTAATAGATAAAAAAAATTAACAAAAAAAATTAATAAACAGAGAAATATAGAAGTAAACCTATGTTAAAAAGCTAAATGCTTATCTAAACCTATCTTTACTGAGTACTGCATTTTTTATAGCTTGCATTGAACAGCGAAAAATATCTACACTAGATTCAATATCATTGTACCTTGAGATAATTTGATACAAAGGCGATGCCACAAGAATATTGGTACGTGCAGTAGGAAGGTTAAAAACATCTTATGCTACAACAAAATTTTGGGTCCGTTTTACCCAGTTTCTACAAACTAACACAAATGTTTCTGCTTCTTGCCCGTTTTGAACTTGTAAGTTATTGTGGTTTTCAGGCTCTCACGGCCAGTGCTGTAATTTGTTACATAGTGATTTTCCGGGTTGTTGTGCCGTGACCTCGGTAACTGGTAGCTGCCAGAAACAGAGTTAAATTGCACATCCCAAGCATTAGTCGGGATTCTTTTACCTGCCCTGGTTATTCTCTGTGGGGACAGACCCGCTATCGGTGTCTCTGGACCCGTCTATATATTGATTTCGGTTCCTATTGTTGATATTACGATTGCTACGGTCGGAACCGTTCCTCGGATAATGATGGTCCTCTGAGGCGTTCCGTAGCCGCCGCTGTAACTGGTCGCATCCCATGCTTCCGCTCAGTCGCGGCGACGCTTTTGCAGAGTCACCACTGAAGATGCCGACAGTGAAGAGCGGCGAAACGTTTGCAGTCTGAATCACCCTGTATATTTGACTAATACTAATATTGTAAAATCTATAAGGAATTCTGTTTTGAGACCTCTATCTCACCTAATCAACATTTGTATTTCAGAATTGTATTTTGCAAATGTTCAAAACTATTCCAAGTTGTTGCTATTTACAAAAATAATAATAGTAATATAAACGCCCCATCATCGGGCTATATAATATGTCGATCCTTACTTTGTCAAAATATTTGAAAGAATTCTCAAGATTCAAATTACAGCTCCTATGGAATTCTTTCAATTATTCAACCATAACCAATTCAAGTTTCGAAACAATTTATCAACTGAATTAGCAAGTGATCGTTTGGTATCTCATGTAGCTAAAAAAATTGAAGATAGAAGATATGTAAGTTCTCAGTTCTTCGAATTGAGTAAAACTTTCGATTATGCTCCGCATGTGTTCTTATTAAATAAATTGCCTTGCTATGGGTTTTCGATAGATAGTGTATCTCTATTATTTAATCGATAGTACTAACATGTTGATATACGATAAATCAAACATGAGGTGCCACAAGGTTCAGTCTTGGGTCCATTACTATTCTTAATCTATATAGATGACTTACCTATCATCTTTGGTAACAGTTTATGTATACTATTTGCTGATGGTACCAGTGTAGCTGCAACAAATTTGGATTAATCTATATTAACGATACTCATCTGACATATGCATTTGCAAATGACTGGTTCCAGAAAGTGTTAAGTTTGGATCTTAAATTATCTGGCAACCACGTTGAATATCTATGTAAAAATACATGTGTCTACTCCGCAGTTTGGCTCAAAAAGTTTCACTACCTATATATTAGAAACCTCAAATCCTAACCTACTTCAATATGTCATCCTGGTATGAGAGCATGCATGCATGCATCCAGTGCTCAAGTTCTTTCCCTGCAGCGAAAGGCCACTTTCATGTAAAATTCCTTCTTCAAGTTCCGGTGTTCTTACTGTCTCAGGGACTCCTTAAGCACTGTGGTCTACTTTTAAATTTTCGGTTTCGTGAAGATGTCTTTGAATCCCAAAAAATGTTCTCGGATCGGGTAGTATGCGATTTGGATACCGCTCTTGGTATATCCTCCTGACTTTGTATGCATTTCCGTCGGCAACCCCATAAGTAAAATGCATGTCAGCTAATTCACCGATTGTAAAATTTACCATTTTTTATGAAATTTTACCTCCTACTCTAATAATAATTTTTTAATAATGAAAAATCAATGTCAACTTTATTGCGAAAAGAAGCGTCAAAAATTATGACACTTTACCCAGCCTACTAATTTTTATTTCATTTCCTTTAAGGGGGCATTTAATGACCTTACCGTTTTTTCTATTCAAATATTCAATGTCATGCCTACGTGAGCGGCATTTGTGAAAGTAGAAAATTGATTTTTGCCCCACAAAAAGTGTTTCCACGCATGGTGGGTGTCTACAAAATGGCAACACAATATCAAAAGCAGTCTCAATGAACTTGGGGAAAAAACCTTTTTTTGGTTTTAATTTTTTTACGTGAAAATGGTGCGTCGTAAGAAAGTAAGTCTAGAGACCGAATTTGCCGTAAAGTAAATAGAGATTTTCAAACTATTTTAGTATTTAGAAAAGGCAGTGGCGTACCATTTTTTTCTTCAAAAATGTTTAGTTCAAACCTCGTACGGACGTCATTGGCAAAGATTTTAAAACATTTTTTACATCAAACAATGCTCCTTAATGATTAATAGGTGTATCTGGAGTGATAAGAAAATTATAATAAAAAAGTAATTTTTTTCTTAAAACAGTAGCTCAAAAATTAAGAGGTTTTGGACATATGTTGATATTAAGTTTTCTTCTTAAAATGACCGAAGGATTCACACCCTTAAGTATCGGCATTCAATTAATAAACACCCTGTATAGATGTTATTGACTTTTTTTGAGTCCTAAAAAGTTAAATTTCGAAACAGTAACACTGTCAACGCTGTGGAATAGACAACAATTGTCAATGCCATGACACTTAAAAGCGGAATGAAATCAGCGGTCTTCAACAAGTTTTCTATTGAAAGATCAATAGTATTAATTATGTGAAAGTACTGCTGGTTAAAATATTTGTACTTATTCATTACTAATATCTAAATATTATAAACTTATGAGACTTGCGATTTCTCTCCATCATAAAGTAAACGGATATATATTTTTAGACATATTTGTTACATTTTCCAAAACATCCTTATTCTTCAAATAAGAAGAAAAGTAATTTCAGCTACGACTCAATGTGTACTACCGTAAGCAATTTCGATAAATTTACTTTTAAGTGAATATTGCCGAGCTCCAAGTTGGGCAAATAGGAAGAAATACAATAAATTGGAAGGACGGGATTTAGATCAAATATATCCTTGCGATGGCAAAGATATATATTTATTTCGGCTCTTAAATCAGCCAGGTGGATAAAGAGACGTTCATATAAATTTCCTGGAAAGCTATTGAACACAAAACAGAATAAATATCGGGCACTGTCAGAGAAAACCGGAGGGGTTGGGAACGAGGCTTCTGGGGGGCAAGTCGTGAATTGGACACTTTTTCGATGGAATTTATTTCCCGATAATATTTTTCAGTGTCAATTTTATAGCGCTGTAAATTTATCGCATTTTTAACGTCCGTAGAGGATCGCATTTTCTTATACGATTTCAAAGACAATAATTTCATATGAAACAATAACACAGTTACTTTGAAATTACCGTATTGGATAACGTAATTTGTGAGAGTATGAACGAATTTTATGGCTTATGATACCATGATAGAGGCAATAGAGATATTTCGTTGTTTCGTCCACCAAAATGAATCATTCAAGGGTCTAAATATTACTTTTGACAGACCTTTCCTTTAACGTATAATGAAAGTCCAAATATAGCATATTTTCGATTTACATACTGCTTTGTATGTCGTAATTTTAGAATGTAGAGAATGATATAATATCTACAGGGTGTCTGAAACTGAAAAACAAATGTCTAAAATGAATAGTTTGCTACAAATACATAATATGCAAAACTATGTTACGAAATTACAAACTAAAATACAATTAAGGTTAAGTAAAAACCTCTGTAACATAATTTGTTCGTATTTGATTTTTGGGTCAGTATCAGTTTCCGAGAAACTCATTGAAACTGTATCGAACTGTAACGTTCGACAATGTTGCAGTTGCAGGCTGCTGCTGATAACCTAAAAGTACTATTAGTCATAGTAGTGCATACCGGGTGTTTCATAATTGAATGTCAATATTGAAGGAGGTTAATCTACGCATGATTTTAAGACAAAAGTTTCATATAAATATAGGGCCGTTTCTGCTTTATTTTTGATTTACAGGGTGATGAAAATTTTTTAAAAAATTATTATTTTTTAAATATCTCCTATACTGCATTAGATGTATTTGTGGAACTTGGTAGGTGTAAACTAGACGCAAAGGCACATGTTTTGTTAAAGAAATGAATTTTCAGTTTTAACCAGAGGCGTCGCTATTAATTTCACTTCCACTATTTTCAATGAACAAAATGATATGCCACTGCCTTTTTTCAAAAATAAAAAATATGTTCTGAGTTCTGAGCTCATTGAGTTAAATCGTGTTAACTGACGTTTACGAATAAGTAACAAATGAAAACATACAACACCCCACTATTTCTGACTCGTCCAGTTTTTTCCTGAAACCCCTGTATGATATACAAAAAACTGCTGACACCGCAGAAAGTTCCGTGCAGTCATCGTACAGCCCCGATTAACCACTTTTCTTCTAGATACCGTCCTTCTCTGTAACAAGTTTGAAAATCTTGTCTTGTGCGCGGCTTCCCCCGGCTGTGAAGAGTCCTTTTCCCTCGGAAAGGCCGATCTCGAGCGTCGCCCCTCGGACGCGTCCCACCCGCCGCTCTCCATGCCAGTTTAATATCTGACTGGGGTGTAGTCATCTATCAGATCCAAACAGACAAGAGTTTTATTAAAAGTCAGAGCGAGCACGTCAATGGGCCGCTAAAGGTGGGGGGTGAATGGGGTTGGAAAGGATGTGAAGACTCGCAGCCTACAGGGTGGACCAAGGAAACAGCGATAGTTTCTCCGTAACAATGTATAACGCGGGGTCGTTATTTTTTGTTATTTAGTAATTGCATTAATAGCGGTCATTCAATGGCTTTGATAATAAAAACTGTTATTAAGATAAAATGTATAATTGAAATCTATATATATTTTTTTAAATATAACCCTGTGCAAGTGTTTTTGTTCCTTAGTGGGATAAAGACCAAAATAGAAGGACATTACATTTATTTCATTGCCAACGTTTCGGTGTTAGTTTTTACACCATCTTCAGGGCTCGAAATTTAAAATGTCCTTTGTCTAAAAATGTAGTGTCAAAACAAGAAGAAGATAACATCTAGATACTCATAGATACAACTTATGATTCATAAAACAAACGATTTCCCTTTTCACACACAGTAAGGTTGTTGTTAATAAATTTCGTTGTTATTTAGCAGGATGAAACTTTAAAAATGTTTTTAACCTTCAACAAACTTTAAAAATGTTAACCTTACTGTGTGTGAAAAGGGAAATCGTTTGTTTTATGAATCATAAGTTGTATCTATGAGTATCTAGATGTTATCTTCTTCTTGTTTTGACACTACATTTTTAGACAAAGGACATTTTAAATTTCGAGCCCTGAAGATGGTGTAAAAACTAACACCGAAACGTTGGCAATGAAATAAAGATAATGTCCTTCTATTTTGGTCTTTATCCCACTAAGGAAAAAAAAAACACTTGAATAACTAAGCAAGACCGCCAATTAAAGAAAACTTAATAACCCTTTGCGCCATCTAACATTTAGTGAGTGTGCATATGGTTACCGACCTAGTCATTGTAACTCGTAAAGTGTCGTTGTTTTCGAGCAAAAGAGGATGATGAAGAGATTGCTATTAAGGGGAAGCGGGCGCTATTTTTGAATGGTGTACATTTTCTGATCTGTTTTGCCGTGATCGACACTTAACTGCAGACGTTTCGCCATACTTAACAGATTGCATCTTCAGTGATTCTCGTATCTTGAGCGGCAGCTGAATGGTTACTGCGGTGTCTAAGTCGAGCTTTTATATTAATCGGTGCGTCAACGTTGGTTAGTTCAGTGTTTAGGTTGACTGATTATGGCCTGTTATGGATGGCTGGTTCAGGTATGTTCCGGTTCACTTGTTTGTTCTTAAGCAAAGGCATCCTAGTATGACTAATATTCAATCATTCGTCCCTGTTCATGTTGTTCGGGTATTGAAGAATCTCCAAAGCCTCCCTTTGTGCTAGATTGTAATACCTATTGGTACGAACTGGCACTCTAGTGAGATTCTGTGTCTCTCTTTCCAAGAATGTTCAGTAACAGCGGATTTTTCAGGCTGTTGTAATCGTATATACCTTTCGTGTTCTTTTTTTCTGGTTTCTATAGTTTTTTGGACATTCTCACGTATACTTTGTCACAGTGGGTGCATGGCACCAAATACACTCCCGGAGTTTGTAACCGACTCACTTGATCTTTCGGGTTGCGGATTTGCTGACTTATTTTACACGTTGGTGTGAAAGTAGTCTGCACGCCATTTTTGCGTACTATTTTCGCAATACTATCTGTTACATTGGGGACGTATGGTAAAGTGGCGGTTGCAGTGACTTTCTCCGTCAGCCTTACTGTTTGCTCACGCTGAGGTCTATTGGCTCTATCGATGTCCTTCTTAAAGTATCCATTTGCTAGGAACACAGATCGGTGCAAATTTATTTCTTTAAAGATGGTCCACATCAGCCAACGTAAATGCACGGCAAACTAGGGTATTCATGACCGAGCGGTTTTGTGCCGGATGATGATTTGACTTTCCATGGAGATATCTATTACTATGTGTCTTCTTCCTGTAGATACCGTATCCCAAGGCGCCAGAAGACATCCTTTTTACCAGAATGTCTAGAAACGGTAAGGCTTTGCTTGCTCCACTTCCATGTTAAAGTTAATCTTGTTGTGTTGCTAGTTAATACGATTCAAAAATTCTTGTAGTGAGCCTATGCCATGCTGCCAAACGCTGAAAGTGTCGTCCACGTATCTAAGCCAGCACTTAGATTTCTTAGGAGCTGATAGTAGCGCTCAAAGTTCTTCATAAAGAAATTCGCCACTACAGAACTCAGTGGACTACACATTGCGACACCATCCTTTTGTTTGTAGAACTGTCGATTCCAGACGAAGTATGTGGAAGTCAGGCAAAGCTTAAATAAAGTAATAACTTCAGGGGTGAAGTGATCATCCAACAGTTGCAGGCTGTCCTGGATCTAAACGTTGGTGAAAAGCGACTCCACATCAAACCTGACCAAGATGTCCTGGAGATCGATTGTTATTGTGTTAATGATGTCCACGATGAATTTTTTGGTTAAGAAACGCGACCATTGCACTTTGAATAATGTGAAAATCTGCTACAAACCTAGTAGGTAGTCGGTAACAATAGACGTTTGAAGCTGAGTTTTTGTGTGACGGTTTCCTAAACTATGTCAAAATGTTAACGCTACGTTAGACTGAATTAAGGAGATATTATATTGTGGCTGTGAAGTGTATTTTGTTTGAAATTTTGAACCATTCTTATAGTGTTTTTGAGTAATAATAATTTAGTATATAGTTCCCTCCATTTCGTTTCTGTTTTCGTTAACATTGACTATTGTTTGTATTTTTATTTGTATTTAATGAAGTGTATTAAATCAATATTCAAATATTTTCCATTTTATTTACAGATTGATTAATGTGTGATTTTTAAAGAATAAATGATGTAAAATTAAAATAAGTGGGTCTTTTATTATTTACTGCTATCCATAAACAAGGATTCATGTATCATAACGTCTTTTACAGAATTTGCAGTTAGCCGTCAGCAAAATAGCTAAAAGTTAATTTAAATTATTAAAATGAACCGGTATCAATCTCTCACATTGACCTAAGCCAACGTGCTTCCACCCTACCATACTCGCAGAGAGAGTGCCAATCCTCTCCACAAATATAGCTAATCTACGGTCAACCGGTCGCTGGATTTGAACCTGCGGCGGGTGGTAAACACGATTCAAGTATTGAAGCCTTAAACCATTCGACCACCAACCGATCGAATCCAATTACAGTTCTTGGATAATATACTCTATGAAGATATTTATCTGCTGGCTTATCATAACAGATACGATATATGAGGCTGCTTGAACTATGCGGCAATCAGCCATCGTTCGGTTGACAGGACTGTTTCATAACCTCACAAGTAGCCAGCTGTTTGTTGATTGTTACGACAACGCATTGCGCAGATACAGTTTTTCTGTGTTACGATTTTGATGAGTTCAAATGAAGAGCGACTTGAAGTTCTGTGTGAAGTTGTGGAAATTCAATACTTCAAATGATTTAAAAAGTCCGGAAGTAGATTAACGTGTGTGGTTAAATCCAAGAAATAGCTAAAGAGTGCAACACTTTGTCTGATTTCTTCCTCGACTAATGATGGAGGAACACCGGGTGGAAACCTGTGAGACTTCCGCTCCTTAAGAGCTTCATACCGGGTCACAAAACATAGGTTTACGATCATGACGTGGAGACTAGTTCCCACGGCGAAAAAACGGAAGTTCTCCAAGACCAAAAAATCACGTCAGTTTGAATCAAATGTCAAAGTCATGTTGACATTGTTTTTATCATGAGAGAGTTTTTCATCAAGAATGCGTGCCACAAGGTCAAACAATAAATCATTTGTATTATCTTAAAGTTTTGAGATGACTGCATAGAACTGTTCAAACGAAACTGTCGCCCATTTGGCATTTGTTATTTGTATAAAAATGACATAACCGTTTTTCATTAACCCACTGATCACTTTATTTGAACCCTTAGTCAAGTCTCCCTCAGGAGACAAAGATTTAGTTAATTCAGCAAACTCATATTGTTTTTCGATGTTTTATTGTTTTCTAAATTTTGTACGTTGGAAGTTGTATCACTCTGTATATTTTCAACTAAATTAGTAGCAATGCCAGCAAACTCATACTGATTTTCAAGGTTTTGTTATTTCCTGAATTTTCTACCGTGGAAGATAAACCACTCTGTACATATATTTTAAGTAAATTTACTAACATAGATGACCTTAGCATAAGAGGAATATCACAATATACATTCAGAATTTTGTTAAATGACATTAACTCTAGTTGGATGATTGAAACTGATATAAAAAAGGTTTAGTAAACTCTGATATGCTAAGGATACAAGTATAATTGATTTTCGCAAGATATTTTTCGTGATTCGCCCTGTATAGGGGATTACACGGCAACAGCTAGACATACGACGCGCGTCAATCTGATCTATTGCAGATTATCTTTTGTTGACCCACAGGGGGCATTATTAAACCCTTAGGGAGGAAGGGATAGGGGGAGGGACTTATTAATATGCTCGAGATTCCTTAGAACTGTTGAGAATTGAGTTGAGATTTAGCCATATTTTTTTAAATATTTTCATACTGCATTGGAGACAACGTCTTGAAGACAAAATATTGAATTCTTTTTTTCTTTCTTATTACTAAAAACAATACAGGGTTATATATAAATTACTTTCGAACATATGCCCCAAGATGTTCCATAAAGAAGCTACATTCCTGTAAACGATGCAAAAAGAAAAGATTTTACAATAGATTTGTCGTGTACTCCTCTATTCGTAAACAAATGTCAGCTCTTTAGCATTTAAGCTGTTACAGACGTTTGAAAATTTCCAGAAAATTACTGATTTTATTGCTCCATTGCACAATCCATTGCTGAAGTTCAAGAATTTGTCAACCGAATACAATGATTTGTGATTGGCACATTCCGCCAGATCAACAATCGCCGCCTACCAAGAGCTGTTTCCAGGCTTTTGGGGCAAGGACGTTTGGCCGCCAAATTCGCCGGACTTAAATCCAATGGACTACTCGGTGTGGTCCATTATGGAGCAAAAAATCTCAGGAAAACGATACGCTACTGTGGAGCAGCTGAAAGCGGCTTTGACGCGCTCCTGGGACGAGATTACGGCGGAAGAGTGTGCGACCATCGTCGCCAATTTTAGGAAGCGTGTAAAAAAATGTATTGAAGCCAAAGAAGGCAATTTTGAGCATTTATTGTAATTTTTTTGTTTATTGTTATTGTTGTAATAAAACGTTGTTATTAATTCAAGTTGAATGAATTTGTTGTTATCCAGTATTTTTTAACTGTTGAAATATCTCAAAAAAGTGACAGAACTTTATCGTCACCCTGTATTTTAGGTATAATCAACTGTAAGAAAAATGTCGTTTGCAACAAGCTTCACAACAGTTACAACATAAATGTGATCAGAAATTTTTAAAACAGAAAACTACGTTATCAAAGTACGACCTATGCAAACTCCAAAAAAACTTAAGATTAAACTGAAAATTTAATCATATTTTACTTTTACCGAGGGAAGAGACATAAAGAACAAAAATAAAATAAAATGATATTTAATGGATATTTACCTTCCTTCGTTATATAATATGAATTTTCCAATTTATACAGAAAGGTACCTACTTTAAAATATAGAGTATAAATAAATAAATTTAAGTTTTACCATAACACTTCCTAATCGATTTTTTAGAACGCTGACAATTCGATACAGCTCGAATTATTTTCCATTAATTTTTAATTTCGATTCATCACAAAGAGATATCTGCGGCCCACTTCAAACAATTATGTGATTAAATCATCCAGCTCAGTGGTCGCCGTGAATGTGCCAAACTCGTTCATCCGTGCTCATGGCTGTTTTAGCATCTTTATATATGTTGCCCTCGCCACAAATGATAGATTCCACCCTGCGTGCATTATATTATAATTTATTAACAGTGATATATGCCTGGCAGGTGGTCCAACGTTCAATTTATTGCTTGCGGACAAAACTACACCCATGGGTCCATACGTAGTATGGAGAGTAATGTTTTCCTTATCTTCTAGGTCGTGGTTGTCCAAGATAAGACCAAAATTTACTGAATAAATATAAGTTATACCACTCTCTGTCGGCACTTTGATGTTTTGAGATCAAAGCCGTACCTCCGCACGTAAATGCTGTAGCAAAAAATGGCCAAGTACGAGGGACTTAAAAAAGTAGTTTCTTTCCAATTGGGAAATATTTATATACGAGGGATAGTCCAAAAGTGTAATGTAAGGCTGCTTATTATATAAATAAAATATTTGTAATGTAATAAATATAAATATTATAAAACGATTATAGGTAAATGTATAACGTTTTGTTAGTTAATCTTGGAAGTTGTATATATTCACTTGTAAATTTTAAAATAAAATATGTACGTACTCTACTATATAAAAAATAATGTAGCTATGAGGAAAATTTGCAATAAAATGTTTATTGAAACATTAATTAATTCTCATTTCGATTCCGTCGAAAATACACGTGTTTAACTGTCCTCTGTTTTTAATTATATCAATACAAAAGTTGTATGTTATTAACAAAGTTTGATAATGCAAAGTGATATTACTAATAATGAAGTATACCAGAAGCTCAAAGAATTTATTGAAGAATCATTTATGCAACAAATAAAACAACTTAAGGATCAGAACTTCATTCAGAAGAAAAAGTAACAAGAGATAAAGAATTAAAGGACCTTCAGAGAGACAATAAAAGAAACAATCTAATTATATTTGGATTACCAGAAATTGATGGCGAAGACTTATATGAAAAAGTCCTCGAATTCTTTAATAAGGTATTGAAGATCGAAACCTATTGCACAGATATAAATTATATGTACAGATTTGAAAAAGAAGAAAATCGTCCAATCGGAGTGAAGTTTGTTTCCCTTAGGAAATTTATAGAATTTTTGAAAAACTGCTACTTGCTTCAAGGAGTACTACATCATTAACAAACGATTTAATCAAAGAAGATCGTGAAGTTCATAAAATTTTACAGAAACATAAAAAAATTGCTAAAAGCCAAAATAAAAAGGTAATAATTAAAAACAACCTGCTGATAATTAATGATATAAGGTACACAGTAGAAGATTTGTTAAATACAGAAAAAAAAACAGGCAGCTGATAAGGATGAGCAAAATATATACGACACTGAAAAAACCCCGATACAAATTCAACAAAACAGGTAAGTGTCCCTCTCATTTTAAAACGGCGACAATTATACCTGTATATAAAAGTGGTGACAAACTTGAAATTCAAAATTATCGACCTATTTCTCTAATATCGGGTGTAGCTAAAATTTTGAAAAGCGCTTAAACAGAGAATAGTTAGTTTTATAGATAAATATAATTTAATATCTTCAAAACAGTTTGAATTTAGAGCTAAAATGTCGACAAATGATGCTATTTCAGAGCTAATTGATAAAATATATCAAAATATAGATAAAAGTGTTCCATCATTGTGTATATTTGCCGACCTTGCAAAGGCTTTCGACACGGTAAGCCATTCTCTGTTAATGCGAAAGCTTTGGCAATATGGATTTAGGGTACAGTGTATGAATTAATAAAAATTATTTATATGAAAGAACACAGTGTGTAAAAATAAATGAAACATTTAGCAGTACAAGAACTGTGTTGTATGGCTTACCGCAGGGCACAGTTCTGGCTCCGTTTTATTCACACTTTATTTAAATAACTTACTTACCCTTGATTTAAATTGTGACGTGGTTTCATTTGCTGATGATACATGCTTTTATTTTCGAGCAGAGCTCGAGAAAACTGGACACATCTAAAAGAGAGGGTCAGTACAGCACTTAAAAGAATTAAAGATTGGTTTGATCAAAATTTGCTTAAAACACTAATAAAACAAAATTCGTACCTTTTGCTTCGTATATAAATAATTTACCACCATATAAAGTTATCCAAATAGAAAACACAAATTTGACTATAGAATTTTCTGACAAAATGAAGTATTTGGGCATTATTATTGACCCGCATTTAAAGTGGAATTTACATGTAGAATATACAATAAAGAAAATAAGATCTTTAATTTATTACTTTAAACAAGTTAGAAAAGTTCTAAATTTTAATAAAACCAAACAAATATATTTTGCACTTGTTGAATCGTTACTACGATACGGACTAATTGCGTGGGTGGTGCGAGCAAAACTATTATTGAATTGTTAATGAGAACACAAACGCAAATTATAAAATTATATTAAATAAAAATATATTTTATTCCACAGAACTAACTTTTAAAGAATCTAAATTTTACAATTTAAGACAATTGTACTGTGAAACATTGGCTCAGTATCAATTTAAACAAACAAATGTTAATATAAGCCATGCCCATAATACTAGGCAAGCTAAAGATAGAATAAATGTTCCAGTTGCTAAAAACTGTGGGAATGAAATGTTTTATATTTAGCTCCTAGATTATATAATCACCTCCCCACTGCATAAAATCTATAATATATTATGTTACCTATAAAAGAACTAAAAATGGATTCCCGACCAATCATTAGATAAAATAAATAATTTTGTAAATTTTGGTGTCTTGTAATTAAAGAAATTTTTTTGTAATTGTTAACTATATTGTTTAAGTCTAATATGAGAATGATTGTAATCTATATTGTAGCATAGTTAAAAAATATTAACTTACACTCACGCTCAAGTTTTTTAAGAAACTTTAGTGAGGTCTACCTAATATTTATTCTTGCTTTTTTATTCTTGTATTATGTTAGATAAATAATTTAATTTAATATATGATAGAAAATCACTATTAATCACCATTAAAACTAACTACTAATGTACAACTATGAATAAATATTCGTTATTCGTTATATTTAAAAAAACAGAATACATTATTTTAACACTAAATTAGGAAATAATATAATCTATATTCTGTACAAGTTACAAATGCTGCAGTATAGGTTTTTACTTGCTCATTTAATGCAGCTTTTCTTGAACTCCTACACGAAAGTGTTTGTGACGTTTGGCAGTCTTGATCTGAAATATAATAAAAATGCATTATATTCTTGTTTTGTAATTTAATAAACCATATATTCTTTTCAGTAAAAAAATTACTCAAATGAAGACCCAATGGATAAGTATGTTCAGGTCATTTTTTAGTACTTGATATTATTGTAGTGATTTGGGTATTTTCATACGTATATTAATTAATTTGAGACAAATTATTTTAATTTATTTAAAGATGTTACTGTACATACCATTTTTATTATATACTGTTTGTGCACATGTATCACTTAGAATCGGTGTACCAGTTTGAACTTCAGCATCTTGAAATTTTAGCGCCAGAATAGTTTTGGTATTATCAGAAACTACTTACATAATTATTGCATACTACACTTTTTTTAATAAATACCAGTATATATACCACAAAAAACAAATTTGTTGGTTCATACAAAAACAATGTTTGATGTTTCATTTGAAAAATGTTTGCTTCAAATTCTAATTTTCTTATAGTTGATAAGGAGAATCTTTCAAATGAAGATTCTAATTTTTATTGACGTACCGCGTAAAATTTTATATCGTGACCTATTTATTTATATTAGTTGATAAAATATAAAATACATCCCTTGAACAATGGAAAAGGAAAAATCACGTCTTGAGGGACAATTATTCACAGTGTATATAATATATCACGAACATTTTTAACAGAAAAATAAAATAAACACTAATATTTATTTATCTATATATTTATTTATGTATTTATTACAATAAAATATCCAACAGGTAAAACCCAATTACAGGATTAGTTACAGACAGAATATACAGTTAAAAGTAATAAAATGGGAGCAATTAAAAACAAACAATATACGGGGTGTTTGTAAATACCCGCGAAATATTTTAGGGGGTGGTTGCCGAAGATATTTTATTAAAAAAAGTTCATATAAACGTAGGTCGAAATATGCTTCGTTTCCAAGATGGGTACAGTATTTAAATTTAACTTATTTATTTATTTTTATTAATTATTTCAGAGTTTTAAAGATATTGACTCGAAATTTGCAACGCTAAACAGATGAACGTGCATTTTTTGGGGTGATACGAATATTTCTACTTGCACCAGTGACGTTTATGTGAAAATGGCGCAACCTTTTTTAGTAAATAAAATGGTACGCCACTGCATACAATGCAATGCTAATTTGACATTTTGACGAGATGGTTGTATTTTATTTAAAAATATTGGCAGCAACCTACTAGATAACGTATCAATAGAAATTAAAAATACAGCTTGCAACTTGCAATAAAATATGTTTCATCAAAAACGGCGCATTCTACGAAAAAAATTGAAGATACCTATTTCATTCAGAATTGATGATGGATTTTCAAAAAATATCGAAGCGGAAAAAAGTTTAATACAGGGTATGTCTTCCTCGCACAATAACTACCTGACAACTACCTTTGCATACTAACTGTCTATCAGGTTGTCGATCAATTTCTCGCCACAGGCGTGGTAAAACCCCTCTGAGTTCCTGAAGTGTATGTGGTGGTGGTTGATGTGAATCTAAGACTCTTTGTAGTTGGTCCCATGCGTGCTCAATTGGATTGAACTCTGGCGAGAGAGGTAGCAGTGCCAACTGTAAAATACCATGAAATTCCAAGGCATCGACAACAATTCTCGCACGATGAGGTCGCGCATTATCGTCGTGAAATAAAAATATTGGCCCTATTTCAGCATGAAACAAAGGGATGATATTGTTAATGACTTGTTCGACGTAGATCTGTGCATTCATGTTTCCATCAAGCACCAACAACTCTGTACGCTCATTAAAACAAATGCCTCCCCAAACAGCAACTGTACCACTTCTGAATGGACTTCCTGGATGGTTCTACGATTTCCGACTACCAAGGGAAGGATCCATATTCGAACACACCGACTATCCAGAAACCGTTCATATCTCGACTGATCTGTAAACAATACAGACCTCCACTGATCATTCCTACTCACATCTTCGGTAGCCCATTGCAACCGAAGTCGCATATGATTTTGTGTCAGTGGAACACTTCTCAAAAGTCGTTGTGAACATAGAGTAACATCTCACAGTCTTCTATGAACTGTTTCAATTGAAACCGCAACACCAGAAGCGTTTAAAAGTCGCTGTTGCATGATCCGACAAGTACTCAGAGGCTTTCTACGGATGGATACTGTTAGAAACCGGTCTTGTGCAGGGCTAGTAGATCTTGAGCGTTCACTCCCCAGCCTGTCAATGGCATTTGTTGTTTTGCTGTTTCTCTATATCGATGCACAAACCTTGAAATTACGATTTCACTGACCTGAAAGAAGACAGCAACGCATCTCTGAGGGAGTGCCGCCTCAATCATTCCAATGGCCTTATTGGCTTCAGGTACACTCAGCTTACGTCTAGACATTATTGGAAAACAAAATTTTTAAGTCTTGAATAAGAGTTGACTATATAAACTCGAAACAATGACTGATCCAAAATTCTTAAAAAGACCAAAGACAAGAACTAGTCAAAAACTGAAAAAGTCACTCAATGATGAGCAAAAAAACACTCAGGTAAGAAAGTAAACATTTTATTTATTATCTAGGATCATTTGGAACATAAAACACGTCAACCTTTAAAATAAATCTCAATATTTGTGAACTTCCTTAACTTTTATGGAACAGTTTATTTTAGGACATGTTTTATCAAGACACCATTTAGAATACCGTAAAACGTGTCAACAGCGCTATCAACAACATTTAAAGACGATAAAATGGACCAATCAACTAAAAAATATAGATAGAAATTTGCTTTACAAATGAAAATATGCACAAGCGAGACAATCCTACACCAACGATCAATAGATGAAGTAAAATATCAGTAATCATGATTATTATTAATCCGATATTTTTGTCACACTTGGCATCGAATACGAGAAATGTTTAGAGAGAATTATTAATTAACTATTGATTGAAATCAAAAAGTTGTTCATATTTACGGCTTGCGTCAGATACAAGATATATTAACTCTCTTTTTAACTCCATAGGGCTTAATGTGACTACAAAATCACATTTATGACGGACGTGAGTAACTTTTAAATTCATAACTTACTTTATTAATCGCTGATACAAAAGCTGCGCTGGCAGCGTTCAGTGGATAGCTCAGGGGTGGCTCTATAAGTTTTAGGCAGCCCTAATTTATTACCCACAGAGATAATTTCAATTCCTTTTCAAAACCTGAAGACGATATGAACTGATATAATACAGTTTACTTAACTGGCAAAGTTTTAAAAAACATCTACTGAAAATCAGAGAAAATCTCTACTAGGAAAAAGATAAATCAAATTTTATACAATTTAGGATAGATGTAAGTATACCTAGATAACAAAGCACCACAAAAAAGTGAATATATATAGATATTCTCTTGTATTTCCACAAGCTGAATCCAGATATGGGGTACATTTAATTCCATCGCCCTAGGTTCAAAGCTAAAGTGAAATATAGATATGCAAGAGGATCATTTATGTTTTTGGAATCGCTGAATCTGAATTAAGTTTAGCTTAAAGGTCATTCCAAGGTCAAATCGAAAGATATATATGCAAATTGGCAAAATTATCATATTTATATTTTTGGGGTATCAGAGTTTTTCAGTGGTTGAAAAATATTGTTTAAAATGTGAGTAAAATCGAATCTTCCGTTTGTCGTCACATTTTTCGGAAGAT
The DNA here is from genome assembly GCA_025584915.1 of Monochamus saltuarius. Lineage (NCBI taxonomy): Eukaryota > Metazoa > Arthropoda > Insecta > Coleoptera > Cerambycidae > Monochamus > Monochamus saltuarius. Next base: position 10,110,283 of record CM046721.1, on the reverse strand, counting down.
GATGCACTTCCTCTAGTCTACTGATATTAACCAATTAAAGAACAAACTCAAATCTGAATGGTACAAGTCTAATAAATGGAGACTGTCCATTGATTCTTCGAAGAGACCTATAAGCTATCTTTTTTTCATAACACTAATGTATACTCTCCATTCCAGTAGAGCATTCAGTAGTTTTAAAGAAAAGTTTATCAGCATGAAGTCAGTCCTTGAATAAAATTAACACTGTGGGCATTTGATAAGTTATTACTATTTTATTGAGACGACAATCAGGTTTCACATAAAATTCATGCTTCTTACATGAAGGGGATATGGCACAGCCTTCTTCATCTACATGAAGAGGGCTGTGGATATGGATATAATACAGAAGCATTAGTTGACTCTCCTAAAATCCTGACTTTTCACATCAAGTTAGGAGTTATGAAATAATAGGTAAAAGCTCTTAATAACGAAGGTGGATGCTACCGATATCACGAAATTTTTTCTTTATACTTCAGATGCAGAACTGCAAGAAGGAATTTTCAGTGGATCTCATATTCGTAAAATAATGAGACCCGATATTTTTACCATCCAAATGAGAAAAAGCGAGATGGATGAGTTTCAAATAGGTTATCAAGAATTTTCTGGGAAGTCATAAAAGTACAGTGAAAAAGTAGCACAGATATTTAGCAAATTCTTGTTAATAATTTATTTTCTATTGCAGTTACTTTTGTTATTAATTTATTTTCTATTGCAGTTACGCTTTCTGCTAGTGTCTAGTATAGTGTAATATATAGACAAAAATTTATTTAAGATTACACCTTGTATATACAGGGTAATTCATTAATAATGGGACAGAGCTTAAGGACATGTTGCTGACCTCAAAATAGAGCGATTAAGCCAGATATGCCTTATTCTAATGTTGATCCTTTTCGATCTACAGAGTGTCAAAGTTGAAAAAATAAATCACATTTTCTTTATTATTTTTCGATCGCATCAACCGTATTTTATGAAATTTGGTATAGGGGGGTTTCTTGGTACTAGAAATTCGAATATGTCGACGATTTTGTTGTATCTGCTAGAGGGCGCCACCAACGATGATTTGAACCTCTTTAAATCGCTACGACTTTTTGTGCTACACTGTATCTCATTTTGATCTGGAAAATTTGTTTTCCCTCTTTTCTAGTTAAAAAAGGTACATCTTGTTGATGTCGCTAGAAGCAATGGCTTCTGAAAAAAAGCATCTAAATCTCATGATGCATGCAATTTATCTAAATGTAAAGCCAAATTGATGCGTAAGTAATGGGCCCTTCTGTAACAGCATAATACTGTGATCAAAATAAGCGAAATTTTGTAAAATTTGCTTCAAGCGATCGAAAGATAAGAAAGAAAATGTGATTTATTTCTTCAATTTTGACACCCTTATCTTTGTTATTATTGATTTTGGTGGATTTTTGGATTTTTTTATGATAAGCTAAAATAAATCGACTTATTTTGGTCGCAGTATTATGCTGTTACAGTATGGCCCATTACTTACGCATTAATTTGACTTTACTTTTAGATAAATTGCATGCATCATGAGATTTACATGTGTTTTTTCTCAGAAACCATTGCTTCTAGCGACATCAACAAGGGGTACCTTTTTTAACTAGAATAGATAGAGAAGAACATATTTCTAGTCCAAAATGAGATACAGTGTAGCACAAAAAAGTCGTAGCGATTTAAAGGGGTTCAAACCATCGTTGGCGGCGCCCTCTAGCAGATACACCAAAATCGTCGACATATTCGAATTTCTAGTACCAAGAAAACCATCTATACCAAATTTCATTAAATAGGGTCGATGCGATCGAATAACAATAAAGAAAATGTGATGTATTTTTTCAACTTTGACACCCTGTAGATCGAAATAGAGCAACATTCGGATAAGGCATGTTTGGCTTAATCGCTCTATTTTGAGGTCAGCAACATGCCCTATGTTTTGTCCCATTATTAATGAATCACCCTGTATATATTCATTAATCTCTCTAAAATGTTGTGTTATTTGAGGAATAGCGACGAATCCGATATTTTTGTGATAACCAGGGCCGTAGGGTAGTCCGACCCTGTCGTTCCACCGGCGGTGGCAAGTATTACCCCAGCAGGAAACGCAGCACCCCGCGGACGCACGCTCGGCGGGCGCGCTTCGCCTCCGGCGGTAATCCATCCGTCAACAGGATCCGCCTAAGCTCAGGATTAGCCCCGTGAAATATGTGTTTATACTATGTCGGCCGAGCCTGTCCAGTCACCTACTTCAAAACGTTAAACGAGAATTAAACTGGGCGGGTGGCCGGCAGTAGGTCCATTGTCTCATCCAGCATTTAGATTTTTCATTTACAGGGTGTTTCGTTACCTCGTATTTGCGCAATCAAAGGTCACGACGCGTAGAGCAATAGCAATATGAAACAAAATTCTTGATGTCTTATTTATCGGCTTTTACTTACAGGGTGTCTTGCAAGTCGTTACAATAATTTTAGATGATAGATTACTTGATTTTGAGTCAATTGGAACAAACCAATACACCAAGTGTTTGCAATATTTATTTGTGATAATTAATTTTTTAATTTAACCGTGCTTTTCTACAATTATTGAAGTGTAGAAGAAAAACAAACCTTTTTATAACAAATATTTCTATACTTTTTTTTATTAGTAATGAATGGATTATTTAAATGATTTATCCAATAAAATCCAAAGTGGCTTCGTTACTTACCTAGAACTTCATAAACATGATTTTTCTACTTTGTAAAAGCGAAGAGTCAAATTTAAACGTGGATTTTATTTAAACCTTTGTGTGTAGGTTAGTTATTATTAAAAACATACCTAAGCAATGATTTTTCAGTTCTTAAGAAAAGTTTCTTGAAATAATCCGTTCATTACTCTCAAAATCAAGTATTCTATTACCATCACCTCCTAAAAGTATTGAAATGAGTTGCAACACCCCTATAAATTATCGTCAAATAAAATAATAACTTTTAAAATGCGTTTGTAACACACTATTTTGCTATTCTAGCCTCACATTTTAACAGTAATTTTCACATACTTGTATCTCATGTAGGACCCAAGATTCATTTGCCGTTCATTTGTTAATTTATCTTGATTTAACCAGGTTTAGGTCAGGTTAGTTTTGTCTTTATTACGCAGTGTTCGGAACATAAGCGCCAATATTGCGCCAAGGTTTCGATATTTGACTAAAATCAACAAAAAACATTTATAAAAAAATGTCTAAAACGGATATTTTTTCTACATATACATTTCAATAATAAAACCACAACTAATGTAATTTGTTTATAATTTGTTTTGTGTTAAAGAAGTAAGCAGTATAAGCATTCCCAAAATTATTTCAAACTGTTACGTTCTGTAACGTCAAAACAAGATTTTCATAGTGTTTATTAGAAGACATGGAAAAGTCAGTAGTAGGTTTTGTCTTTCATAATTTGACAGTTAGTAATAAAATTGAAATAAAATAAAAATGAAAGAAATAAAATTAAAACTAAAGACATCTTTCAAAATGGGCACTAGTTTATCTGAAACATAAATTTACTCTTCACCGAAAATTCTTCTCGGGATTGAATTCCCGAGAAATAAGCAAAATACTTCGATGTTCTCAAAGAAAATCACATTTCTCGAGATCTGACGATCATGGTGGCCAATTTTGAGGACAACCATTACCCCATCATGCATAAACCAAAACTCTAGTCTAAGTTGCAACTGTAAATCTTCGATTCAGTAAGAGAGAATATTTTGCAGAAATTTCAAATAACTTTCACCATTTAATCGATTTGGCAAAATAACTGTTCCGATGAAATAACGATCATTAATACCGGCATTTATCTTAAATTGACGTTGAAAATGCCTAGGACTTATTGCAGAGGAGTTTACATTGGAATATTCATGAAAGTTGTGAACATTTATAATTCCTCTACGAGTAAAACCAGTTCTATCAACGAAAAAGGTTTTCTCGTGAAAATTAATATCCTGATGTAAGATAAACTTCCAAGAGGTCACTCGTCTATCCAAATCTTGAGGCATTAGCTTCTACACTCTTTGAATGTGATATACTTGTAGATGTAGTAGATTACGTTTAAGAACTTGGTGTACAAAAGTTCTTGATAATCCAGTTTCTCAAGACAAATGGTTAGTACTTATTTACGGTTCATCTTCAACTGTTTGCCAAATATTTTCTTCATCTTGTATCCTTATTACATTAGGACGTTCTCGGACATTATTCTTTCAGGACAGTCTTTCAACATTAGAAAATGTTTCTCTTTGGGGAATCACTCAATTCGGAAATCTCCTACGATATTCTTCTACAGTTTCCTTCACAGAAATCTAGCACAAGTAACAGTAGATAATAGTAGACAAAGCCTAATACTGACTTTTTGATTTCCTTTAATAAACACCATTAAATCTCAATCAATGGAAAACAAGTTTGGTATAATTTTAGGGGTAACTCACTCTAATGACCTTGTAGTCTTTAAATTTACTTGAACTCATCAAAAAAGACCAATAATAAGCCTAAATCATGTACCAAATTTGGTTAATTCAAGTTAAAGTAATTCAAAGATATTAATTTTTATCCTAATATTTGACCCCACTTCGAAAGTCTGTAACCCCGCCTATGTTCAACTTTGTATACATGCACCTACTCTGTGTCGGTTCTAACACCCTGTATAATCAGATTTGTATAGATAATTTTCGTTCTTACCACCAGATGTTGCAAATGAAAGAGTTTTTATAAAAATGTAGTAGATAAGTAATTTTAATTTGTCTGATGGTTATTTTCCAAATTTATAGACATTTTGACAACTATTAATAATAATAATAATAATTTTTATTTTCCTCTAAGACAATATAACAATTATTGTATAGGAATAGTCAAAATTACACATAAAAATGTAAAAAACAACACTATAGTAGGTACATACAATTTACAAGTAAATATAACATTTATATATATATATATAATCAGAATCCCTTTTACCATTAGATGGTGTAGGGTATTTTCAAAAATTTTGTTCTACTTTTATTTTCCATGTACAAACTTAGCCCATTCCTTCCTGTTGTTTGCCATCCTTTTGCCTCTATCCATGTCTTTCCTTTCTCCTTTAATATTGCTCCAATGGTTACATCCCATGTTTGCCTTGGTCTTCCTCGTTTCCTTCTCTTATCTATTTTAGCCTCCCATATCCGTTTCACTGGTCTTTTATCGTCCATGCGATGCAAATGTCCCCACCAACTTAATTGTCTTTTTCCACGTATTTTAATGTTGATTCTATTTTAAGTTCTTCTCTAACTTTTATGTTTCTAACTCTGTCCAATTTTGTGATCCTCTAGCTCTTCTAAGGTACTTCATTTCTGCGGCTTGGATTTTACTTTTCTGTGCTTTTGATAGTACCCATGACTCGCAGCCGAACGTTAGTATTGGTCTATATATCGCTTTAAATATTTTAATTTTCGTGTCACTAGATATTTCCTTCTTACTTATGAAACTATTGTTCATTGAGTGATATAATCTCATCGTTTTCTCTATCCTACTGTTAATCTCTATATCTTGTTTTCCATTGCTCTCTATTGCTATTCCTAAATATTTAAAATCATTTACTTGTTCTATTGGTACATCCTCTATCTTTATATCTAACTTCTGTTGTTCCCTTCCTATTGTGATTACTTTCGTTTTGTTTTTATTTATCCTCTGCAATCCTTCAGTAATTTATTCCATATATCCAAATTTGTATGTAGATCTTCTTTATTCTCTGTTATTATCATTACGTTATCTGCAAATGCTCCTTCTGATATTCCTACCCGTTGCATCTTTCTGTGTCCTGTATATATTTTCTTGCTTAGACCTGAACATTTCTTTATTATTTCATCCATGAAAACAATAAATAGTGTTGGACTTAGTCCTCCTCCTTGCCGAATGCCATCCTTTGTCGAAAACGCATCGGATATTTTGTTATTGCTTATGACCATATTGTTATTATTTGTGTATATATTTCTTATAAGTCTTATTATTTTGTTATCAATTCCACGATTTTTCAATATATTCCATAGTATACTTCTAGGTATCTTGTCAAAAGCTTTCTCTAAATCAATAAATCCCATGTAAATTGTCTTTCCTTGCTGTTCACACTTCTCTATTAACTGTTTAACTGTAAATATATGGTCTTGAGCACTTCGTCCTTTCCTAAAACCTCTTTGTGACTCATCTAGTGAGTTCTCTACTTTGTCTCTTAATCTTAAATCTAATAATTTCTCAAAATTTTCATTGCTACACATATATATAACATTTACGAACAATATATAAAAAATAGACACATGTATTACAAATATTACATATAGTCAGATAAAGTGTAAAAGACTCATCTAGCAAATATTGTTTTAAACAAATCTTGAAATTTTTATATTATTGCAAGACTTTATATATTCAGGAAGCCTGTTATATATTTTAAGTCCGAGGTATTGAGGAGAGTTTTTATTAAATTTATTCTAGCAAACGGCATGTGAAAATGATGTTTTGACGTGTATTATAAAAGTGAATATTCTCATTTAAATTAAATATGCTAGAATTGTTAAATACATAAGTAGCTATTTCAAAATATACAACGAGGTCAATGTTAATATACCGAATTTTTTAAACAAATTTCTACATGACTCTTTTAAGGATGTATTAGCTATACACCGAATAATTCGTTTTTGTGATATAAATACTTTAGGACTATTAGTCGAGTTAGCCCGAAAACACACACCATCAACTCTTTTGCATAATAAACCTTATCAATAGATTTATGATGAGTACAGATCGTAAGTTTAAAAAAAAAGCTTAAACTGTTTAGTTTAGAAATTAATTTTTCACAATGGGGCTTCCAATTCAAGTTTTCGTCCAAACAAAGTCCTAAAAATCGTATACTGCCATGTGAATTACTTAAAGACGTATTATAAATGTTTAAATTTATATCTTCAATATCCTGTTGATACGGGTGAATGCGCAAAATTTCAGTTTTTTCACTGTTAAAAAATAAATTATAATAATGAAAATAGTGGGCAATATTATTCAAAATATCGGAACACTTATTTTGTAAGTTGTTAATACATTTATCAGATATAATTAGAGATATATCATCGGCATAAGCAGTGAAATGACACCCTGATAAAACAGAATTAATTTGATTTATATATAAGATAAACAAAATCGGACCCAAAATGGAACCCTGTGGCACCCCTAAATTAACATTTAAAGAAGCAGATTGACAGTTTATTAGTTGATTATTTCGTGTAACAGAAAGAGAAACATATTGTTCTGATTATTGCCGATATTTGTTATTTCCTGAACAGTACCTAATTTCTGCTGCAGAAAAAACATTAACATTATTTATTTGGAAAAGACTCTATCAGAAATTAAACGGTCATTGGTGTCACAATGCTGACATTCTGCACACAAATGTCATTTGCCTTTACACTTACTGATAATGTCATGATGTATCTATTGTTCCTATATACTTATTACTGTATACATATACCTGGAATGGTTATTAATAAAGAATTTATATTTATTTATATATTAAAGGCCTTCGTCCCAGAGGGACATATGGAAATATTGTCGTTAGCCTCACCATATGATACATTTGGATCGAAATGTTATAATTAATTATTATCTTATTTTCATTATTTACTGCTGTTAATAATACAAACATATGCTCGACAGGACACATACCCGGAAAGACGAGTCTCGCGAAATTTAATAAACGTTATCTAAAAGCGCCTTTATCAGCAGGTCCTTACCGATTTATTAGTTAGTTATTATTTAATAATACGAATATCTATTATTTACTCGTTCCGCATATTATACACCTGGGGATTTAATCAACCAAGGTAAATATGCTTTGCTGCAATTCGCTATCAGATAATTCGGTTAAATGATGTCATATAAACTTAATTAAAATTGTGGATAAAAAGAGGATTTGGCGTTTGTTGTAAATTGGTTTCATTTTGTCATAAATATGTTTGCAGATTATGAAAAGAGAGTGCAACGTTCCCGCTTGTAAGGTCGGTTGAGTTTCATTTTCGAAAAAGTGTAATAAGTAACACTTGGCCCAGGGAATAAATGCGACATTGCATTTACTTTTCATTGGTACTTAAAAAATGTAAAATTGTGAGTGGATTACTGAAAAACCAAAATATTTAATTTTGTTTAACTTTTAACATGTCCATGGGAAAATATGAAATGCTCACGGGAAAATATAAAGCTTATATTGAAAGAGTTAGTTACTGATGTAGGTAAAAATGAACTATTCAGGAAAAAATTACAAAAGATTTTAAAAATTACTTTTTTATCTGTTAAATAAAATTCTCTTTTTCTCTTCTTCGCTACTTCTTCTCACATATCCTACAGCAGTTATTTTACCTCCAAAAATTTTTCTAGATAGTTTCCTTTTCCATCCCAATACTTTTTCTTTTACGTTATTATTGATTACCTATGCCTCACAGGAATACAATACTGTGGGTCTTATAAACCCTGAACTTCATTCCACTTGACACTAATTTGGATGTTAATAGCTTTGAACCCCCATACTTCATACTTTCCGCCACTATTCCATTTTGTCTAGGGCTTTTATTATTTTTAATTGTTCTATGATTTCATCTACTTTCTTCTACATTTTCTATTTCCTTTACTTTTTGTTTATTGTGTGTCCTCTTTTTTTCTTCTGCATATTCGTTTTACCATATTTCTCTGTTTTCTGTCTTCTTCTCATCCTGTTTGTAATGCTTTTATTCTTAATTTATTTCTTCTCTGCATTTCAAAGACACATTCTCTATCCCAATATTTCTTCTTTTTTGATGTTGTTTTTCTGGTATTATTTTTTTGGCACATCCTGAATAGTTTTCTCCATTCTTCATCTATACTTCTTGATACTACTTGTCCACTTCCGCAAACTCTTTTTTGCAATTGCACGTTCGTATTCCATTCTCATCTTTTTTGCATTTCATCCCTTTTTTATCTTTTTGTTTAAGTTCTACTTTTACCAGAAAGTGATCTGAAATTAAATCCGCTGCTCTGCAGAATTTCACACTTCTTATCAGTGTTTTATGTTTCTCATCTATCATCACGTGATCTATTTGATTTGTATATGCTCCTTCTAGAAAAACTCACGTCCCCTACTGACTAAAATGAGTGCTTATTACTTTCATTTGTTTCTCTTGCAAATTTTATTATTCTCCTACTATTCTTATTGCTTACTTGATGTTTACTCTGTTTTCCTTTATATGTTGACAGATGATCTCTTTACCAACTATTTTTATCGCTTGTTTATCTAGAGCATTTAATGTCTAATCAAGTTCGTAGTGTTCATCTTTTTCTTCATCCTCTGTTGGAGCGTATAAATTTATTAATGCCATTTTTATTTGATCTTTCAACTCAATACAATACAATCTCTCTGATATTGGACAAATCTCGTAATTTTTCCTTTGATATATTTACTTATTAAAAAAACCTGTTCGTCTCATTGTTTCTCCTCCACTTGTAAGAAGCATATATATTCTTTTAATTCCCTTGTTATATTTCCCTTTATATGCGTTTCTTGAAATGTTATCAAATCCATTTTATATTTCTTTGCTTCATCCACTAGATTGATCAGTGTCCTCTCATCATTTCACGTTATTATTTTCATCCATATTTCCTTTTTCTATCCTCATTAGTCTGTTTATAAATAATTTCTTTTCACCATTCAATTTTGTTAATGACTATTCCATTTGGCATGTTTCCGTTTCCTCATTAATTGCCTATTTTTTATATATACTTTGCCTTTTCTAGTTTTCTGTTGTTTGTTGTTATTCCATCTCAATTACTTACCATCAATATTAATTTTATTATAACCAACTTTCACTTTTTTCCCCTTACTTCTTCATTCCCTGGCCATTAGTCTTATTTATTTTTCCTTTTCCCTTTCGTTTTTTGGTAAATCATCATTTATGAATATATTTTCCCGTCTATTTTCTCTCAACCTGTATTTATTTTGCCTTTTACTTTTACCTTTTCTAGGTGACTGATTTAAATCACCTTATTTTCATCTTTAGCAAACATTCTGTATATAAAATTTAAACCCCGTTTTTTACTTTGGTTCATTTCAAGTTGCAATAAAAAACTTCTAAAATAAGTCAGGTGCTTATCTCCAGCGAGTGGGTATCAGATGTGCAGGGCAAACATCGAAATTGGTATCGGACGAGCCATTCAAATGCAGCCAGGCATCAATACAGAATTTTTGAGTGGCTCACTTCTCCCTTATATGAAGTTAATTAAAAAAGAGCTCCGCTGGAGGTATAGGGTAGGCCTTGTATACATATTTATTTTAGTTGGCGGAACAATTCTAAATGGGTAATTGGGTGGCTGAAATGGGATGGCGAGAATGTAAACAGATCTACAGATTTTACAAGGATAATTTGAAATAGCTTCAGATACACCTAGTTGGTTTGATGGTTTACTCATGAAAAGTAAGTTGAAACAAACATGTCTGACGATTTGGCTAATTAAAAGTCCCTTGTCCTTGAAATTAACAAATTGAAACTAAAACTGTAACAAAATTTTACTAGTGATCAAACATGATAGGACATCATAGAAGGGGGTTAAAATAATGTCATACTATATGACTTCGTTACGAAACACGGCTTCCAAGTACGAAGTTAAATATTAAATTTCAGTCATAACCGTTACCATGGTAGTCACTATGGTGCTAATATACTCGCGACAAGAATTCAGACAACTTACGTCATACGAACAAATGAATAATTTATTATAATTTCATCAAAATGTTTAAGAAACTTCAACTGATAGTAATAAAACTATATACTACGCTAAAAGTTTGCATTATATATTGCATTATACAGGGTGAACCTTAAATAAATATAAATATTTTAACCAGCAGTATAGTTCACTGTGTAGAACACATAATTAATAGTTTTTTTGACAAAAAAATCAGAAATAAAAAAGTGAAATTTTAAATAAATTTTGTAATTTTTCTGTAGAAAATTGGTTGAGGACCGCTGACTTTCATACATTTATGATGAGTCATAGCGCTTCAGATTGAACGTGTAGTTCACAGTGTTGCCAGTGTTACACAAATGTCTTTGCTTGAAGAAACTGCGAAAATCATAGATTTTCGTTATTATTCATAAAATAACTTAAGGAAATTGTGTCTTGTGTCTCTTTCTAACAGTGTACAATGGCATTTAACTTGTGAAATGTGGATTACTGATTAAATAGTTAATATTTTAACAAACAGGTAAGCTTGTGTGCACGCTTATGTATAATTTTTGAACATTGAACTTAGTAATATCACGTAATATCTTCCTAAATACTTTACGGTAGTATTTAACTTGCGGAAATTCATTTTTAATCGTTTATAGTAAGGTCAGTTAAGCTGTTATAATGTATGTTATTATTGCTGCGTATGATACTACATACCCACATTTCATGTACTTCTGATTCAAACAAGTTTTTTTTAAAATAGAATTAACCGTATTACTTTACTATTGCGTTAAGAGAAACGTAATATTTATATTAGAGAAAATATGGCAACCTCGCAACAAATCATATGGTTCATTAGCTTCGTTAAGCAGCGGTCCTCAAAATGTGGGTATTTTTAAAAAAAATTAACATACGTAAATATTCCAGTCCAATATATAGAAATTTTTAAAAATGGCTTTCACTAGACTGATCTATATGACGAACTACTACACCAGCAGTTAAATTATTTGTACTTATTTAAGGTTCACCCTCTATAGCAGAAAATGATTGTTTTTAATGCGACTAAAGATCGAAAATTACGTTGACAATAAAAACAAATGTGTAACGTCAGCCGTGACTGTGCATATAGTATATACAGATACAACCAAAATTAAGTTTTAGATTTTATACAATTTTGATGGTGCTGCCAAATTTGACATTTTGCATTCTCAGTTCGATTTCTCTATCAAATTGCGGCAAAAAAACTATATTTTGTTTTATCCGAATGATCCGATTTGATGCGGCTTGCACCAGTTTTTTTTTTGGATGCCCTAAATGATATTTCTTTGACACGAGTAAACTAGGGTTTAAAACTTAAAGAGAACAAAATAAATGGGCATCTTAGAAATGGCAAATTATTTTATTAATTTATATGTATACACTTTGTTTCTGAAAATAATTGATAATAACTATGTAAATTTGGAAGAACCATTTTTACAGAACACTGTAAACATCTTGGGATGTTATAATTTAAAATATTACTAATTATTTTATGCAACCATCGTCGATTACTGTTAATATTGTTGTTATTTTTAGTATTAACAGAATTTAATTCCCCAACAACACAAGAAGTGTAAAAAATTATCGCCGTGAAGTGAGTGAGTGCATTAGTGGCCTACAGATGACGTCTGCACATGTCAAAAAATATTGCGTACAGTTACGGCACTCTGACTAGTTTGAAATAATTTTCCAGTTCTTGCTTTTCGAAAATTTAGTTTTTCGCGTATTTTTTTGTGTATTTACAAAAATGTCCTATTCAAACACCTAGATGTCAGATAAGGTACTGATTTATGGGAGTATGACAAGTGCATATTATTGTGTCAAGCAGCCTAATACCAAAGACGTTTTCTGAGTACACAAAATATTATGCTGAGTACTTTTTTAACCACATTGCACAATTATAATGCCTTGGCGGTAAACGTGTGGCAATGTTTTTATGTATTTGTGTACATTTGCGTGTATTTTTTGTTATCGTTTGTAGTCTTTCCCGACGTAAGTTATCGACCTGGTCATGACCGCTGGACCAAGTAGGTACCTAACTTTAAACAAAAAGAACGATTGAGGGAAGAAGAGGTCCACAGCAAGTACAAGAATTTTGGCAATATCAGATTTTAATTTAAACAGAAAATGATAATACTTAAAATATCTCCAAATATCAATCCTGGAAATAACTATTAGTAAGGTAGATACTGCCTCCCTGTGCTACCATATCGTGTTTCTCATCAAATTTAAAGAACAAGGCATCCCAACAGAATGGATTAACATTCCAATTACAGGGTTGCACAGATAATCAGCACAAATTAATGTGTACAAAGAAAAGAATATAAGAGAAAACAATCTTAAAACTAAGTAAATCTTAACCTAAAAATAAAGTACAAAATTATAAAAATGTATAAGTTGCTAAACGCTTAACAGAGGACAGTGGCAAATGGAGTATATCAATGGTAGAAAAGAATGAATTGTATACTTTTTGACAACATCAAACAACAATCACAGCGTGTGCAAAGATGACATAATTGTGTGCAAAATCCTTAGCACACGGCGTGTGCAAAATACCGTTTTCAGAGCGTGTTTTCCATGTGCAAAACCCCCTTTTGCAAGGCAGTCGTAGATATAAAAACATTTTTTTCGCTTTATAAATAAGTTTTGAATTTTTTTGATAGATGATTCAGTTAATTTTTATTTGTCCCTATCTCCTCTTAAAACATTTATACTAAGTCATAGCCCTGTATATTTAATTTTATTTTAAATTATGATTGGCGAAACTGAACGAATACTGGTATCTAAAGTAAGGTAATTATTTACATTAGCGTAAAACTCTCCAATCTTAACAAAAAATTACTACTCCTCTATTTTTGAAGGTGCTGATCACGAATCTGAAGTCAGATTTCGGCGCTCGCCTTCAAAATTATAACCTCTATTTATACACTACATTAGGTTGAAAATGCAATGTACATCTCTGCCCTCCCTGCCTTCTTCATTTCATGACGTCACATTGTTGTCAAAATATATAAGAGTTATATTGCAATTTCTACCTAATGTAATGTATACATAGAGGTTAGAATTTTGAATTTTTTTTTTCGAAAACTACATGCGAGCGCCGAAATCTGACTTTAGAGCAGCACCCTCGAAAATAGAGGGGTAGGATTTTTTTTGTTAACATTGGAGAGTTTTACGCTAATGTAAATAATTAACTAAAATACATAAGGCCATGTCTTTTTCTTACCAGCTGGACGCGGTAGCCTTTGATGTTTCTATGGCAGTTTCTTATGTCGTCTTTTATTCTCTTGTATCGACGACATAAACTGTATGTCAGCGGTTAATAGATATAGCAGCCCCGCCCCGCAAACAAAATGCCATATAGATTTAATAAAGCGGATAACAGTCACCGGCGATTTCCTAAGGAGGCCCACGTCCCCGGGGGGTCGACGCCCGCCGCAACGCCGGCAATTTGTAAATAGCCCGGCCACGCGCCCCGAATGTTTTCTCGCCGGGGGCACGCGACCGCCGCCGTCCGCCACCCCGATACATCGCCCGCTATTTCAATCATTCGGATATATGGGCTCTCGGGGCCCTACGGGGCTATTCTCACAGAGGCTGGGCCTGTCGTCGCGTCTTAATAACTGTTTAAAAGGCCACCAGGCGCGTGCGGGGGCTTAGGCTTCGGTTTGATGGATGGATTTCTACATTCATGACAATAGTTCAGAGTAGGAATGAATGCCAGATAGACGATGTCATTTAAGCGTATGCGGGGGGTTAACAAATAGTTTTTCGAAAGTTAGGTGAAAGTATGTATGGTACTTTTCAGACTTATAGTAGCACAGATAAATTAATATAGCTAATTTATCTGTGACAGTAACTACATAGAAAATATGTCAAAGCCTGCCGACAAGACCGATGTGAAAACAGCAGCCAAAAATAGCTGCCAGAATCTACAAACTTACCCAAATGGTCATAGACGAACGTACTAAGAGATACGAGCTATAGAAATCCGGCGCATAAACATTATAGTTGACTTCCAAAATTGTAGAGAGT